>CM060958.1:125566772-125676772 GCA_030765055.1 Mantis religiosa
AGCAATTTGAGCTCTAGGCTTAGCAGAAATATCAGAGGTGTACAGCTTGAATAGAACTGGTCCCAGGATAGATCCTTCAGGAACACCTGCTGTTTTAGTTTTGGTAGAAGAGTGGCTCTTACCTACGCGGACTGAGAGTGTACGTTGTGACAGAAAAGAGGAAACTATTTTATATAGGTAGTCCGGGATGCCATTGTTGAACTGTTTGTATAGAACATCCTGAAGCCAAACTCTGTCAAATGCCTCAGTGAAGTCAAGGAATGCTTCAGCTGTTTGTTCTTTCTTCTCGAAGCCTTGTGCCACTTGCTCTGCAATACCGAGAATTTGATGGGTGGTTGAATGTTTGTGACGAAAACCGAATTGTAAGGGAGATAATACTGGTACTTCATTTAGAAATTTTGCCAAACGCTTCTGTACAATATTTCCTAGACTTTGGATAGAGTTTGTAGCAGACTTATAGGAATATAATTATTTGGGTCTGAGGGGCTGCCCGCCTCGATAACGCAGATGGTAGCGTGTCTGCCTCACGTTCAAGAGGTCCCGAGTTCGAATCTCGGTCAGGGTGAGCTACCTGGATGAGGTTTTTACCGGGGCCTTCCCTTATCCTGACAGACGAATGTCAGGCAAATCTAAGCTCGATGGTGCCCGGACTCATTTGGCATCATTTCACCCAATTCATTAATGACATTCATTCACATGACTTAACGTTGGAGGACGTAAACTACACACACACACACACACACTCACACACACACACACACACACACACACACACACACACTCACACACACACACACACAATTTTCCTGGCTTATGGATAACAGTAATTATGGCGTGTTTCCCTATTCTTGGTTTCCAAATTAAGTTTGGTCCTACCAATACAAATCCTATCGCACTCCAAACACTTAACTTGATAAATACCGGATATTTTGCTGTTTGAAAATTGGTCTTTTTTAGAAAACTGTAGAAAATTTTTATGCTTTATTTATTTTGAGGTGTCAGTATTATACAACTTCTTTGAAATTGTATGGGAATTTTTTATTTGCCCACGAATGATAAGTATTTCTTTTTTGGAAATCATAATCATTTTTTTTTCTTTTTAATAGTGGAGGCCTAATTTATATTTTTTATATATTTATATATGTATTTGAGTATAAAATCTTTATTAAAACTACTAACTAAAGCAGTGTTAATAATGTGTTTATATGCTGTATTAAATTCTTGCTTGTTTAGAGATATGTTTAACAACCTGAGAATCAAACTATTAAGAATAGAAAATGTGTGTGACTTTTATTTTTTATATATGCATTTAGTTTTTGATATCGGCTTAGGATATTCCAAAATCTTTTGAAATGCTTTCCTTAGTGCTTGTTAACCACTAATGTATACACGTTTGTAGACTATAATGTTATTAATTAAACTATGTTTAATAACTATTAATTTTACATACCACAGAAAAATTGTAACTACCAAGTAAATCCAGAACTGCAGAGATTTCTTCACACATTTTCAATAACATACTTGAGACATTCCTTCCTCCTTCTATAAATGGACCACGTCCAGGGATTTGGTGACCTGGCTTATAAGTTTGTACTAGCAGTTTTTAGTTGCTTCATACTTGAGAACAAAGTAAAGACTTAGCAGAGAGTCTATAAAAACTAAGTCTATGTTATTTCAGTCATGCCTGCAGCATTATATGAAAACTTCTCAGTGCAGAAGCAGAACTTCTCTTTAACTGATCAGTACGCTGCCTGCATTGTCACGGTTCACTAGTGTTTTAAACTTTGGTACGGTTCTTACTTTTCTTGGCCGGTGACGTCGCCCATTCAAAAGTGCGGGAGTCTGATGTTGACCCATTACATCTGGCCTCTAAAATTAATAAAATCTTTCAACATTTAGGAATATTATTGGCTGACATTGGTAGTACGTAGTGACTGCTATATTTGCATTTCTCTGTGACTGTCAGCCAAAAATTTAGTTCCGAGACTTCATCAAAAATAGTGTTTTGAAACTCCCTGAATCCAAAGATCAACTCTTTTAGAAATAGATATGTAAGTGTGTGGGTGTGTGTGCTCGCGTGTGCGTGTAACTGTCTTTGAACGAAGCTCATAAACGAAATACCAAACTTTAAATGTCAATTAGCTATTTTCTAAGGATAACTCACAAATATATTAAGAAAAATCCCTCTCTTTTATTTTTGTTTTTAATTTTTTAGTGGAGACGGCCCCACAATTACCGCCCTCGGTGACCATCATCCTCTGAGGCTACATCGTCTCCCCATGCATATGCTGTTTAGGCTAAACATGCAGAAACAGGCAAAGGCAAAGGAGGTGCTTGTTAGTGAAGTGCATGCATTAGTAATCGGGTTCCGCTGAGCACCCCGGTTAGTGACGGACGTTACAGATGTATTATTTTATCTTGGCAGGAATCCTGCGCAGTAGGGATGAATAGCAACTGTGGTGGGGATAGTGCACCTGTCGCCACAATGCGTCACACGCATAAGAATACGATAGGGGATTGCAGTGGATAAGGTGTCCAAAAACAAATCACTCTCGAAGCCACTACTGCAGCTCTTATAACCTAAGTTGTAATTCTTACTATGATACTAATCTCCACGCTTTATGGATCTTAAATAGTACATAGGCGTTTGGAGCAAAACCCTGTTCTCCTCCAGCAGGCATGATAAACCACTGTCGGCCTTTCGACATCGCTGCAGAGTCCCTGTAACGAATTTCACTCCAGGCATATGGTCTAGTATGTGCTGAATTGATATGTTTCATCCATATGAATTATATAAACTTCACTTCGATATCTCCGAATATTTCGTAAATACTTAAGCCTTTTTTCCCGTACAGTACAATGTTGGATTACAATCTGACTGTCACGCTTAGTGTATTTTTTTTCCAAATAATCCTAGCTTCAAAAGAACTCTTCTTAATGTTCAGACACTGCCTTGGAAGTCAATAGAATTTTGAAGCTAAATAAGCAGTTTCTTCAGAGTTGGTCTTTATTTTCTGGGCATAGAGTAAGACGTTGTTGCACTAGCACCAATGGCTTTTCTTTCCTTAATAACTCACCTAAACTGCCTTCAGACACAACTGTTGCCTCAGATGCCCTTTCCCACATTTTTTTTATAAATCTATAGATATTGGTTATTACTTCTCGTGTTTTTAAATGTAGCACTTTATTTCCTAATGTGCTGCTAGGAGGCGTTATTTCTAAATGCTGTTGTGGAACCAGGAGACACGCACATTTTCAAACAAGCTGTAGCGTTACCGAGTAGCTCTGCACGTGTTTACTTGCTCGCAACTGATACACAACTGACACGCCCTCCCCTCCAGTTGCAACCGTTCTGAGGTGGACTCGTCCAGATACCTCTGCGCATCGCTCTCCATCTGTCAAGATATAAAAATACATATGTACTAGCCTGGTCGCAGTTGCCAGCAGGCACAGGCGGAATAGTTGGCTTCTACTAATACCGAAGTCTGACTAGAACCCAGTTAGTGGAGCGGTGTTAGTAACATACAGCGAGGTAGTTAGCATACGTGACGGACAGACTGACTGTGACGAGTGGTTACACATTATCTCTGAATAAGCGTTACGGACTGACTGACTGACTGACTGACTGACTGACTGACTGACTGACTGACTGACTGACTGACTGACTGACTGACTGACTGACTGACTGACTGACTGACTGACTGACTGACTGACTGACTGACTGACTGACTGACTGACTGACTGACTGACTGACTGACTGACTGACTGACTGACTGACTGACTGACTGACTGACTGACTGACTGACTGACTGACTGACTGACTGACTGACTGACTGACTGACTGACTGACTGACTGACTGACTGACTGACTGACTGACTGACTGACTGACTGACTGACTGACTGACTGACTGACTGACTGACTGACTGACTGACTGACTGACTGACTGACTGACTGACTGACTGACTGACTGACTGACTGACTGACTGACTGACTGACTGACTGACTGACTGACTGACTGACTGACTGACTGACTGACTGACTGACTGACTGACTGACTGACTGACTGACTGACTGACTGACTGACTGACTGACTGACTGACTGACTGACTGACTGACTGACTGACTGACTGACTGACTGACTGACTGACTGACTGACTGACTGACTGACTGACTGACTGACTGACTGACTGACTGACTGGACTGCATGCGGTGTGCATAGTAGTGTCTTGGTGGGGGTGGGATTGCTTGTCTATCGTGAGGCTATAAATTAACGTAGCTTATTACCTGTTGTGTCCGAGATGTTACCTGTTGTGACGATTGTTGTTCCTGTGTGTGAACCGGTGAATCCTGGCTGTTTTCGAGGGAATGTGGTGGCTAAGATGGCTTCTTGTGTAAGTGGCTGGTTCAGCTGGAAAAAGGAATCAGACTCTTTAAGGGGGGTTTGAAAGTGTGGAACAAGTGCACGGCTACGTCTATGGCTTGAGAGGGGTTGCTGAGGGATCGGTCGAATAATTGTAGCGGTGGTGTTTGAGGTGTCCTCTGTCATAGTCTCCTAGTTGCTGTATAAGTATGTTTGAGTGTTTTGGAAGTTTGTCGTACAGGTCGGAGGCAAGTCTCTTTATGAATTCTTCAATGGTATGTATTTGGAGCTCTTAATGTAACCTTGGTGACGATACGGAGTACTCTGTTTTTGGAAAGTTTGGAGGGACTTGATAAGTTTTGGGGCAGCATACGGGGAGGCATAAGTTGTGATCGGGCATATGAGTCTCCAATAGAGAGTAAGTGCTACAGTTGGGCTTAGCGAATTATGAACATTGATAACTGCTAGAGTTGCCTGAATTGTCCCTGTACCTTCTTTTTCACGGCTGTTATGTGTGGTTTCCTTGGTCCATGTGAACGCCAAGGTTGCACAAAGGGATATTCTCATTCAACTGTTTGAGAGTTGGAAGGGAATATGCTTTGATTTAAATAATACGTTGAATTATCTTTTGACTAATCCTTTGTGATCTCATGTCAATTGACATCTCCCTCTTGATAGTGAAGCTTGTAGAGGAGGTCCCTCTGCATCTCTCTGGTAGCAACTGTTGACCTGAACGGACGTGTGTCCGCAGTTTGTGAGGACAGGTAATCGGCCATGAGGCCACTTTCCATTATTGTAGTAAACCTTTGTTTGTCTAAATTGTAGTTTGGGTATTTGTAATGAACTTGAACCTTGCAGAAAACCCAACCTCTCCGCAAAGGATGTGAATTCTATCTAGAGGGTTATCCCCCGTGTAAGGTTTAACCATGTGATAATTATTCATTACCATCCATGGTTAGTCCATCACAATATCATTCTGGATATTCTCATACTGCTTAAGGCATCCATTTCTGTCGCCAGTATCTCTTTTCGTATCTTCTCGCTTATAGATCATCTTTCACCCACATATGTTAAAATGCTTTCAATCATTGTTCTTCTTCTTTTCTTCTTCTACCTCACGGCTTTGGATTGTTTAACCCGTTCCGGCTCCAAATTGGTCTGTCCATCTTTTCGTCGGTCTTCCCTGGTTTCTTCTTCCTATAGGTTTATAAATTAAGGCTATTTTTGGTACTCTGTTATTATTCATCCTCTGAACATCTTCTTTCCATTGATTTCTATTTCTTTCAATAGTATGGTTTCTTTCTTCTACTTTTAATTCTGTCCTAATATCCTGACTATTTTCGTATATCCAGCTATTGCTCTTACGAATTTCATTTCTGATGACTGTATTCTCGTACTATTTATGTTAGTGTCCATGTTTCTGATCCATAGATCAGAGTTGATATTGCCATTGTTTTGTATACTTTTATTATAGAGTCCTTTCTTGCTTTATTTTTTAATGTTGTTTAAATTGTGCCTGTTACATAGTTATATTTATTTATTTTCTCTAATATATCAGCTTCCCCTTGGTACGAGACATTACATCCTAAATACTTAATATGTGATTTGTGCTCAAATATTATGTTATCTAACACTGTTTTTGATCTTACTGGATTAATTCCTTTAAACGCCATAGTTTTGGATTTATTTGCTGATATTTTTATTCCATATTCTGTAGCAATTTTATCTAGACTGTACAGCATTTTCTGCAGGTCATCTTCATTTGTGGTCATTATTATTTGCTCATCTGCATACAACATAGTTTTCAATTTAGCTCCTGATACATCAATGCCTCCATTGACTTTATTCGACCAAACCCTTATTATTTCGTCAACATACAAATTAAAAAGTGCGGTGGATAAAGGACAACCTTGTCTTACGCCCCCTTTAACAATATTTACTATATTACGTTATGGTTTTCTTGTCAGATTTATGTTCCAGAAAAAATATTCAACGATCCAAGTGCCCCTTTTGCAAGATTAATTCTGTTTGCTGTATCTCTTTAACTTGTACCATATTGTTCAATAATTGATCCAAGATATTCAAACTCATTCACATTTTGTACTATATAATTATTATTTGTTTTAAGATCTTCTCCAGGTCCTCCTACCACCAAGTGTTTTCTTCACAAAATTTAATTTCAGACCACCAAAGGTATCCATTAGTTTATATGTCATATATTGAATAACACCTTGGAAACGTCATTCTGAGAATACTCTCTGCAAATAGCATTCCTTCCACACGACTTTCACATAACCAATAAATCATAAGAGGTAAACAGTCTTCATGCTCGCCTCTGTAAAGTAGCGTAGATGGTATCCTCTCTACCTCACGCTGAAGAGGACCCACGTTCGAATCTCGGCCAGGGTGAATTATCCCAGAAAAGTTTCTTTTTATCTCGACCTTTTTCTTAGAGATGGTTGTCTGGTAACTTTATGTACTATCGACTCTGGCCTCATTTATCAACATTTTACACATTTTAAAATTGAAGAAGTAAATTAATAAGCAAAAGACTTACTACACAAATCATATAGATCTACTTATGCCTTGTATATTACATAATTAAAGTATAGGAAGTGTTGTATTAGATACCCAAAGGTCTATTTCCATATTTTCCTCTTATTCTCAGGAAGGCACTTTCACAATTTGTGTGCGTGCACGCACGTCTGTCAGTACATATGTATCTGCAAACAGCGTAACTCTAAATCAAAAGCGATTAAATTTCAAACTTTATAATTCAATTCACCTTCCAGGTATACGACGCGAAGCCTTTTAAGAAAATCTCTCCGCTCTAAACTACTATTTACAATAAAACTGTTTCCAAAACTTTTATTTTCTCAAAATGGCTTTTAAAATTCTGATTAAAATATAGGTTTAAGATTATTCATGACAACTTAAGTGCACATCTTTAACTTTCTGGAAACAGCTTCTAACGTACTCTCCATAACTTCTAAAGTCATGGAATAGTCACAATCGTATTTGCCCGCCTCGGTAGCGTAGATGTCTGCCTCACGTTCAAGTGGTCCCGAGTTCAAATCTCGGTCAGGGTAATTTACCTGGATAAGGCTTTTTCGAGATTTTCCCTTATCCTGGAAGACGAATGTCGGGTAACTCTAAGCTCCATGGACCCCGGGCTCATATGAGCATTGTTTTACCCATTCTATTCATCGTCCGATATGACTTAACGTTGGAGGATGTAAATTACAAAAAAAAAACGTATTAAATAAAATATAAATGTGCTTAAATCACACAGTTATATTTAATACATACTTTTTGCGGTTAATCACTTCAGAAGCATTTTTCATTACTGCTCTTAGTATTACAGGTATTGTAACGTTCAAGGTTGCGCCAACTGGCAGGTGAACTACACTTTCCTATTTAACGTTACTAGTAGCTCAGGAGGGAGATGTTCCTACCAAGGTCTGGGTTACCAGACAGGTTTGGCTTAAGTTAAAATATGACATATAGTTCTGGTTAACTAGTGTTTATTCTAAAATCTACGAAAAACCAAAAGAAATTATCTATACGAGGACAATTGTGGCTTTTACCTGGCCTAAGGTTCCTGATCCTTGCTTTTTGATATTCAGTCTTGAAGACGTGGCCGTCAGAGAACCGGGCGACGCAGATTCCGGTAGCACGTGCGAGACTACTCCCGCCTGGGCCGAAACCCTGGGGTTTAAATGCCGAAACTCTGCCGAAGCAGCGACAGACTCACTCATGTCAGCAAGGCTTTCGACCTCCGCTTAACAGCCCAGCATGACTTGCAAACCTACGCGACGGTAAGTCGCATGTACCGATATTATTCCATCTTCCAAGTATACAATTTTTACAAATTTTGTCTTTTTCAAAAGTGTATTAAAATATTGTCACCCAATTGTCGGAAGACACGACCAACTGAGAGCTGAGTGGGGGACAGGAGTCATTTAGCCCACGCCTACCCATTTATCTTGTGGCACTAACTGAGGGGATGGTTAGGAAAGTATCACGGGCACTATACTGTCTCTTTTCCCTCCCCCTGATGTCTGGAACAGTCGGGATGATGTTCCGTGCCGCGAAGCTTCCAGAAACAGCGATCATCCTATATAAGAGCTGCAGTGGACGAGTCAGTTCAGTTCTTGGCGAGCATCCGTGAAGAGAGCAGTGCTAGCGAACAGACTGGAAGACTGCGTACGTTAATCAGAGGAGTTATACGTAATTGTGAGTGTTGAGTGGACCTGTGACAGACGAACTGGTGGATTGTAATTGTGTGCGCTACGTAATTCTATGTAATCGACAAGTGTTCTAACTGTAATTCGGTGGAAATAAAGAACATTTTGAATTTCTGCAATTGGACTTTTAATTTCACGAACCCACAAAGTCACAATATTAACGACACAATGTTCATACTTTTCGCAAATGGGAAGTCCTTTATTTTATGGATTATTTTCGTAACTAGTTGGGACATTTCTGCTGCATTCTAATTACCATTTTAGCATAGAGATAATGTTCCTTTACGTTGTTATTGAAGACAAAATTCACTTTGGCATTACAGAGGCATCTTTAGTCGTGGCGTATGACGTAATGTTGTGCAGTAGTTTATGGTTGAGTCCACTTGTCTATTTGTAAGAAAAGGAGTGTCAGGTTAATCATCTGTCATCTATTATGTGTTTCAAATGGGAAGAATTCTGACACTGCAAATTTATGATGATAGGCTCCAAAATCTCGTTACGTGCTATATCTTTCCAAAAGTCGTCTTGTTCTAGTTTATCCGATGTCTCACGCAGTGTCCCCAGTCTTATTGTGTTCAATTTCTTTGTGAATAAGTCGTTCGTCAGTCAGTTTGAAAATATTATATGTGTTTGCAACATAATTTGAGCCCACATTAATTGAATTTGATTGTTCTGGCAGCAGTAAGGGGGAAGGTGGATTGTACCTCATTGATCCAGCTGATACACTTTTTCATGGAATAGTAACTGCAAATGCTTTGAACTCTCTAGAGTAAATAGAGATTACGAACCATTCATAAACAAAGATGTAATGTAACCATATACGTTCTGCCAGACTAGCAAGAAGGGTATTGTTTCCTCTCATCGAATTTAACAAAACCTTGGCTTATTCACAGTACATATTTCTTTTATCAAGTCGTGACAAATGTTTACTTTTCAGTTCTGAGTAATTTCAAATATACGTTCACGCATACATGTCAACCACTAATGATGTTCATTACAGTGCTTACGTCGCAATGCATTTTTATAATATAATGGTATCTACTTTATTTTAGTTAATTGATGGAAATTAATCATTTCTCCTCACTAGCCGTATATAGGCTAAGGTTTTTGATAGACAGAGACAACATGAAAAATTCAATGTCATGGCCGGGATTTGAACCACAGATCTCCTGGTTTCCGTCCAGTCGCTCTTAACCTTTGAGCTACCATGGCCAACGTGCTGTCCTGACATTAAGTTCTCCAGTTGACTCGTATATTTCCCCGGTAGACCACTAGGGGCTCTCGCATTCGAGATACACCATTTGTGGCAAGTTACTATCGTAAGTACTTAAGTCCCTGGGCTCATTTGAGCATTATTTCGCCCGATATGACTTAATGTTGGAGGACGTAAGTTAGAAGACAGGGACACAAAGATGTCTCGTAACCTGTTGTTATGTCTTTCCTTGGAAGTTTTATACAATAACTTGATGTGCATTTGTACAGAAATGTAATATTCAATTATCACTTTATCTAGAGTTGTTTTCCATTCCAGTCATTAGAAGCTCAGTTAAGGGACGGTTCTGAAGAATCTCAATGCATTGCATTCGTTTTCATGAGCTCACAAATATGGTTTCCAGCATTTCCAATTGTCACTTCCAAACTCTTCTGCATTCGCCCAGAAATGTGATATTCAATTATCACTTTATCCATGGAGCGGGACCTCGTTTCCCATTCCAGTCATTAGAGGCCCAGATAACAGAAGGTTCTGAACAATCTCAATGCATTGCATTGGGACTCCCTGTATAAGCACACAAGAAAACACCACATAAAAGTTAGCACAAAGTGAACGTAATAATGAGGGACACCGAGTTTCAAAGCTGGCCTGAGGTAAAGATGATACAAAGCAGAGCTTTTCCTGTGCCACATATAGGAGGCTGGGCAATAACAAAGAGGAAAAGAGAAAATGTGATACTTTTGAGATGCTCTCATAAGGGCGTTTGTGAAGTATCCCAGACAACAAAAAGTAACGACCTAGAGATGAGTGAGTATTGGTAATCCATAATGGAGGTGACACAAAAATTTATTTGCACGTAAATACCACAGCAAATGACAAAAAGGCAAGCGAATTCTGTCAATTAGATATATCTGGCTAACAACACGTATGGGGTAATATCTTTCCCTAGCAATCTATGCTGTCAAAATATGCCATAAGTTTCCCTCCTCACTTAATAGTACAAATCTCTTACCAATATTGTCAACAATCTTGAGAGCTTTGATCCTCATAATATAAATCATGCTATTTCGGCATCTCTGAAGTGACAGTGTAACTGAACTGGATTGGACTGGACTGCACTACGGAGGGGACTGGGCACGGGGGTACAAACTTAGTCTAATGTACCTATACCTCCAAGTGGGGCTCCTGCGGGAAGAAGCATGAGATGAGAGGACCAGAAGACGGCCGTTCTAAGGTGTCACGGCAGTACAAAGTACAGGCTCCCTACACTTTACCCGTTGGAAACTCCCCGGCAGGCCAGAACAACTGGCATCCCACCCTACTACCCATAAGGGAGGGGATCCGTCCCCTTCAGCTGCTGTGGTGCGGGCGCTGCGGACTTTTTTTATTTAAACAATAGTTTACAGCCTGTGCTTTACCTAAAGGTATATCACGGGATTCATTTACAATAATTATTTACACAGTACTATACAGATTTATTCAAGGGTGCGGTAGATGCTCTCTGATGAATCCTGATACTTGAACTGTATTGAAGTGAATCTTCAGAACCACGGGTAGAGGGGCCGAACATAAAACGTCTGGTCGATCTTTTGAGAAATTACTGCACTCTGTCATCAAATGCAGAGCCGTCTGTGGGTGTTTTTCAGTGCAGTTACAGGATGGCGAGGCTCTTATTTTCAATCTATGAAGGTAGGCCTGGAAACGGCCGTGATTAGTGAGGAATTGTGTGGTTATGTGATTAGACCATAGAGATAAGGACAGACTGTGTTGTATGTTGGGAATGAAAAGTTTGGTATGAAAGGCATTGTTGGATCTGGTGTATATGGAGTTCCAAACTGTAGTGTAGTATTCGGTTAGCAGCTGCTTGCCCCGAGTTATGGGAATTGATTTGTAGTGTAAGGTGGTCTTGTGACTGGCAGCAATCCTAGCGAGGTAATCAACTCTTTCATTTGCCCGTAGACCTGCATGACCTTTGACCCAGTGAAAGTGATGTTGTGTGCCTTGTTTAGGGTGATGATCTTTTCTCTGAGCTGAACGGCCTAGGGGTGGCTCGTTCTTCTGTGTGCAATGGCGAGGAGAGCGGCCATTGGGTCAACATGTATTGGAAAAGTTGTGCTACCGGTTTCCTGTTTTTCGATATACTCCACAGCTGCTTTAATACCTAGAAGTTCAGCCTAGAATATTGAGTTTACTAGGTCTAATCTTTTAACTCTTATGTAGATCTCTTTGGAGTTTTCTATACCCACCATTTCTGCAACAACGTGGTTTACTGTCTTGGAGCCATCTGTGAAAATAAGAATTTCATTGAGAGTATCTACCAGGGCACCCTTCGCAAAGTGAGACCGACGCCCCCTCTAACCACCAGGGAGTTACCGAGCTGTATCAGAAGGGCGCCCAGCGCCTCCATGGGGCTTTCCGCAGGGAAAGACCTAGAGACTAACAAGCCCCACATCTGGTCCGAAAACACAAGACGGGATGGAAGTGGATACGCCAATTACGCGCGCCAACACCAAAGGGGAAGGTTACCGTTTAACCTCGGTAGGCCCGCCTGGTAATCTAGCACACCTTCCACTAGCTATGCTGGCTAGTGCGCGGGAATATATGGCTTCCCTCAACCCCGTCCGGAGACGTACCCAATCTCCCACGGGTATCGGGAACCACTGCCCCCTAGATTCCAACACAAATCGAAGAACTCCCCTATGGGAGGAGCTCGGCAGTTCGGTCCGAGGTTCCTCTAGTAACATCAGAAGTACCACGAGTTCTAGGGGTCCGCAGCGCTCGCAGGTTGTGCAGGACTCGAGCGGGCAAGGTGTTCCCGACACCCGTGGGTGATCGGGTACCTCCCGCCAGGCTTCGATCATCCGGAGGGGACAGAGGGCTGCCTAAAATGCCTCAGGTACTATCCAGTAGAAGGTGTGCTAGATCAGCAGGCGGTCCCACCAAGGGGTTGACGTGCATAAGTAGCGTAACCCCTTCCACATGTCTTGAGATGGAGAGGAGCTTTTTATACTCAAGGTATTGTCCCAAGGAAAGAGACCCGGAGTTTTCCACCGCTCCCGTGTTGTTAGGGGCCGGAATATTTGGACTTTCGGGTAGAGCTCGTAATGGAACCCCACCCTACTGTGGTCCAGAAAAGGCCCCACCAGACCGGGTTCGAAGATCGCAGGAAGTTTTACCAAGAGTATATCATCCTACCATGCAACGCCGAGACACCCGCCGAGGCACGCCGAAAGAGAACCCCAGATGGCAGATGATGTGAAATGATAATGGAGAAGAAATTGAGGCACAGAAGCCAGGAGGATGTGATTAACCTAGCCAGCATTCGTCAGGCGACCTGGGAAAACCCCCGAAAAAAATTCATGGGCTGGCGACGGTAATCGACATCCTGAATGTGGGCCTCAGTGAAACTTTCCATTCCCTTTAACAGTGTAAATAACTGACAGCAAAAGAGGTCACATTAATGAGGCGACTATGAAAACTAAAGGATGTGACCATAAATAAATCTAAAATTGCTATATAATCATTTGTATGTCCCCTGTATCGATTTCCACTCAGCCAACAGCTGATGCAAGTCATTACGTACAAGCTGTGACTAACCTACCACAGCTGACTCGGCAAACCGTATCCCGCAGGACCCTGGTTTCTGCTCTTTATCACAGACAAACGCTTTATATGGTTATCAACACAACAGAGAAATGTACACGTTGTCATTCCGAGAGATGAATGTGTGTACGCATCCCCTCTGAATGAGTGATTATGTTTATAGTGAGCTGCGTGAGTACGCACCCAGCTTCTCTCACAAGAAAACAAAAGCAGTGCTCGTCTCTTCCTAACAAAAGAGTTACGCACGAATGCCTGTGCGCGAAAATGTTACCAACGTCGGAAAAAAAAGAAAACAGATGCGCACATTTGTCAAGGTCCTCGTAATAAATTTAAGATTGACTGAGCTCGCAGTGCTGAGAAGAAACCACTCCAACCTCTTCATTCCCTTTCTCTCTTGCTAAAGGACGTCATTAGTACCAACTCTAAGTAGAAGACCAGCAAAAACCAAAAGCGAGCTGGCCATGTCAACTCGACCGAGAGAGTTTGTCTGTTTCTCTTGTTACTTTCTCTTAATTCAACTTCTGCCTGCGTATTCCATATTCAGAATTAACGTTTACTACGGACACAAAGTATATTAGTTATGCTCTTAACATATTCTCTCCTGATCTAAGTGGGAAAACGGGAATGAAAAATAAGAAACCTTAAGCACAGTAACGTGCAAACAACATCGTCCATATAAGTTGATAGTAGCTTCAGTTAATCACACAGCATTTCCTCCGACTGGTTCGAACCTCCTACCCGTTGTGTACCAAATGAGAAAGTGTTTATTCTTGAGCCCTATTAGGTGAGCAACCAATCGGAGTCCTGTGGTGTTGACGTACTGCATTCACGCTAAATGGTGTGTGAGAAGCGCCAACCTAATCAATCTGTATGAAATACTACTCGCGCTAAGAGAAAAATTCAGATTTTGCCGAAACCGATCCATGTGGAAGGTAGAATGAAACCCCCACATTTTTAGCACAAATGGTTTTTCTAATACAAATAAATAAACCACTATTACCTATATTATAAAAATAAATGGTGACGTAATCACTGTATGAATATCATTATTGGTCGGCATGTGTGTAAGTATATTTGTAATTACTCAGAACTGAAAAGTAAATGTTTGACATGACGTGATAAAAGAATTACTTTGAATAATCCAGTTCGAGCGAGAGGAAATAAATTTCCTGCTGTCCTGGCAGAACGTATCTGGTCACATATCTTTCTTTATGAATGGCTCGTAATCTCTATTTACTCTAGAGAGTTCAAAGTGGTTGGTGTGTGTGTATGTACATATACTTTTAATTACCCAGAACTGAAATTTAAACTACTGACATGATGTGATAAAAGAATTGCTGTGAATAAGTCAAGTTGTTAAATTCGAGAAAGAGCAAACACTTAATTTCCTATTAGCCTGTGGAGTGCTGTATGTACATATTTATGAATGAATTTTGGATAAGAAGTGTTTACTTACTCTGGAGAGTTCAGGTCAATATCATTCACTTTTTCTTTACACAACAGTATACTAAGAGTTAAATAGTGCATTTTTTTCGTAATTTTTATCTTCCAAAGTTTAGTCACATCGGACGATGAATGGAATGGCTGAAATGATGCTCAAATGACCCCGGGGTCCATAGAGCTTAGAGTTACCAGACATTCGTCTTTCAGGATAAGGGAAAAAACCCGAAAAAGCCTTATGCAGATAACTCACCCGCACGAGATTCGAACTCGGGACCTCTTGAACGGGAGGCAGACACGCTAGCACCACGCTACCAAGGCGGGCAAAATGGTGCAATGGCTTCTTGCCAGTCAAAAAGGCAGGTATTGCGAAGTCTGGCTCGAAGTATTGGTTTTTAGGTGCACACATTCTTAAACACATTTTCGGAAACAGAAACTAAAAGTGACTTATTGCAAAGAGTACTTCCGTTTAAAAACAGGAAAAGGTGTACCAGCTAGATCAACTTGCAATTGAAACGGGACAGGAGTGAATATGCCTCCCACCTTACCTACCACTGCCAATATAATCCAATTGAGTTGGTGTGGGCCCAAATAAAAAGGGGGATTGCAAAAATAAATAATACTTTTTAACTGACGGACGTTAAACGACCTGTTTACGAACAAACTGACAAGGTAACACAACAGGACTGGGACAACTGCGTGAGGCATGCAGAAAACCTTCAAGAAAACGATTTTAAGAAAGAAGTAGCACGTGATGAGATCTTGGAACCTATAGTCATAATTTTGCAAGACTCAGACGATGAAGACTGACAATGACGAATTGTCTCTTAACGGAAGTGACATTGACAGCGATATGGATGATACACTGTCATTTCCATTGGATTAGAAAAACAGATAATTTAAACTATGATTATAATTATACTATTTTAAAATAAACATAATTTGCGAAAAGGCTTTTTCTAATTTTGATTTTGGCAACTGCAACATTGTAAAAGATTGTCAAATATAATTTCCTTGCTCTTACGTCTGCACCAAGCAGACGTGCCTGTTGTATGAGTGTGCGAGAGAGAGGGAAATATAAATAGAGTGAGGTAACAAGCTGGAAACGCTGAGTGTGATACTGCATCTGATTAGCTAGACTCCAGAACTCTTCCCATTTGAAACACATATTATTATGTGTTTCAAATGGGAAGAGTTCTCACCTGTAGCGAATCAGATGCGTTACAGCCTTCGGCGTTGCCACTTCGTTATCCCCACTCCTCTGATATTTCTCTCCTTCTCGCATTCTTGCGATTGTTCTTGGCGCTAATCGTGAGGGAACGCAAATTGAAATGTCCAACGTTTTATAATGATGTAGTTGTTGAAATCACAATTGCAACTTGTTTTATATATTTAGTTTAAAATTAATTATAATTTATGCATTGCTTATTTTTCTAATCCAAAGAAAATACCAGCGGTGCATCCGTATAGCTGTGAATGTTACTTACGTTAAAGCATAACTCGTCATTAACATTGTCTTCAACGTCTGAGCGCTCCAAATTTATTATCATAGGTTCCAAAATCTCGTTGCGTACTACTTCTTTCCAAAAGTCGTCTTCTTGTAATTTATCTGATGTCTCACGCAGTGTTTTCAGTCTTGTTGTGTTCCTTGTGATATCTTCGTGAGTAAGTCGCTCAATGTCAGTCAGTTTAAAAATCATATATCTGTTTGCAACATAATTTAAGCCCACATTAGCTCTATTTGATTGTTCTAGCAGTAGTAAGGAGGGAGCTGGATTGCCTCTCCACTTTTTCATGGAAGAGTAACTGAATACTACTGCTTTGAACTCTCTAAGAGTAAATAGAGATCACGAACCATACATAAACAAAGATATAATGTGACCAGACACGTTCTGCCAGACTAGCAAGAGGTGTATCGTTTCCTCTCATCGAATATAACAAACACCATGGCTTATTCAAAGTACATATTTCTTTTATCACGCCAAGTCAAATGTTTACGTTTCAGTTCTGAGTAATTTCAAATATACGTTCACTCGTGCATGTCAAAAAATACTGATGTACATTACAGTGCTTACGCCACAATGCAATGTTATAGTATAATGTTATCTACTTTATTTATTTGTATCAGGAAAACTATTTGAGCTAAAAATATGGGGTTTTTACGGTTAAGATAAGTACATTACTCTCTCCTTCCTCATGGATTAGTTTTGGAAGAACTGAATTTTTGTCTTAGCGCGAATAGTATTTATTACAGATTGATTAGGTTGGCGCTCGTCACGCCCCACTTAGGAGATTGGATTAGTGGGTTTTAGGGCCCGTCGACAACGAGGTCATTTGGGCCCCACTTAGGGGGAATGCAATACGACAACACCGGAGAACCCCGATTGGTTGCTCGTCTAGTGGCGCTCAAGAACAAACACCTTCCCTTTTCAAAACACATACTAGTATATCGCAGCTATAGCATTTAACATATAGGAGCATGGGTATCAGTGTTTTGATGTTTAAGATGTTGTGCTCATTAAAACTCTTAAACATTTAAAGGATACTGAAACTGAAATTTTGGGTGAAAATGAAAATAAGAAAATTATATTTTTAAATCGGGATGGGTCGATACCAGTTTCTCTCGAAACTCGATTATTCATACCTGTACACGATATCTTCCACGATACGCTATACTACGTTACTGGATACCGTCTTTTTTACATCTAGCTTCAATAGAAGATTCAATGTTAGGAGAACTGTGTGATGTCAGTAAAATTATAGATACTTTCTCATATGTATCAGAATCATCCAGAAGATGTCTCTACACATTGCCAAAATATATGGAATCAAACCGCGTAGTTTAAACGTGAGAATTCCATCAATTTCTTTGCGAAAAGCTAGCATAGGCAATATAAATGGTCATGACCATCCGTACACGGGCATTTAATAATGACGTAGTGACTCTTTGAATAGCGCTAGGGCGTAAATGACGCCAATTTCTGAAACTACAATGTTTAAACATAATTTTAACCCAGATATGCCTGAAATGATTTTCACCTTAAATTTTCCTTCAATTCCTACGTATTGTGTTTTAAGTTAGTTTTACTTATTTTGACAGGTTTTACTGTCCAACATACAGTTGTCTATGAATAATCAAGTGTCCCATATGTGGGACGTTAGGAACAAGGGCAGGTAAGAATAGTGACTGTTTCAAGGGAAGGCGCTGTGTACTGTATACTAAAATCAAGAGTAACATTTTAGTAGACAAGTAATATATTATATTGCCATTAAAGATATAGAATTAGTGTCTGTAGAAATCAACTTGAACACAAATCAGAGCTATTTTTCATACACAAAATAAAGAAAATTTTAAAAATATTTTCAATAATGCTATTATGCTTTGGTGTAGTATGCAAGAAAACATTTCACATGCCGATCCACTTCACATTTATTGCCTATGGTTGGAGTCTTCGTGTGGCACAGTCGACAACGTGTTCTGTTCTTCTGTGGTGCTACAAAATGATCAGTTTGATCATATCTGGAGTCCATATGCTCATTCTTTGAAGGTTTACCAGCAGCTTGTTTTGGAACTCCATGTCTGCAGGGTATTGCTGTTGCAATTCTTTTACAAAACTCTAAATGGTCATGTTTTCAGCTCAGAAGTTCCTTCAGTTTCTGCAGAGTGGCTGGTCATACTTATTTCCGTCTCAGTCCGAAGCACACTTCCGGGCAGATTGTTGATGTTCATGTTGTCTTCTTCACCTGAATCGTCATTGTAATACCTCCACAAGTATTTTTAGGAGGTTGCAGCAGGACGTCAATTTCATTGTATGTATGCAAATCATCTTCTTCCTCAAAAATGGCAAGCATTTCAGCTACACTTAACACCCAAAATAAAAAGATAATTAATGTTTATATATAATTCTTATATATTAACATATTTAATTATGTATTAATTATAAATTATCATATTTATAACATAATAAATATTGAATGTCCGACTTCTGTAAATAGCAACGTCGCTTTCCTTTGCTATGCCTAGCACAGAAAAGTTTCTAAATGTGGGACAACAAAATTTGCATAACCCCATTTTCAGCATATATGATAGGGAGTTCAGCGTTAGTAATAGTGATTTAGACATTACTTCTTTCTAGAACTAAGTATATAATAATACTCTAATATAATAATTCTGTAAAACCATATCTTTGTTTACACATTGCAAAACTATGCAAAACTTCCGGCTGCTTTGTTGACTCTCACAAATACCAACGCAAAATGTGGACCTTGTAACAACTTTCCTTAACATATTTCCAAAGCTGCCATCTAGCTGAAGTGTTTACAACTGCTTCTGCAGAGGAAAATATGAGCCGTCCCCTACGCCAGTGAAATATGGGGAGTAGCAGCCAAGTCTCACCTACACCGCCTTCTACAATCCGGATTCCTCCGCATTGCCACAGACTCCCCTTGGTACATCCCCAATCTAGTTATCCGACGTGACCTACGTATCCCCACAATAACAGACTACATCCATACCCTTTCACGTTCCTTCTATCAAAATCTCTCCCGCAACATCAACTCCCTCATCCGCGGTCTAGGTGAGAACGACATCGATCCTGGAGAGCGCTACAAACGCCCGAGGCTGCTTGAAGGCACATAAAATAACACATCAGATGCTCCAACCTCATCTTCTGCCGCATATTATCCTTCCTTGCAAAACACTCCACTGTCAGTAGTGGGCCTAGCCCTGATCTGGCTTGATCTTGTGTGTGTGTGTGTGTGTGTGTGTGTGTGTGTGTGTGTGTGTGTGTGTGTGTGTGTGAGTGAGTGAGTGAGCCGTCCTATATCTGGGACATCAGGCATATCTGGGCTATGGCAAAAAACGGCAAATGTCGTTTTTTAGCATTTTTGACGAAACTTCACCGATGCCTCCCCTTTATATATAAATAGCTATCTTATGATTGTAGTAAGGTCCTTTAACCTGGTCAGGAGCCGGGGTTACTAGAGCTTTGAATTATCCGAAAAGTATATTCTCAGGATAATGAAACCCCGGTAAAAGCCTGACTTAAACCGAAATTTGCACTCAATAACTCTTGAACATGAGCAGACCACTACCACCACATAAAATTTTCTGTACATGGTTTGATTAGAAAACCATCTCAATAATATGCAAACTTATATATTCAAACAACTCTTCAATATTGCACGAGAAACCCTTAATACTTATTTCACGTTCCACATCTTTACCTTAAACTATGGTTTATGAGGAATATGAACGCTGGTTTAGTTAATATAAAGATTAGCTAGAGCTTTAGAAGTATAATATACCCTGAGTTGAAAATCTCCAGTATAGGTTAAGCCAGGATTTAAACCACATTTATAATACCAGTATAATAAAAACTGGAAATAGCTGGTTATATCGAAGTATTATTACATTATTCCTACATGAAACAATACAATTACGAAATACTCTTTCCTGTAGCTACACATGCCTTTCGTTTGTTTTCCTCCTTTATATTTTTGTTCTTCTTTCTCTCTTCTCCTCCTCTCTCCCTCTGCAGCTAATTAAATGTTACACCAGATCACAAAACGAGTTAAAACCTATTTTAAATATATTTAGCCCATAGTGGTAACTAGATATGGGAGCCCACACTAAACACGTTGTGTTTTTAATTCCCAATTCAGTGAGACACAAATGTATGAGTGCATTCCTGGCAAACTAATAGTGTTATTTTCGTATACCGGACGTTAAACCACAAAATCGGATTCTGCTTATATAACACAATGAGCGTATATATATATTCATAAGCAAAAAATGTAATAAACGCGCTTCCATACAGCATGAAAAAGAAAATTAGTTTTGTTTCGTTAGTCGCGATGCCGGACAATTTTCAGTTCTCATTATGCAAAACATAGGTAGCCACGATACTATCTACCTGCAACGCAGAGGGGTGTGTTAGTGGAAGGAGTTCATTTGGCTCAGAGTACAGCGGCGTACGGTAGTAGAAATTTATGTTCCTTGTTTTTATTTTCATTTAATGATCGATCAGCATTACATGCTTTACAGATCCTTGTGAACTAATTGAATCTTTACGAAATATATAAGGAGATTTAAGGAAAACAAAGTTGGCATCTATTATCTACTAAAAACTGTGAAACTAGGATGACACACAAGAGAGAAAAAACTGATAAAAAACAAGTAATCAAAGAGATAACAAGAGCAATATTCATTGTGAAACAATAGCCATAGTTTCTCAGTTAGAGTGACTAAAGAGGAGATCCTATGGGAGTCGTCTCTTCAGGCGAGTGGGCTGGCGTGTTCGTACGCAGATGTCATACATCACAGCTCCAGGAACATCTGGCAGGTCTGAGAAGAAGCGAAAGCCGATTTGACGTATGTACTGGTGTAGAGGAAGGAGACCAAGTTCTTTATGCAGTTGCTGATTTCTAACGTACCAAGGGGCATCCGTGGCGATGCGCAGAAATTGATTTTGAGGACCTGTAGCCAACGGAGATGAGTGTTGCTAGCAATACCCCATACTTGGGAAGCATGTGTGATAAGTGGTCCGACAAGAGATTTGTAGAGAAGCAGAGAGCATTCAATCCCAAAAGGGGGGTGTCTATGAAGTAGCGCACCGAGTTTTGAAAGTCGTCCTGATGCCAACGAGATAAGTCCGTCAATATGGGCTCGCCAAGTAAGGTTGGTGTCCAGCATTACTCCAAGGTATTTGACGGAGGTGGTGGGAGACAGCCAGGGAATTGGTTCATGCTTAATTTGCAATTCGAGAACATTTGAGATGCGATGTAGGCTACAAATCTTACCTGCGATCTTTTGAGTGTTATGACGTATACTCCAAGTATCAAACCACTCAACGAGGCAGACAAGAGAGGCTTGTAGCGTGTGGATAGTTGCAGGGAGATCTGTGCCGGAATAATATACAAGGACTGTTCAATAAGGAATGATCATAATTATTTTACGGTCATATTTTTCGCACTAAAATTCAATTTTATTACATTCTGTTAGCTTAATGTAAAACAAACACGCCGTAGTAGTTTCATTGTTGGTACTCCTGGTTCCCCTCTGTGAGAACCAGGCAAGTTCAGACACGTTCAGTGTCGCCTACCACTGCAATGGAGGTAATTTTCAGCTAAAGTTGATGTTAGAGGAAGATCCGGAGATTCTTTCAAACGTAATCACTGCTGATGAAACTTGGCTACATTATTTTGATTCTGAGAGCAAACAGCAAAGCTAAGTGTGGAAATCTCCTTCATCACCAACCCCCAAAAAAGCAAAAGTGGTTGCTTCTGCTAGGAAAGATATGGTCATCTCATTCTTTGATATTCATGAAATGGTTTATCAGCATGTTGTACCTGCACACACATCAGTAACTAGACAATACTACAGGGATATCCTGAATACATTGAAAGTCCATATCAGGCGCAAAAGACCACATTTTCATGAAACAGACTGGATGCTGCACCCCGATAATGTGTTGCCGCTTATTGCCCATGTTGTTGATGAATATCTTGCAAAAATCAACGTGAAGTGCATCCCTCACCCTCCCTATTCCCATATGACTTTTTTTATATTCCCTAACTTGAAAAAACGCCTTCGTGGGAAGTATGATCCATCATCAGAAGCAGTGGTGAAGGCTGCGGAGGCGATTTGGAAGGATCTCTCAAAAATGGATTCCAGCATGTCTTTGAAGACTGGCGGAAACGCAGGGACAAGTGAATCGCATTCAGGGGAGGCTATTCTGAGAAGAACCATCAAAATTATGAGGATGAGTAAAGGTACGTTGTCAAAAATAATCTGTGATCATTCTGTAATGAATAACCCTCGTAAAAAGTATCATCAGCGTATAAGGCTATGGAGGTAGGGGCCAAGTCAGGGAGATCATAGGTATAGATACTAAATACGATTGGGGCCAATATGAATCCCAGAGGAACTCCTGCTGTAATATGGCGCTGAGAGGACTCCGTACCACCAAGGAAAACTGCAAATATGCAATCTGATAGAAAGTTATAAGTGGTAGTGAACAAATGCTATACAGCTTGAAGATTAACCCCTCATGCCAAACTTTATCAAAGACCTGTGCTACGTCCAGCAACAGGGCATATGGTGCTTTCATTGCTCAAGACCACTAATTACCGCTTTTATTAAACGTAGTAGTTGTGAGCAAGAATGTCTGGAACGAAATCCAAATTGGAAGGGTGGAATGATACGATTTTCAGAGGTATATTTAAGAAGACGGCGAAGAAGAAACTTTTCAAAGAGTTTGGACGAGGAAGGCAGCAAACTTAGCGGACGATAGCTGTCAGGGAGATTTTTAGGTTTATTAGGTTTGCGAAAGACAATTATTTGAGCCAATTTCCAAGTGCGAGGAAAAAAGGCAAGTCGAAGACAAGCGTTCAGGGTTGAAGACAAATGTGCTAGGGCCTTCTTTGTCAGGTTTTCCAACACAATATTGGGAATCAAGTCATGTCTCGGTGATTTCTTAACAGACATTTATTTTCTGGTAGTAATTAATGGTACTGTAGGATCGCAAGAAATGTGCTTTTATGCACGTGTCTATAAATCTCAGTTAAAATAATTAATATGGTAAACAGTAACTTATAGACTGAATTGCCCGCCTCGGTAGCGTGGTGGTAGCATGTCTGCCTCACGTTCAAGAGGTCCATAGTTCGAATCTCGGTCAGGGTGAGTTACCTGGATAAGGTTTTTTCCAGGGTTTTCCCTTATCCTAGTAGACGAATGTAAGATCTATGGACCCTGGGCTCATTTGAGCATTATTTCACCCATTCCATTCATCGTCAGATATAACTTAACGTTGGAGGGCGTAAATTAAAAGAAAATCGACGGAATTCTGAAGATGTTCCAGTATTAGCCCCATTTAGTTGCGATGAACATGGGTTGAGCCAGTACGGTTATCCTACTGCCTTGGTGTTACCAGTTCCACGGCTAGCGAGCGACAGAAATGGAAGATATGTCTTTGTCTCAACTAAGCAAGGTTACTGAGATGTACAGTAACACAGATACAGTTGCTGTCAGAGAACTTCGCTTAATATTTCAGCATGTGTGTGAGAACACATACAATGATTATCAGACAGTCTGATATGATATATTTATTATGCATATTCCAAAATTTTACAATTTACAACTTTTGGCTACATTTATTTGTTGTTATCTTGTTGCTACCTTGGCTTACATGACACCCTGTTATTTTGCTCTGCCAGGTAGCTGTTAACCTCCATACCTCCTTGATTACTTAATTAGTCCCTTTCTTCCCCCTCCTCTTCCTTTCTTATATTCTTTATATTTCTCGCCCATTTTTCTTTTACTTTCTGCAAGAACTCACCAATACTTCATACCTTCTTTTCCTCCCTGCCCTTTTACATTTTTATAACTACTATCCTCTTCTCTATTTTCTCCCATTTTTCTTCCCAAACCTTTCTTCTCCATATTGCAACCTCCTCTCATTCTGTTACATAGTGTTCTATGCTTTCTTTTCCCCCAAAAAATTCAAAAATTCCCTTTTCCCTATCTCTTATCCCTCTTAGAAATATTATTCCTGTTCTCATCCATGCTAAACTTTCTCTCTCTTGCCTATTGCAGTAATCTACATATACTTCTCGTCCCCAATTTATTTTTATTTGCTTATACAACTGTAATGATTTCATATTTTCTATACTTCCCTATATTTCCTGTCTTTTCTACATCTTCTAATCTGCATTTTACTAATTTACCCACATCGTATGTATTCCTTTCCTCTAATCTCCATACATCTCCCATTCCTATTTTTTCCATAATTCCTCCTATCTCTGCCCACTAACTATTTGAGTTCTCTAACCTTTTTTTATGTCTCATGCATAATTTCATAATTTCCCCTTCTTCTTTAACCAAACACCTATACCAAAATTGTATTATTCTTTTCATTATTATTCCATTTCTTTTTGTCTTTCCTAATTCTACTAAAGCTACTTCCCTAGGTGGTGATCTTGGTAAGCCTAGTAGATCTTTACAAAACCATCTGTAGTTTTGGTCCACCGTTTTGAACCTTAAAACCGTGTAGTGGGGAACACTTCGCTTACATATCTATCGTTCATATGCACAAAAAAGAAAGAAATTCAAATTAGATGCGTTCTACGAAATAAGGTGTTTGCCATAGTGAAACAAAATAATTACATTTCAACGATTTGTGAATATATGTAGTTCTTATTTTAATGATGCCATATTGGACTATTTGTATTGGACTTTAAACCAACTTTTTGTTTCATTGAAGTACTTAATAAATATAGAAGATATTGTCACGGCAACAGGCATAAAAGTTTCGGCACAAATAAGGAAACAATCGGCGGATAAAGTATCAAGGTAATAATGAGCCTTGCTAAGTATTGATGATAGCGCGTAGTGTAAACAGATATCGACGGCAAGCAAGATAACTGAGGTAAAGAACTTGCCGCTCAGATAGGGTTTCAGTGTTGGAATTTTCTACAGATATCTCGATTAACGGAGAATGATTGTTTTTCTTGTTTGCTCCAGAAGGTTCTCGGTTCATGAATTTGTGTATAAAAAGAAGCCATGGTTAGTGATTAGAGGAGGGTGAAACAAGAGGAGTTGTAGTTGTGAAGCAGTTGTTGTGTAACAGTCAGTGTTGTTGTAACGAGACCTAATGTAATCAGCTGCAAGTGTTTGTTGTCCTCGACCTTGGAAGATTGTTTGATGTAATGTTGTTACGTGAGAATTGGACAGTGTATTGCTACGGAAATAAAGGAGATTTTTAATTTCTGAAACTCGGTCTTTTAATTCTGCGAACCCACAAAGTTGCAATATTAATGTGTATTTATGAAGAATTTTTACACCATGAATCTCATATACTAATGTTATGCATTGTGCGCAGAAATTTTAGTCTTGCAGCAACAATATCGCTTCTTTCAAGCAGAAATTTTCGACCATCATTGATTCTACCATATTTGAACCCAAGAGATTTCAGAACATGATGCTTAGAAGATACAAATCCGTATATTTTATTTTCCACCTCATTAAACTGGCCAACTTTTGGCAGTTGGATATTCACCTTGTCATATACATCATAAATTGTTGTACGTGAAACACACATTTGAAAACCGTCTAAGCTGGTATCACGTTTTTAGCCACTCGATATTTCCCTGGAGATCTAAATATGAAAACTTCTCCTGTCTTCTTTAACGTTTGTCACAGAAGGAGCACTCAAGTGACAAGCTTGTGAGATTAATTCTCGACTCTTAGCGAAATTTGTACTTTCGAAAATGTATTTAATTAACATCTGTTTGAAAAAGGAGTACACATTAACAGAATATCTGTAGCCTATTTATGTAGAATCTGACGCGTTGTTTGGCTAGTGTGGAGAAATGATTTATTTCCATCGATTAACTAAAATAATAGAGTTAAATGATGAAGTCTGGGACTTAAGTACTTACAATAGTAAGCCGCCACAATGGTGTATCTCGGATGCGAGAGCCCCTAGTGGTCTACCGGGGAAATATATGAGTCAACTGGAGAATTTAATGCCAGGACGGCACGTTGGCCATGGTAGCTCAAAGGTTAAGAGCGACTGGATGGAAACCAGGAGATCCGTGGTTCAAATCCCGGCCATGGCATTGAACTTTTCATGTTGACTCTATCCATCAAATATCTTAGCCTATATATGGCTAGAGTGGAGAAATGATAAATTTCCATCAATTAACTAAAAGTTACTACTAGGCTCAACAGTACTAGGCTTGCTAAGTGGTATATTTACTAGCTTTGAAAAGCACTTGTGCGCACTTAACAGATCACCGATTTACTACATACAGGTTAAAAAAATGCAACTGTAGCATAGCACGTGTGTGCTTTTCTTCACTCACAGTTAATAATTATTTTCTTTCTAGCCAGGTACCTTATCCTTCCATATCCCAGAAAACAGATGTGCCACAAATATGGAATTTGGACAGAAATCCTTAGAAAAAAATAACTCTGTAACATGGGAAAAACAAAATAATTCTTTAGCTAGTATCTTAATTGCACGCAAAGAAATTAGACGTATGGGTCGGCAAAGTGAGCCATGTGCGTGCCTAACTGTACAACGTTACACGCACCGCATTGACTAGTGGCCATAGAACAGTCACGCCTAGCCCCGCCTTACGTTCATTTCTATTTTGCAGCTACCTTAGCCCTACATAATCTTTCGCACTAAAATTCAATCTATTATATTCTGCTAGCTAAATGTGAAACAAACACGCTGTAGTAGTTTCACTGTTGGTACTCCTGGTTCTCGCCTGTTAGAAACAGGCAAGTTCAGACATGTTCAGTATCGCCTACCGTTGCAATGGAGGTAACATACAGTTAAAGTTGATGTTAGAGGAAGATCCGGAGTTTCTTTCAAACGTAATCACTGCTGATGAAACTTGACTACATCATTTTGATCCTGGCAGCAAACAGCAAATCTCAGTGTGGAAATCTCCCTCATCACCAACCTCCAAAAAAAGCAAAAGTGCTTGCTTCTGCTGAGAAGGCTATGGACATCTGGTCATCTCATTCTTTGGTATTGTGCCTTTGGGGGATCGTGAAATTAAAAGTCCAATTGCACAAATTCAAAATGTTCTTTATTTCCACCGAATTACAGTTGGATCACTTGCCTATTACACAGAATTATATAGCGCACACAATTACAATTCGTCAGTTCGTCTGTCGCAGGTCCACTCTTCACTCACAATTACGTACAACTCATCTGCTACACGTGCACACTCTTCCGGTCCGTTCACTCACTCGGCGCTCCTCACGGCTGCTCGCCAAGAACTGAACTGACTCGCCAACTGCAGCCCCTTTTTATAGGAATATCGCGGTTTCTGGAAGTCTCGGGGTTCAGTGAATCATCCTGAAGGTTCCAGACGTCAAGGAGTGAGAAAGAGACGGCCAGCGACCAATGAACTTCCCTAATCATCCCCTCAGTTAGTGACATGAGGTAAATGGGTAGGCGTGGCCTAAATACCTCCGGTCCCCTACTCAGCCGTCAAATGATCGTGCCGTACGATAACTGGGTGACAGTATTTATGGAATGGTTTATCAGCATGCTGTACCTGCACACACATCAGTAACTGGACAATACTACAGGGATGTCCTGAAAATACTGCAAGTCCATATCAGGCGCAAAAGACCACATTTTCGTGAAGCAGGCTGGATGCTGCACCACGATAATGCGCGGCTGCATATTGCCAATGTTTTTGCTGAATATCTTCCAAAAATAAACGTGAAGTACATCCCTCACCCTCCCTATAGTCCGGATTTAGCCCCATGTGACATTTTTCTATTCCCTAACCGGAAGAAACGCCTTCATGTGAGACATTATCCATCATCAGAAGCAGCGGTGAAGGCTGCGGAGCCGATTTTTAAGGATCTCTCAAAAATGGTTTCTAGCAGAAACGCTGGGACAAGTGCATCGCATTCAGGGCAGACTATTTTGAGAAGGGCCATCAAAAGTTTGAGAATTAGTAAAGGTATGTTGCCAAAAAAATGTTGTGATCATTTTTTATTTAACAGCCCTCGTATTTCTCTCCCTCCGTCCCTCTTACTATGACATATCAACCCGCTCTTAAAACGTTTTACAATTCTTTAAGCTCTCGGTACTCCTAGCTCCGTTGAATCTACAAGAAACATACGCAAATCATTGCTCTCCATTAGTATGAAATAATATTTTCTTCCTTGTTCCTTGTTCCAGTTGCCTTTAACTGCTATGGTCATATCGGCGGCCGTTCTCCTTTGGAACATACTGAAGGTGTTAACTCCTTATCTTTGGCTTTCAACCATTAGATCACGCACTCATTCACACTCTCATTCATACTTCCAGACTCTGGGGCATATGGGAAATTATCTTGGTCGGAGAAAAATCCCCACCCCCACCGCCGGGAATCGAACCCGGGACACCTATCACGGTAGGCAGGTACTCTACCGGTTTTTTTTAAAACAAGTGAGTGGAGAACTTCACGTGAATACAACATAGGAGACATTCATTGCATAAAGAGATTGCAATTTTATATAACACAATTGCCATTATTTAAAACCTGCAACAGAATTTAACGTACATTTAGCTCATCAAAGCAGTTCTGCTAAGACTATAAGACTTCGAACATAAAAACTATTTATTTGTATTATATTATCCTTTTAAAATCTCTGCCCTTCACGTAGAACAAACGTTCACAATTGCATTCTTCGTCCCATACTGCTGAAGTTTTTATATGCATTGCTGCACAGTGTAAGTACTGCTTTTCCTATGTATCCCGGAAAATAACGAAATGAGATTCTATTTCTTTTACCCTTTTTTCTTTGCTTCCTGTAAAAATAAGCGGACCATGCTCATCCTTTTCCATTCTGCGCTTCCAATCCCTCACCCTCCTCCCAGTTTCTGACAAGTAGACCCGATAGATATCATACGATCCTTTCCGTTTCTTTGTAATTGGAACTTTTTCATGCTCTTTCCTTTCCAACGCTGGTGAACAGCCACTGTGATTACTATTCGAGGGTTGGCAGGCATGACTAACAAGTATAAACAAACCCATCTGGGAATTTCCCATGGAAGTTTGATGTAGAAGCGTTTCGGTAATCGGTTCGATTTTCAACTTTTCTTGTCGCCGTTATCGAGGCGCTATTCATAAAAAATAAAGTTTGTTAAAATCAACAATGTTTGCAACGAAAATAATATTTGAAGGAATATCAATAAAAAAAAATATGCCGGCTAAAACCAAACTCAGTTTCTTTGAGAGCGTTAGATTTAATTAGCGTAAAATTGTGTGCGTTGATTGATTATAATCCCTGTGATACTCTAAAGCAAATCTTTAGCATTAGTTACTCAGATTAAACTGAGACATTCGTTACTTTCTTTTCTTTTGTGACGCTACTCCAGTATTTGAGATGATTAGTAAATACTGGGTGTTTATTTTAAAGAGTGCCTAGACATGCTGAATGCTCTCGTTTGTTGAGCATAATACATTATGTATGAGTAGAGCCAGGCCGAAAACTTCAATGCCATGGTCGGGATTTAAACCATGGATCTCCCGCTCTCCGTGCGGTTGCTCTAACCAATTGAGCTCCTATGGCCAACATACCGATATGACATTTAATTCTCCAACTGACTCGTGTGCTTCCCGGTAGACCACTACTATGTGTTTCAAATGGGAAGGTGTTTCTCCTTGAGCGCTACTAGGTAAGCAACCAATCGGCGTCCTGCGGTGTTTTCCTATTGTATTCCCGCTAAGTGGTGTGTGAGGAGCACCAACCTAATCAATCTGTATGAAATACTATTCACGCTAAGACAAAAATTCCAATTTTGCCAAAACTCATCGATGTGGAAGTTAGAGAGTAATGTATCTAACATAACCATGAAAACCCCATAATTTTAGCTCAAATAGTTTTTCTAATACAAATAAATAAAACCATATTACCTTTATTATAACAATAAATCGTGAAGTAAGCACTGTAATGAATACCATTATTGGTTGGCATGTATGCGTGTACGTATATTTGTAATTGCTCAGAACTGAAACATAAATGTTTGACATGACATGATAAAATAAATGCTTTGAATAATCTAATTCGAGCGAGAGGAAACAATAAATTTCCTGCTGCCCTGGCAGAACGTGTCTGGTCACATTATAACTTTGTTTATAAATGGTTCGTAATCTCTATTTACTCTAAAGAGTTCAAAGTCGTTGGTGTGTATGTATATACATATACCTTTAATTACTCAGCACTGATACTGACATGGTGGCTAAAAGAATTACTGTTAATAAGTCAAGGAGTTAATTTCGAGATAGAGCAAACACTTCATTTCCTGTTAGCCTGTGGAATGCTGTATGCATATGTTTATGAAATGAATGCTGGATAAAAAGTGTTTATTTACTCTGTAGGTTTCAGATCAACATCATTCAGTTGTTCTTTACACAACAGTAGAGTAAGAGTTAAATAGTGTAACAGCTTCTTGCGGTGAATTTAGTGGCGAGTCAAAAGGGCAGGTATTGTGAGTTCGGGCTCGAAGTATCATTATTTAAGTATACACGTACTTCAAAAAATTTTCGGAAACAGAAACTAAAGATGAGTTATTGCAAAGAGCACTTCCATTTGAAAGCACGGAAAAGTGTATTAGCTGGATCACTCTAATTGAAACGGGACACAAGATAATACGCCTCCCACCTTACCACTGCCAATATAGTCCAATTGAGTTGGTGTGGGGTCAAATAAAAAGAGGGGTTGCAAACAGAAATAATACTTATAAACTGACGGACGTTAAACGACTTGTTCACGAAGAAATTGAAAAGGTAACACAATAGGACTGGGAAAACTGCGTGAGGCGCGGAGAAAACCTTCAAGAAGACGATTTTAAGAAAGAAATAGCACGTGACGAGATTTTGGAACCTACAATCATGAATTTTCAACACTCAGGCGATGAAGACAGTGACAATGACGAATTGTCTCTTAATGGGAGTGACATTGACAGCGATATGGAGGAGCCACTGGCAGTTCCATTGGATTAGAAGAACAGGTAATTCGTAAACCATAATTATAGTTATAGTAATTTAAAATATATATATAATTTGCGAAAATGCTTTTTTCCAATTTTGATTTTGGCAACTGGATTATTGTAAAAGAATGTAAAATATAATTTGCTTACCTTTACGTCTGTGCCAAGCAGACCCACGTGTTGTATGAGCGTGCGAGAGAGACGGCAATATAAATGGAGTGGGGTAACAAGCTGGCAACGCTGAGTGTGATAAGGCATCTGACTAGCTGGACTCCAGAACTCTTACCATTTAAAACGCATAATAAGTCCCAGGCTTCATAGTTAAACCACTATGTTATTCGATCCAACAATGTATTATGTTAACAATAATGTTGGGTACCACTATGACAATTTCACGAGCCTCTGATATCCAGCCCGTTGCTTGTTAGGTCCGATTCAGAAGTATAGGTCTCTGCGAATGTACTAGCAATTTTGAATTCAAAGCCCAGTCGACGATTCTTACAAAACAATAATTGTTACAATATCTGAGTGTTTATTAACTGGCCGTTTTGCATACATATGCGGTTTATATATTAGGATAAATATTTAGGCAAGATTTGGAAGATATTCCCCAGTTTCTCAGATAAATGTTTGTATCCTGAGTTGTGTCCTAAGAGGAGTTAAGAAAGGTTATAATGACAACTGAATTCTCATCAACACAGAGAATCGAAGTGCTTTAAATGACGAGGTGAACGAAAACTGGTTTCGGAATACACAAATATTTTTGACTGATGTGTTATTTCGCACCATGCTCGAAATGCGGTGGGTGCTGAGGCATTAGAGCAGATTTCAAAATGGTAAATTTGATAGCTGGCAAAAAGGTCACCCTGTGTTAGTCTTATTGGTTGCAATTAGAGCAGTAGTTTAGACTAGATTAGTTTGATTTGCGTTCAGTAGGTTCATCTGTAGTGAGAAACGGCTGTGAACACTGAACATGTCCAGAGGTATAAAGTTTAATAGCATATATATATATATATATATATATATATATATATATATATATATATATATATATATATATGTACAAAAGTTAAAATAAGATACATATTATAGTGTACAGGCAATATGAACAACATTATGGAAAACAAAGCAGGGATAATTATATATATGATACAAAATCACTTTTTAAATCAGCTTTCGCTTGGCTTATGCCAGTACGTCTCAACGTTTTTGCAAAGTATACCATTCTTATTTCTTAAATACCTATACATTAAAGATAAGCTTTCAACATGCATCAAAGATTTATTGCTAATGATTTGTCATTGGAATATTTAGATACTACTTATAGAGCTACAGAAGCATTTTCAGGATAATTTGTCATTCAGATAATCTTGTACAGAATAAAAAGATTTTGAGCAAAGGTACTCTCTAACATCCTTTTTAAAAGCATCGAAATTATCAATTTTTTCTTTAAGAACATTAGGAAGTGCGTCAAATATTTTGAATGTTTCATAATACACACCTAACTGGAAGCAAGAAAGTTTGGCACTGCGATAATGGATATTATACTTTTGTCTAGTGTTTATTCTGTAAATTACATTATTTGTTGCAAATAAGGCACGATTGCATACAACGAATTTTAGGATCGAGAATATATACATTCAACATAAAAATCTCGGTAACAAAACAGCAATTCAAATGGAAACTTCTGCAGAAGGAGCAAGCCAAGAAATTAGGTCTTAGGTCAACATATATTTCATTCTACTGACAATTGTTGACGCTTTCTCCAAGAAACATTTCAAAATTTTGTCAATCTCAGTTACTTTATACAATAGGGTAAGCTGTAGGCCATCTTGATTAGCTTCATACAATATTGCACATCACTTGCGATAAAAATCAGTAGCAGCAACTTTTGCGGGGTTATTCAAACTTTACAGAACATCTCCCGGGGCATCTGATAAAACAGAGAGTGCGGAGCACCTCTTGCGTAGGCCAGAGGGTATTTGAAAAATTCTTCAAATATGATAGAAATAAAAGTGGAATAAGTACCAGCTTAGATACCTAAATCAAACTTTTCCATAAGGTAATAAGAACAGTCTCAAAATAATTCCCTCATCCTGCCAACATATTGTTATCTATTTTATCCAATATGTCTCCAACAGTTTGATTGTACCTTCAACTTATACAAATTATCTGTGAAATTCTTCTCATTCCAGTTGAATATTGTATGTATATCTGCTCAAGGTAGCAGATGCACAGAAATTAATTTCAGGAAAGAAAAGAAAATTCAGATGAAATAAAATGTTGTGCAGCTGTTGCAGTTTCCGAAAAATTCATCATTTGTTTAAACTATACACTAATTTCGTTTTTGTGAATGATTACAAATGTTGTAGAGCATTTAATATGACAGCTGCATTGCTATCATGGTGAATAGAAATGACTTTCTATATTCACGCTTGTAGAAATTATGTAGTAACCATGTTTGCAAACAAACAGCTAATACTTCGGCCACCTCGGTAGCGTACATGGTAGCGTTTCTGCCGCACGTTTAAGAGGTCCCGAGTTCGATGGGACATGACATAAGCTCGAGGATATCTACCAGGATAATCCACACAAAGTGAAGACTGACCAGGGAGTTACTGAGCTGTCCCAAAAACGGCGCTCAGCACCTCCGAGGGGCTTTCCATAGAGCAAGACCTAGAGAGTAACAAGCCCCCCATCTGGTCCTATAGACTCAAGAGGGGATGGAAATGGATATGCCACCTACATGCGCCAACCCCAAAGGGGAAGGCGACCGATATGACCTCGGTAGGGCCACCTGGTGATCTAGCACACCTTCTACTAGCTATGCAGGCTAGTACTAGGGCATATTAATGGCTTCCCTCAACCCCGTCCGGAGACGTACCCGATCTCCTACGGGTTATCGGATACCACTGCCCTCTCGAGTCCAAACCAATCCGAACAACTCCCATTCAGAAGGGGCTCGAATGTTCGGCCCGAGGTTCCTCTAGTAACTTCAGAGGTACCACGAGTGCTAGGGATCCGCAGCGCCCGCACCACGGCAGCTGAAGGGGACGAAGTCCCCTACGGGACAGAGTGAGTTACCTGGATGACGTAGTTTCCGGGGTTTTCCTTATCCTTAAACACGAATGCTGGGTAGCTCTAAGCTCCATGGACGCCGGACTCACTTGAGCATCATTTCACCAATATCTTTCATCGTCCGATATGACTTAGCGTTGGAGGATGTAAATTACAAAAAAATAAATAAATGGCTGGCTGGCTGTCTGGCTGTCTGGCTGTCTGGCTGTCTGGCTGGCTGTCTGGCTGTCTGGCTGTCTGGCTGTCTGGCTGTCTGGCTGTCTGGCTGACTGGCTGACTGGCTGACTGGCTGACTGGCTGACTGGCTGTCTGGCTGTCTGGCTGTCTGGCTGACTGGCTGACTGGCTGACTGGCTGACTGGCTGACTGGCTGACTGGCTGTCTGGCTGTCTGGCTGTCTGGCTGTCTGGCTGTCTGGCTGTCTGGCTGTCTGGCTGACTGGCTGACTGGCTGACTGGCTGTCTGGCTGTCTGGCTGACTGCTGACTGGCTGACTGGCTGACTGGCTGACTGGCTGACTGGCTGACTGGCTGTCTGGCTGTCTGGCTGTCTGGCTGACTGGCTGACTGGCTGACTGGCTGACTGGCTGTCTGGCTGTCTGGCTGTCTGGCTGACTGGCTGTCTGGTTGTCTGGCTGACTGGCTGACTGGCTGACTGGCTGACTGGCTGTCTGGCTGTCTGGCTGTCTGGCTGTCTGGCTGTCTGGCTGTCTGGCTGTCTGGCTGTCTGGCTGACTGCTGACTGGCTGACTGGCTGACTGGCTGTCTGGCTGTCTGGCTGTCTGGCTGACTGGCTGACTGGCTGACTGGCTGACTGGCTGTCTGGCTGTCTGGCTGTCTGGCTGTCTGGCTGTCTGGCTGTCTGGCTGACTGCTGACTGGCTGACTGGCTGACTGGCTGTCTGGCTGTCTGGCTGTCTGGCTGTCTGGCTGTCTGGCTGTCTGGCTGTCTGGCTGACTGCTGACTGGCTGACTGGCTGACTGGCTGTCTGGCTGTCTGGCTGTCTGGCTGACTGGCTGACTGGCTGACTGGCTGACTGGCTGTCTGGCTGTCTGGCTGTCTGGCTGTCTGGCTGTCTGGCTGTCTGGCTGTCTGGCTGTCTGGCTGTCTGGCTGTCTGGCTGTCTGGCTGTCTGGCTGTCTGGCTGACTGCTGACTGACTGACTGGCTGACCGAAGAAACGAACAAACGGGGGAAACGGGGAAGGGACGGAAGTGAGGAAGTGACTGAAGTGAGGAAGTGACTGAAGTGAGGAAGTGACTGAAATGAGGAAGTGACTGAAATGAGGAAGTGACTGAAATGGGGAACGGAGGAAGCTGAGGAAGCGACGAAATTATAATTTCATGTTAAGCCAGATAGACATTTTAGGAATCGTCTTTTTACACTTTTTCATTCATATAAGCAAATTAGAGGAATAGAGTAGGCTTAAGCCATTGTCAACTGTTTTAAGAACAGGTCGCTATGAGATGTCTTTGAAATTCCATCCCCTTTTGCAAAATTAATAAATACCTTATGTTTGAGAAAACTATATAGGTAAGTATTTTATAAGGTAAACAAGTTCTAACTTTTCCAACTGGTATTCGTGCACATTTGCAGCCAATTTTAAGTTTTGAAGTTAGAATATACTAGGTGCATTGTGGCCTGAATGTGTAAGTTACAGACATTGTAACCTTGAGTTAATGCTACAGCTAATTGTTGTCCCTTAACGCAGAATTTCTCTAATGGCTTTCTTAAATCCTGGCAGTAATATGATGTATCAATCAAAATCTCCAGTATTTCATGTGCAAACACTGTGTAGTTGTTTTTATGATCAGAAGAGTCCAATATTAGATTTCATGTTCGTTGCAATCTTCCTGTTCTTTCACCTCACAATCAACCAACCCATTTCTAGCGAACGGTTTCCTGCCCAAGCAATTTCCTTTTCATTTACAGCTGAAAATACACGATTGCTTCTTTCCGTTTGTCTTCACATGACTTTCTATGGAGAACAGGTAGAACCTTCTGCTGACAAAGTCCTGATGTTAATCAGACATTGATAATAGATACATTAGGAACAGCCTTATATAACTACCTAAAACGGTGTAGAGAACTATTTTTATTTTGGAATTGCTTACTCCTTGCACTGGAAGACTAAAATCTCTAACAAATATTATGCAAGTGTTCATAAATGATTAACAGGTGACCAGTTTCGTTTCATTGTTTGCCAAGTAAATTTTATCACGTAACACTAGAATCTAGTAGCCCTTACTAAATTATAGACTGGGTTGATGATATAGAATAAGCTTTTGATTATATATAGAAGATTGTGCAGCAGAATATCACCAGTACTCCATTTACACACATGGCTCTCGGATAGCTGAAGGGCTTAATAAAAATGCTAAAGTAGGATGTGCGTTTATAGTATTCTCTCACTCCATAGAATGCCATTCTTCCATGTTCAGACTTGCCAAGGAGTGTTCAGTCTTTCAAGCTGAATTATTAGCAATCCGTGAAGCAGTGAAATGTTGCAACAACTTACAATGTACCGCCCGCCTTTACAGTGACTCACAAGCAGCAATTGCAGCTTTGAAAGATACCAAAAACAGCAGTCCTATTGCAGATGAAATAAGAAGTCAATTATTATGTAGTTCTCATCTGTGTATTTCATGGGTCAGAGGGCACGTGGGGATTGCCGGAAATGAACGTACAAATGAGTTCGCAAAGAGAGCTGCGACTTCAAACCTTCCAGAGACATACACTCCATGCCCTATTTCTTATGTGAGGCAAACATTAAAGGAGATTATCATCAACGACTGGAATGAATACTGGTTAAAAAGTGATTGTGGTGCTGTGACTAAGGATTTATACTTCTCAACAGTTTCTGACAGACATAAACGTAAATTTGTAAATCCTAACTATGTCCTCACTCAATACTTAATTGGACATGGCAAATTTTCAGCTTACTTATTTCGATTCACATCCGATTGTATTTGTGGAAATCATCTTCAAGATGTCCCTCACATTTTATATGATTGCCCGTTTTTCTGTTTTGAAACATACGAACTTGAATTATTGCTTCAGTCCTTAGGTTACACTTTCTCAAAACCAATTACACATATTTTGATGAATTACAAAACTTATCCTCATTTCATGGCCTTCTTAAACAAAATATTTCTTAAGCTAAATGATTCATCTTGACGTTCACTGTTTGTCAGCTTGATATGAACTTTGTTGTGTTTTTGTAAGTTGTATTATATTCAAAAATTTGTAAACTTTATTTCTAATATACCTTTGGGTAAAATAGGAACCAAGGAAATTGGCGGCTTTAAATATTAGCTTCCCATTCCTTCCGGCGGCCCCTCTTGCTACTTTAATTTTAGCCCGGTATAGTTTCATTTGGGAGCGATCGCTTCTTATTATTTTACAAATCTGCTTTGGTAAATTTCAATTTTGGAGTAGGAATTTTTTAGCTTAATTCTTAACATGTTCACCTTAGTCATCGCAAGATTCTTGTGCTCCTAAATTTCTTAATACAGCATGGTGCCACGAACAAATCTAATTATTTTTCTGGATGTTTATTTTCTTTGTAAATTGCCGTTTCTTGTCAGAAAATGAGTTTCAGTGATATTTCCGCCTGCTCATTATTCTAATATAAAATAAACTAGTAGATGTTACTGACATAGGAGTTACTAATACGAGGGTGGGTGAAAAAGTAATGCCTCCTACTTTTCTCCCTTAATAAGTAAGTTATGTCAAAACTTTGAACTTGGCGCAATTCCTCAAAACTTCTTCTCCAATACCCTGCAGTAGTAACTTCCTAAGTCAACAGGTGGCAGCACTGCATCCTCTTGCAAAATGGCTGACATCGACATTCGTATTAGACAGCGTTTTGTGATTGAATTTTTATTGCGGAAGGTGAAACGCCAATTCGCATTCACGAAAGGCTAAAAAATGTGTATGGTGATGCAACGGTGGATGTCAGCACTGTTAGACGATGGGTTCGTCGCTATAACGAAGCTGAAGGGCAAACACCATTGGCAGATGAAAAGCGAAGCTGCAGGCCGGTGACTGCAGTGACTTCATGCAACATTCAACCAGTCGATGACATCAATCGTGGTGATCGCCGGGTAACAACAGGTGAATTGTGTCGCATTACCTCCCTCAGTAAAGGCAGTGTGATGACGATTATTAAACAACTGGGTTACTCAAAAGTTTGTTCACTTTGGGTACCAAGAATGCTAACCGCCCAAAACAAATAAACAAGGAAAACAATAGCCTTCGAACACTTGCAGCGCTTCAATTTGGAAGGAGAGGAGTTCCTGGAAAACAGTTTACTACAGACGAAACGTGGGTTCATTTTTTGAACCTGAATCAAAGCGATAGTTAATGGAATGGCATCACACAACGTCAAGGAAGAAAAAAAAATTCAAACCTCAGTGTTCGGCCGGGAAAGGTATGGCGACAGTGCTTTGGGATGCAGAGGTTGTGCTTATGATTGATTTTTTGGAGCAGGGATGCACACTAAATTCTGTCCAATACGTCAGAACTCTCAAACAGCTGAAAGCACGTCTTCGCCGAGTTCGCCCAGCAAAAACTATGGCGGATGTTCTTCTTTAGCATGACAATGCAAGACCACACACCAGCGGTTACACCACTGCAAAAATTGAGAAACTGGGATAGCAAGTGTTACCTCACCCCCATACAGCCCTGACCTGGCATCACCAGACTTGCATCTGTACGGGTCACTAATGGAAGCTCATCGTGGGATTTATTTTGAAGATGAGGAGGCTGTGAAAACGTCCGTGCGTCAATGGCTTAGGAAACAAGACCGTGTGTTTTACCACACTGGAATACATGCCCTAGTTAAAAGGTGGACCAAACCTGTGGAAAAGAACGGAGATTATATTGAATAGTGACAAATTAATCGTCAATGTTGTAGTTTTCAAGCTATGTAAATTGAATTCAATTTTTTTGACAATTAAAAGGGAAAACAAATAGGAGGCGTTACTTTTTCACCCACCCTCGTACTAACTAGCGACATGTTTAAAATGTCTTTTCTGGCAAACTTTGAACCAGCTAGTTTCAGTAACACTAACAATAACACATATTCTGTAAATAACATACATATTTAATCAATACTTTAAAAGACACCTTTACCCCAGTTCAATATACCTAAGAAAAGTCTGATAATTGACATCTTTACCCTATATTACATTTTATGACACTGGCAATGGAGACCAGAAATTCGTATTTTGAACGAGATATAATTGCCTCCGAGAAAAACCAAAAATAGAATTATTATGTAGTCCAATTTTAATATAGCCTAGGGTATTCATCTGAAGCTTCTACCTACATCCGGTTTTAATAAAAATATTAATCCCTGCAGCCTGATTATGGATCGAGAAGCAAGCCTGTATTAACATATTCGGCCCTCGGGTAGAGCACAGCTGAAAACCTAATCGCTCCATTAATTCTGCAGCGCAAAAATGTGGTAATAAGTAAAACAGCACCACGTAAAAGCTTCCAAATATATGGTGCTTTACATTCTAGTGGCTGGTTTCGTCAAGATCTTAGCACTTACTTAAATATAGATTCATTAATTTATACCTTATGTTACACCAGAATGGGCATTTTATTTGTGCAAACTTCTAAATACATAAGGGCCATAGTACGGAGATTTGGAGCAGCACAAGTCCTCGAGCAGTAAAGTCTCTACCCCACAGTTAGGAGTTCGTGGATTCGATTACCGTCGCCCAGCACTCTGACTTAAGTTTCTCCATTGTTTCCCAATGCTTGACTATTACGCGTTTCAAATGGGAAGAGTTCTGGAGTCCAGCTAATCAGATGCCGTATCACACTCAGCGTTGCCAGCTTGTTACCCCACTCCTTTTGTATTTCCCTCTCTCTCGCACACTCATACAACATGCAGGTCTGCTTGGCGCAGACGTAAGGGTAACCAAATTATATTTTAGAAACTTTTACAATGATGCAGTTACCAAAATCAAAATTGGGCAAAACATTTTCGCAAATAATGTATATTTTAAAATACTATAGCTATAGTTTATGAATTACCTGTTTTTCTAATCCAATGGAACCGCCAGTGGCTCATCCATATCGCTTTCAATGTCACTTCCGTTAAGAGACAATTCGTGATTTTCACTGTCTTCAAAGTCTGAGTCTTGCAAATTTAAGATTATAGGTTCCAAAATCTCATCACGTGTTATTTGTTTCTTAAAATCGTCTTCTTGAAGGCTTTCTGCACGTCTCACGCAGTTTTCCCAGTCCTATTGTGTTACCTTGCCAATTTCTTCGTGAACAGGTCGCTTAACGTCCGTCAGTTTAAAAGTATTATTTTTGTTTGCAATTCCCCTTTTTATTAGAGCCCAGAGCAGCTCAATTGGATTATATTGGCAGTGGTAAGGTGGGAGGCGAATTACCTCGTGTCCCGTTTCAATTGCAAATTGATCCAGCTAGTACCTTTCCCGTGCATTTAAACGGAAGTACTCTTTGCAATAATTCATTTTTAGTTTCTGTTTCCGAAATTTTTTTGAAGAAAGTGTATACCTTAAAAATATCACCTCTAGCCTGACTTCGCAATTCCTGCCTTCATGACTCGCCACTAAATTCACCGCAAGAGGCCATTGCACTATTTAACTCTTACTCTACTGTTGTGTAAAGACAACTGAATGATGTTGATCTGAACTCTCCAGAGTAAATAAACACTTCTCATCCAGCAGTCATACATAAATATAAGCATACAGCATTCCACAGGCTAACAGGAAATGAAGCGTTTGCTTTTTCTCAAATTTAATACCTTGACTTATTCACAGTAATTCTTTTATCACGTCACGTCAGTAATTTGAATTTCAGTTATGAGTAATTAGAAGGATATGCACATGCACACAAACCACTTTGAAATTTCTATAGTAAACTGAGATTACGAACCAGTCATAAACAAAGATTTAATGTGACCAGACACGTTCTGCCAGGACAGCAGGGAATTTATTGTTTTCTCTCGCTCGAATTGGATTATTCAAAGTAATTCTTTTATCACGTCATGTTAAACATTTACGTTTAAGTGCTGAGTAATTACAAATATACGTACACGCATACATGCCAACCAATAATGATATTCATGCAGTGCTTACGTCGCGATTTATTGTCATAATACAGGTAATAGTGGTTTGTTTATTCATTTGTATTAGGAAAACTATATGAGCTAAACATATATGGTTTTTACGGTTATTTTAAATACATTACTCTCTCCTTCCTCAAGGATCACGTTTTGCAAAATCTGAATTTTTGTCTTAGCGCGAATAGTATTTCATACAGATTAATTAGGTTGGCGCTCGTCACACATCACTTAGCGGGAATGCAATAGTCCAACACCGCAGGGCTCCGATTGGTTGCTCGTCTAGTAGCGTTCAAGGACAACTGCTTTCCCATTTGAAACATACAATAGTTTCTCTATTATGTGTTTCAAATGGGAAGGTGTATGTCCTTGAGCGCCACTAGGTGAGCACCCAATCGAAGTTCTGCGGTGTTGGACTATTGCATTCCCCCTAAGTGGGTTGTGACGGGCGGCAAGCTAATGAATCTATAATAAATAATATTCACGGTAAGACAAAAATTCAGATTTTACAAAAACTGATCCATGAGGAAGGAGAGAGTAATGTATTTAAAATAACCGTAAAAACCATATATGTTTAACTCATATAGTTTTCCTAAAACAAAGTAGATACCACAATATTATAACAATGCACTGTAATGAATATCATTATTGGTTGGCATGTATGCCTGCAATTATATTTGAAATTATCAGAACTGGAACGTAAACATTTGACATGACGTGGTAAACGAAATATGTACTTTGAATAAGCCAAGGTGTTTGTTCAATTCGATGAGAGTAGACGATACACCTTTGCTAGTCTGGCAGAAGGTTCTGGTCACATTATATCTTTGTTTATGGGTGGTTCCTAATCTCTATTTACTCTAGAGTTGAAAGCATCATTATTCAGTTACTCTTCCATGGTAAAAGGTGTATCAGCTGAATCAATGAGACGCGATGCACCTTCCTCCCCTTACTACTGCCAGAGCAATCCAATAGAGTTAATATGGACTCAAATTATGTTGCAGACAAAAATAATATTTTTAAACTGACTGACGTTGAACGACTTATTTACAAAGAAATTGACAAGGAACACAAAAAGACTGGGAAAACTGCGTGAGACATCAGATAAACTACAGAAAGACAACGACTTTTGGAAAGAAATATCACGTTTCGAGATTTTGGAGCCTATCATCATAAATTTGCAGTACTCAGACGTTGAAGACAATGACAATGACGAATTATCTCTTAACGTAAGTAAAATTCACAGCTATACGGATGTACCGCTGGCATTTTCATTGGATTAGAAAAATAAGTAATTCATAAACTATGATTAACTTTAAACTAAATATTTAAAACATTTACATATTATACGAATATTCATGTTGCAATTGTGTTTCAACAACTGCATTATTACAAAACTTTGGAACATTCAGTTTGCGTTCCCTTAGGTCTCTCGCAAGTGTGAGAGGACGAGGACGACGGTGGGGTTAGGGTGGGGTGGGTGGGTGGGTGCGTGTGTGTGTTTGTGTTTGTGTGAGTTATAGATAACTCTTAGCACCAGCTGTTACTCGATATACAGTACGACCTGAATACATTCAATAACTGGTTTAAATTTAATAACTCATTGCTAAATGTCCTTAAAACAAAAAGATATGTTTCAAATTATCAAACTTACAATATGAAAAAACGTGACATATGAAAAAAACCACAAATTAAGGTCATTTTGTTCTTTTGTATCATTAAAATACTTTAAGATCATAAAGAAACAGTTTTGAGGTACCTAATTTTAATATTGTTTGGGTGATCAACATTTCGGACCTTATAACTGCAATAATAAATAAAATTTGATCTAAATGTCACGTGATTAGACTTCAAAACAGAGTTGGTAATAATGGAGTGATATATCATACTATTAGAATAGAATGCAATGTTTAATTCAATTTATTGTTAAAAGTTCTAGTTTTAATGCCAGTTTTCTAAATGTCTAAATAAATAAACTAAGCAACTGACCTAATTCAAGTCGTGAATTAAAAAGACGAAGAGCATTCTTAGCTGATGGAGCAGAATATAGTCAGTCGTTGGCACTAGCAGTGCCTTATGTTCTATCGTTCAATCAGTATAGCAGGATGAGGCAGGGGATGGGAGAAAGGGCGCGCAATCAGTGTCAGAAATTAAATCAATTTGCTGCTACTACTTTACGTGGGCAGAATTCAGTTGGCCATGGACAGGCACGATGGCTACGTGGTGCACAGAATTTAACAGCATGGGCGTGAGGTAACAAAGCATCTACATCCGATTTGCTCCTGCCTCCCTGAATGTTAATTCATTTTGAAATTATTCTTCTGCAGATATAAAACTTTTATGACTACCAGCCCAGATTAACAAAACTGCATTACAGGTCGTTTTTGTTCTAAAATTGAGTTTTTCGTTTATTCAAACTTATGGGTCATAAAGACTCATAATAATGCAGTAACAATTAATTGGAAAAATTACTTTATAGTAGACAATGTTTTTACATTCTACAAGCCATGGTTCAGTTTATGCCAACGAAATACTGGCTCAAGCTTTTGTAGTGCTATGTTTGGCTTTTATACTTCTAACGTAAAGCACCTATCACGTACAGGCATGTGCAAATTATTAGACTCAATGGTAAATTTTTTAACATATACCATTTATTTTCTATTTATTTAACAGAAATAATATTACAAAATATTTTTCAACTCTTTTCTGTGCATTCCTTTAGCCTTTATTACCATTTTGATGCGTTTAGGCATGCTCTGTACAAGGGTGGAGCACTTTTCTCTTATTTATTCATCTCTGTGCCAAATGCTTATCAGGCCCTCAATAAGCTGAACTTCTGTTGTTATTTTCAATTTTTTCAGTCTCTGTTTAACAATACCCGTAGATTCTCTATTGGATTTAAATAAGGGTTATTCCCCGGCCATGTTGGTACTTTTACATTGTTTTCTTTGAGGAACTTGATTACAGGTTTTGCTCTATGGCAGGGAGCACTGTCATGCATGAACACAAAATCACCATTTGGAAACCATTCTTTACTTTGCGGAAATAGTCTTGTTTCTAATACACATTTATACTGTTTCTACTCCATAGATCCCACAACTATGTATAATCTTCCAAGTCAATGGACAGACATACAGCTCCAGACCATTTTTGATGTTGGGTGCTTTACTCTTTGATCGACACACTGAGGGAAAAATGCTTCTTTATCTGCCCTTCTCACATGTTGGACGCTCTCTTCACATACTTCAAACATGGATTCATCTGAGAAAATTACCTGACACAATAACAATCTCTATTAACATTAAACAGTTTTAAAATTGCTCAAAGATAGTATAACAAAACCAGCAATGATAGAAACAAAGTTTAGGCTGTTTATTTCATTTCAATAAAATTTACATGTACATATTTTAATTTTATGCTATATACAATTTTCATACTATTTACCTTTCTCCAAAATTCCACTGGATGTTTCTGCACCTCTTTGGCCCATTCTAAACGTTATTAGCCATTGCAGGTGTCAGTTTAGCCTTTTTACGAGGCCTGCGTGCTGGTAAACCTGCTTCACATAATCTTCCGCGAACTACTGAGGCTGATATTTCTGTACCGTACTGCTTTAGTTGATTACTGAGGTCAATGCTGGTTGCTCTTCTATTTTGTTTTGCCACCTGCACAAGTTTTCTTTGCATCCTTGGTGATAGCTTTCTTTTCCTCCCGCATTTTCCATCCCTTTGTGAAGTCAACGTCTCACCGAATGTTAAAGCTTGATTAATGCGACTAACAGATTTTTGTGAAATACACAATTTCTTAGCTATTTCACGTTGTCAATAAAGAGTTTCCTTCAAAAGACTCTCAGTTACAGGTACTTTCCTTGGGAATAAGTCAGCAGTTTTTCCCATTACCTCACTTTTGAATTAATGTGAATGCTAAGGATAAGATACACGATGTTACCTCACTTGAGATCAATTAATAATAAATACTGAGGATATATTAGCCATAAAACACAATAAAGGCAAATATTAACAATCTTATATTTCTATGTTCACCAAATGAAAGCAATATCTCTAAACAGTTGGATAAACAGACATGAAGAAAATGGCTGCTCTTAATTCAGAGCTATGGCCATATTACTATAAGTAAAAGAAAATTCCCAAGCTATTATTAATAGAGAAATTGCATTGAATATGCTTCATATTATAGGAAGGAAAAGAATTACGACAAATTATAATAGGTTATGGTGGTAAATAACTATTATTTTGAATGTTAAACTAAAGCAAAGTAAAAAAAAAAATATGAATGCGTCTAATAATTTGCGCACATCTGTATTTCATGGATGTTCTATTGGCTACATAAAATACATAAAATTCTCCCTTTTCTTCCAACGTTTTCATATTCCACTACAGCGTTTCTCATTTAAAACCTAACAGAGCAGACGGCGTTTCGCCTCTCCCGCGACATTGCTAGATTGCCGTTGTGCAATCGAGGCTATGGCAAACAAAGAAGCCAAAGCGTAAACGTACAGGGCTAACAGAAAAAAAAGTTAGATGGCATAGGCGTTTTGGAACGTTCACCAACCAAATACATCCCAGAATTAGCACAACAGGTGGGAATTTCAGAGTATTCTCCATACAAAGCACCAAATTATTAAAACTAAAACCGTATATTTCAGAGGAAGACAGCTTCGAGATTTGTGACGTATTTCAGCCGGGAGCCAGGTCTTCAGTGCGTGTGACGTCACGCAAGAGCGGTGTAGTACCAAGTTGCCTATATAAATGATGGTGTGAATACAGAATCTGAGGGTTCAGTCAGGTTTAGCACAGTTGATGACAATAATGTGGCTGCCGCAGGCCTAATGGAACTTCTAAATTTACAATGTAACGATTTACTAAAGGACAAATATACACATATGAAAGACTTGGCAGATTTTTACAAGGATGTCCCCCAAACCTTGATTTCTGAGGTTGTATTCATTTGCCGCGTGGATATTGTATATCTTTGGCTGGACATACGAGGGGGCGCCCAAAAGAAACTGGATTGTTGTCATACAAACTTTATTGATGGACCTTTTTACAAAATTACTTCAGTCACCTTCAAAATACTCTCCATTACATGGGATGCACTTGTCAAATACCTTTTCCCACTGTTGGAAGCATGTTTGGAACTCTTCAAGTTTGATATTGTCCAGTGCCCTTTGCGAAGCTGTTTTACCGCCTCCACATCATCATAACGCTCCCCTTTTACAGTTTTTTTTTCATTCGTGGAAATAGGAAAAGTCGCACGAGGCTAGGTCCGGCGAAAACGGAGCGTGGGGAATGACAGACCACCTCTGAGATGCCAAATAGTGGGTCACTCGTAAGGCCATATGTACTAGAGCGTTGTCGTCATTCAGAAACCAGTCAACTGATGGCCAAAGTTCCGGGCGTTTCCTCCTCACATCCTCTCGCAGACGCCATAAAGCATCCAAGTAAAACTGCAGGTTAACAGTCCGAATTCCTGATGCACAATTCCACGAACATAAAAAAAGACAATGATCTTCATCTTCACATTTGACCTCACTTGCCTTGCTGTTGTTGGTCTGGGAGTGTTGGGAGTCCTCCACTGGCTTGACGATTGCTTGGTTTCTGGGTCATACCCGTAACACCAACTCTCATCTCCTGAAGTTTGGATCACGTGCAATCTCTGTTTTCAAGTCCTGACACACATACATGCGGATGGTTTTGTGCTCCTGTGTGAGAAGGCGCGGAACAAATTAAGCAGCAACACGTCTTATGTGCAAATCCTCCCTCAAAATCCGCTGGCACGAGCTCAAACTGATTCCTGTCGCTGCTGAAATTTGTTTGATCGTTTGACGACGATGCTCGTTGATCTTTTGGCGGACCTTTCCAATGTTCTCCTCATTTCGCGACGTTGAATGACGTCCAGATAGAGCTTGGTCTTCAACACATATTTCACCACGTTTAAAGCGCCCAAACCACTCGAAAACCTGTGTGCGGCTCATAGCACCCTCCTGGAAAGCTTCCTGAAGAATTTGGTGTGTCTCCGTTGCAATTCTTTTAGGCAGGAAACAAAATTTCACACGCACTCTTTGTTCTTTTAAAGATGTCATAACGACTTCGCAGAGGTAACCCGCCAAAAGTCAGAGAAACACAATACCTCACTTGCACGTTCAGCTCTACACTGACGCCGTCTGCAGAGCTGTTTCGTGAAGGTCTCTACTAACACCATCTAGCGTGAGAACCCTGCACTGCGTCTACGAGTGGCAGTGCCATCAAAGTCCGGTTTCTTTTGTGTCCCCTCTCGTATGTATGTGTGCGAACTATTTTTTGTCATGAAATTAGTTAAGTCCAAACCCCGAAGTACCTTGTCGGTTCACAATCTAACATGCAGCCTTCGATTACAAATGGCTCAGACATTACGTCCTTATATTGATATACAAGTTAAATAATAACGAAACAGAAAGTTTTGGAAAATATCCACGTAGTTCTGTTCTGAGTGGGTCTCCTCTAATTTGCAGAGAAAATATTTTTTTTTTTTTGTTTTATTTTATTTACCTTATAACATACCTGAGGTTCAGATGAACTACGAGTTAAAGTTTTAGATATTCTCTCATGGCACAGAGTCAAAAGGTAATTGTTTATAAACTGTGACCAATTGTGTAATTAAAGCAGTCAGCGTTGATATTACAACCCCCAAGATGTAAGCTGTACATATTAATACCCGATATGTTTCCTGTCTTTCCTACGCTGTCGGACCCCAACAGATCAATCTATTTCCTTCCTCTTGGGCAGCAGAAAGAAGCACGGTGACGTCACACGGTAACCTGCCTTTTGTTCGGGAGCATATTTGGTGGTTAGAGCTGACGGAGCTGACGTCACGCCACCACTAACTGTCTTCCCCTGGTATATGTGTACAAGTGTTCATGCTTTAAAACAAGCTGGCCCAGAATCACGAGTGCATTATTGTCGATGGTTTCTTTCATCACTGAATAACTGTTTAATTTATCCACAGCTTCTGGTTTCTTATGATGAGGCGTGGATCCACCTCAGTGGTCGTGTCAACACTCATCAATGTAGCCCGCCTCGGTAGCGTGGTGATAGAGTGTCTGCCTCACGTTCAATAGGTCCCGAGTTTGAACTCGGTCAGGGTGAGTTATCTGGATAAGGTTTCTTCCGGGATTTTTCCTTATCCTGAGAGATGAATGTCGGGTAACTCTAAGCTCTATGGACCCTGGGCTCATTTGAGCATCATTTCACCCATTCAATTCATCGTCCGATATGACTTAACGTTGGAGGACGTAAAACTACACAAAAACCCTTATAAATGTCGATACTGGGTCTCTGAAAATCCACATCGCGTTTAAGAACTCCAAACGTTAGAGTTTGGTGTGCTGTTAGCTCTAGATGCATAATGGCCCAATATTCTACGAGCATACTGTAACTGCAAATAGGTACCAAAATAACATTTTGACACCATTTTATCATGAACTGACAGAAGAAGGTAAATCACATGGGTGGTTTCAACAACATTCTACCACTGCCCATACAAAAGAGGAGTCCATGAATAAAATTACGGAAGTGTTTAGAGTGATTAGTGCTGGTGTATGGTCCTGTCGCTCCTCCGATCTAACAGTGAGAGATTATTACTTATGAGGTAACCTGAAAGACAAAGTTTAAGAGACAAATCCTCATAAATTGGAAGAACTAAAACAAAATATTAGAAATGAAATTGGAAACATTAATCTTAATCGTGTGAATCACTATATGTTCTCCCGATGTGCTTGTTTGGCCGAGGATAGACGAAATTTGCAGCACCTTCTAGAAGGTAAGAGTGTTATGCATGCTTAACGCGCGGAGCTTTTGTAGGAGCAAAGCCGGCTGTGACATACCCAATTTGTCACAAGCGAAACGCCGTGGGCCCATTAGGTTTTAAATTAATCGCCCTGTAGTATGTATTTACCAATAGTAAGTAGAAATGTACTATATTTCACCTACATTTGATACCAAGAGCTCATAAGAAATGTATATTTACGGTTAATCCGAATTCTAAAATGTCATTTCGTATGGATTGTGACTTTTGGGATTCATGGAATTAAAAGTCCAATTTGCAGAAATTTAAGTCGTTCTTTATTTGCGTAGAAATACACTGCGATCGCAGCGCTGCAGCGGAGATAAATTGAAACAGAACTTACTTTCGGACGCCCCGTTGTATTCTAAGAAATTTCAAGATATTTGTTTTCTGCAAGGAACTTCCTATTATAAGACATAATATGGTGTTTCAATAAAAGTTGTTAGAGCTGTTTTAAAGGTTATCAAACTTGTTCTGTTTAAAATGTATTCTGATATAAACTAATCACAGAAACAATAATATACACGAATCTTTTAACAGCATTTTGTATTAATAGCTCAGAGAGAAATGGCTCAGCCGGTTTCATCTGTGGTATGGATTCGATTCCCGTGGTTGGCCTACCTGACTCATGGGTATTATCTGGGATTTCCCCAGTCGCCAGGCGAATCCTCAATAGGCTACAGTGGACCAAAACTACAGAGGCTGTTGTAAAGCACTACTAGGTTTACCAAGATCAGCATCTAGGGAAGTAGTTTTAGTAGAATTAGGAAAGACAAGAAGAAATGTAATAGTAATGGAAAGAATAATAAAATTTTGGTATAGGTTTTTGGCCAAAGAAGGGAAAATTATGATATTATGCACAAGACAGCAAAAAAGGTTAGAGAACTCAAATAGTTGGTTGGAAAATAGAGGAGGAATTATGGAAAAAATAGGAACGGGAGATATATAGAGATTAGAGGAAAGGAATACAAGCAATGTGGGTAAATTGGTAATATGCAGAATAGAAGATATAGAAAGGCAGGAAATACGGGCCTAGAAAATATGAAATCATTAGAATTTTACAAGCAAATAAACAGAAATTGGGGAGGAGAAGCATATGCAGATTACTGCATTAGGCAAGAGAGAGAAGGGTTACCTTAGATGAGAACAGAAACAATATTTCTAAGAGGGATAAGAGGTAGGGAAAAGGGAATTTCTGAATTGTGTGGGGGAAAGGAAAGCATAGAACACTATGTAAAAGAATGTAAGGAGGTTGAAATGTGGAGGAAAAAGGTTTGGGAAGTAAAATGGGAGAAAGTAGAGAAGAGGATAGTAGTTACAAGTATCTTAACGGGAAAGGAGGAAAGGAAGGGAAGAAGCATTGGTGCGTTCTTACAGAAAGTAAAATATTGCGCAAGAAGTATAAAGAATATAAGGAAGGAAGATGGGGGGGAGAATGGGGTTAATTTAGTAACAGGGAAGTATGGAGGTTAACAGCTACCTGGCACAGCAGAAGAACAGGATGTCATGTAAGCCAAGGTAGCAACAAGGTTAAGACAAATAAATGTAGCCAAAAATTTCTAAATTATAATATTTTGAATATGCACAATAAATAATTTATTCATTCATTATATCCCCCGAATTTCACCCATTTCTTCTTCATTAACATTTCACACCATCTCTCATCTGGTGGTCTCTTTTAGGGCAGAAAGTGTCGGCAGAAGTCTCGGAGCTGCATGGCAGAATGATATGCTCCTGGCAAACACTTATTTGTATTGTATTTATTTCATCCTTTGGAACATAATACATATGTTATAGGACACGTCAGTTCAAGATACAAAGATAGATATAAAAAGTTACATAAGACTAAAAACTATAACAGATACAGGATCCAACAGAAGTCTAAGGTAGAAAAGCAAATACATATTGTCAATAGAGTGTTGGTTACAATTTCTGACATAGTTAATTTTTCATCATTAATACTAATTGTACATAGTCAATTCTACAACATTAGAATGTAATTTACAGAAACTAATTTACATAGTCAATTACAGCATTAGAATCTAATTCTACATATGATCCCTTAATCAGCTTAATGAGTTTATTACTTTCAAGTATAATTAAAGCTGCAATTTCATAATTCATTTAAGTTATATAAACATTTATTTATGAGGAAAGTCTTTAACTTCCATTTAAACTGCTGTTTTGAGATGCTAGCTATTGATTTAATATCAGAGCGCAGTTTATTGTAAAGCTTAATTCCTAGTATATGTACATCCTTTTGAGAGACAGTTTTAATTACACTATTCTATAGTAATTCATATTGGTTCTGGTGTTATGTTCATGTACCCGACTGTTTTAACTGGATTACACTTGTCCACAATAAACATTATAGCTGTATAAGCGTACAGGGAGTAGATGGTGATTATTTTTTTATTTATAAAGTTATCCCTGCAAGATTCTCTTGCTTTTAGATTTTATAATATACTATATATATATTGTTGCGAACCCGTATCTACGATCGCGCGGCTTGTTTACACAAAAGGAAATGATAGGCGGGCAGTGTGAAAACAAAGAGCCCGCAGACAAAATAACATGTAGATAAATGTCTGCCGAAACAAAAAGACTGAGATAAATGGAAATTTCTAGTTACTTCTGGACTTATAGAGATTACTCGATTTCTGGTTTATTTTAGAATGATCTAGAAATTATCAGGAGATATATAAGCGATTGTGACACGCCAGTAGTAGTAGACTTGTTGTAAAACAGTGAGTTGACTTGTGTAACAAGAGTGTTGTTGTAACGAGAGCTGATGTTGTAAGTGGACGCTGCTTGTTATTGTCATCGACCTTGGAAGATTGTGTTGTATATGTGATGTAATGTTGTTACGTGAGAATTGAAAAGTGTATCTCGAAGGAAATAAAGAACGTTTAGAATTTCGGCAAATTGGACTTTTAAACCTACGAACCCAAAAAGTCACAATATATATATATAAGCTCGAGGCTATCTACCAAACCAATACACACAAAGTGAAGACTGACCTCCCCTCTAATGACCAAGGAGTTACTGAGCTGTCCCAAAAGGTTGCCCAACGCCTCCGTGGAGCTTTCCATAGGGCAGGACCTGGAGACTAACATGCCCCCCATCTGGTCCTATGTACTCAAGAATGAATGGGAGTGGATACACCACTTACACGGGCCAACCCCAAAGGGTAAGGTTACCGATTATCCTCGGTAGGGCCACCTGGTGATCTAGCACACCTTCTACTAGCTATGCAGGCTAGTATGCGGGAATATATGGCTTCCGTCAACCCCGTCCGGAGACGTACCCGATCTCACGCAGGTATCAGGAACCACTGCTCCCTCGAGTCCAAACCAATCCGAAAAACTCCCAAAGGGAGGGGCTCGGCAGTTCGGCCCGCGGTTGCTCTAGTAATGTCAGAGGTACCACAAGAGCTAGAGGTCCGCAGCGCCCGCACCTGAAGGGGACGGATTCTCTCCGCTACGGGAAGTGTTCTGGGACAGGAAAGGAATCTTACTCATTGATTTCTTACAAAGCATATGTTTATTGCGAGACACTTAGGAAATTGCGCCGCGCAATACAGAATAAGCGCCGAGGAATGCTGCAAAAAGGTGTTGTGTTTCTTCACGACAACGTAGGACCACACACTGCAAAGGCGACGAACAACATCCTACAGGGATTTGGCTGGGACGTGTTTGATCACCCCCCATACAGCCCTGACCTATCTCCTAGCGACTTTCATCTGTTTTTGCATCTCAAATCTTTCCTTGGCGGACAACACTTCAGCAATAACGAAGAGCTGAAAGAAAATGTTTCCAACTGGTTGAAGACACAGGCGGCAAACTTCTATGAAGAAGGTATACAAACACCTGTGCCTCGCTATGACAAATGCCTGCAAAATTTTGGCACTTGTGTGGTAAACTAGTTTAAGAGTTGTAGAATTTTGTGCAATAAATAAGTTTTCTGTCTTTGGACGTACCTCGTAGTTTCTAAAGTCCTCTCCATTGTCAATGGCTTTTGTGAGAATTGAAGGAAACATCCAGCAGCCCAGATAGCTTCTTGAGACATTTTTCGAAAAATATGATGTTTCAACAGAGCACTCTAGAGAGTTTAATTAAAATAACGTATGTGTAAGATATTTCAAACAGAAATAAAATGTATGTCTTCAATCTTCCGGGAATAATTAATTCCTCTTCTTTCTTAAGGATTTTGTATAACTAGTAAAGAATAGGAGATGAACAGAATCAAAATACAAAGAAACGTAGACGATGTTAACAGTCAGTCTACGTAAAATACAGTTTTTGTGTGTGGAACGATTTATTTCCGAGATATACCGTGTTATATGTCTGTATATTCCAGTACTTTTCCCAAACAGTGATACACTATTCATTTTTTATCTCTTAGCAATGAAAAGAGAACGAAATTTCAACGCCACCCTGTTAAATTTTTATTGTGACCTAAGGACTACTGCATTAAAATATTTCTCTTACACCTTTAAGGAGATTAACAATAAGGTAATGTTTGTATGAATAAACATGAGGTAGGGGAATAATCCCTTTAAAGAATAGTTCGTACGACTCAGGGCAATAGTGAAAAGAGAAACCAGGAGAGTAAACAGAGAAAGCTGGGAAGTAATATTAAGCATGATGTACATGGCAGTCAAGATAGGGCATACAAAATATTAAGAGAACCGGATGAAACACAAAAAGAAAAGCCCCAGATAAATCCTATATCAGAACAACAATGGTTATCACATTTCAAAGAATTGTGGACTTCAGAGAACTAAGAACAGGAAGTAATGTTTCACCACAGATGAAAATATAGATCCAATAACACATGAAGAATTTAACAGCATAATGCAGTTTAGTAGAAATAAGAAAACTGCTGGATGTGATCAATTAAATTTGGAACTCAAAAAATATCCACCTGTGTGTTTACACAGCAGATTGCTTGATCATTTTAATCTTTGTTGGAGGAATGGGCATATCCCTGAAGAATGGAATACAGCGTTGGTAATACCAATTTTAAGACACGTGATAGACAAAATGTGACAACTACAGAGGAATTAGTCTACTGTGCTCAGAGTATAAACTATATGCTAAAATAGTTGCAAGAAGAATAAGTACAATAACGGAAGCACGCCTTCATGAGGCCCAAAACGGATTTAGAAGAGGAAGATCATGCACGGATAGTATATTTATAATTCAACAACTAATTGAAAAACACAAAGAATTTAATTTTAACACACTTATGCTTTTTGTTGACTGTGTTAAAGCCTTCGATTTGGTTTTAAGGGATAAACTAGATAGCGATGAAAAATTGTGGAATACCAGCACATTTAATAGGGACTGTAATATATATAAACACTACAATAGCAATAAAGAATGGAAGGAAAATAGAAGCAGTGGACATAAATAAAGGAGTGCGACAAGGATGCCCTCTATCATCTATACTCTTTAATATCTATATTGATAATATGGTACAAGAATCGCAGCAAAGTATAAAACAAAGTGTACTGACTGAATGGAAACATAATTTTAAATACAGTATTATTTGCTGAGGATCAAGTGATAATATCCCACTCAGAAGATGACGTGCAAAGAACAGTATATACTCGTAGTTTAAACAACATAGCGAAAACATATAACCTTTCAATCCCAGAACACAAAACTAAAGTAATGGCTTTTAGAGGAGAGAACAACATAAGAGCAAAAATAGTTATAAAATAATAGAACAGGCTAATACGCGGGAATATATGGCTTCCCTCATCCCCGTTCGGAGACGTACCCGATCTCCCACGGGTATCGGAAAGAACTGCCCCCTCGAGTCCAACACAATCGGAATAACTCCCATTCAGGGAGGGGTTCGAATGTTCGGCCCGAGGTTCCTCTAGTAACGTCAGAGGTACCACGAGTGCTAGGGGCCCACAGCGCTCGCCCCACAGCAGCTGAAGGAGACGAATCCCCTCCCCTACGGGAACGGTGATGGGATGTCAGCTGTATTGACCTGCCTGGACTGAGGAATATCAGGGACACTGCTCTCTACACTTCCGTGACTCCTTGGGTCGGCCGCTCTCTGTCTCTTCTCGCCCCATCCTTCCTACCGGGAATGCCCCACTTGGGGCATAGGCATAATAGATCAAAACTGATAGCAGTGCTGATTCCCATCCGTAAAAATCTAATCTATCTGCTAATAGGACCTCAGAACGTGCGTTTCCAGGTTTATCTTTTTATCGAATTTTTGGGTGGTACTTGGTAGAATAAATAAATAAGCTTTCCTATAATAATTTGTAAGTTAGAAAATTAAGGGACTCTCATATAAAAGTGGTACATAAGATTATTATTCATGGCATTAGGAAGCTTTGTTAGGAACTTGGATGTTACCCGGGTTGTAAGCCTTTGGTATTCAACTGTTCTTTCCAGCTTAATCTATATAGAATTCAAACGTCATGTACAGATCAAGAAGATCAGTAGACGGAGAGCTCATCCCAAAATTCTATATAAGGAAGACAGAACAGATATCACACAATGGCCACATGAGTGCAAACATTCCCTTTCCTTTATTGCAGGGCATCTGAATGCTCTGGCGACTCCAAATCTTTGTTTACCTGTGGTGCATTGATTCTATTTCAACAGTGCTTTCTAAACAGAGCACTGAAATCTCGTATTGGATCTAGTCAAATGTGGTTAACAACAGTAATCCCTCTGCATAGCCACCGTCAGGACGACTCTTTCTCTGTCAATAGAATCTCCTGGGAAAATCCCTTCAGCATTATAGTATTACGCGAGGGATAACACTTACAGTATTAAAGCCAACATTTATTCTTTCCAGTGTAAATCTACTAGAAAAAAATACAATGTGTTTACATTTACATGGTTTCTTCGACCGGAATCATATACCTTATCATATTATATCTTATGAAAGTTCATTTTTTCCTCTGCTTAATTTTAATTGAGACAAAGCTTTGCACGATTAATTGATTAATATCTTACACATTTATAGCCGTTTTTACACAAAATAATTTCGGTCTTATGTTTACATCACATTAAAAATAATAACCGCCGGTAAAAAAATAATCAAATTGTTATAGCCAAAACACTTGGTAAACTGTAAAGTATAAAATAGCCGAGCTTATGCTAACTCAGTTACAGCAACACAAAATGTAATGTTTTACAGAAATAAATATCAAAGGTATTCATATATACAGACGTGTGCACATTATTAGACACAACGATGAAATTTTTAACATAGACCGTTTATTTTCTATTTATTTGGCAGAAAGAACAATACAAACTATTTTTTTCAACCCTTAGTATATTGCATGCATTCCTTTAGCCTTTATTACCATTTTGATACGTTTAGGCATGCTCTCTATAATGGTGGAGCACTTTTCCTTTATTTCTTCATCTCTGTGCCAAATGCTGATCAGGCCCTAAGTAAGATGAACTTTTGTTGTTATTTTCAATTTTTCAGTCTCTGTTTAACAATACCCCACGGATTCTCTATTGGATTTAAATCAGGGCTATTCCCTGGCCATGGTAGTACTTTACATTGTTTTCTTTGAGGAACTGGGTTACAGATTTTGCTCTATGGCAGGGAGCACTGTCATGTATAAAAACAAAATAACTATTTGGAAACCATGCTTTACTTTGCGGAAATACTCTGGTTTCTAATACACTTTTATACTGTTTCTGCTACAAATATCCCACAACTATGTATCATCTTCCAGATCCATGGACAGATATACAGCTCCAGACCATTTTTGATGTTGGGTGCTTTACTCTTTGATCGACACATTGAGGGGAAAATGCTTCTTTATCTGTCCTCACATATTGACTGTTCTCTTCACATAAAATTGCTCAAAGATAGTATAACAAAACCAGTAATGGGAGAAACAAAGTTTAGTCTGTTTATTTCATTTCCATAAAATGTACATACTTTAATTTTATGCTATATACAATTTTCAAACTATTTACCTTTCTCCAAAATTCCACTGGATGTTTCTGCAACTCTTTGACCCATTCTAAACGTCTTTTTGCCATTGCAGGTGTCAGTTTAGCCTTTTTACGAGACCTGCGTGCTGGTAAACCTGTTTCACATAATCTTCTCCGAACTACTGAGGCTGATATTTCTGTACCGTACTGCTTTAGTTGATTACTGAGGTCAAAGCTGGTTGCTCTTTTATTTTGTTTTGCCACCTGCGCAAGTTTTCTTTGCATCTTTAGTGATAGCTTTCTTTTCCTCCCGCATTTTCCTTCCCTTTGTGAGGTCAACGTCTCACCGAATGTTAAAGCTTGATTAATACGACTAACAGATTTTTGTGAAATACACAATTTCTTAGCTACTTCACGTTGTGAATAAAGAGTTTCCTTCAAAAGACTCTCAGTTAGAGCTACTTTCCTTGGGGATAAGTCAGCAGTTTTATCCATAACCTCACTTTTGAATCAGTATGAATGCTAAGGATAAGATACACGATATTACCTGGCTTGTTATCAATTAATAATAAATTCTGAGGATATATTAGCCATAAAACACAATAAAGGCTAATATTAACAATCTTCAATTTATACATTCACCAAATGAAAGCAATATCACCAAACAGTTGGATAAACAGATATGAAGAAAGTGGCTGCTCTTAATTCAGAGCTACCACCATATTACTATAAGTAAAAGAAAAGTTCCCCAGCTATTATTATTATGTTTTCTGGAGAAAAAGCAGGGTGTGTAAGCAGAGTGACCTTGCGTTGAGCAAGAAAGTTGTGCACGCGGATCGCAGTGTGCAGGAAATTCCACTGTCCACTTCGTTACATTTCTGGCTGAACTCGCCGGATACGTTGCAGCAGCCGTTTCGAAACACCTTCATAATGTGACTGTGGGTTCGTGAAATTAGAAGTCCAACTGCGCCACTCAAAAAATGTTCTTTATTTCCACCGAATTACAATCGAAACACTTGCCGATTACACAGAATTACGTAATGCACACAATTACAATTCATTAGTTCGTCTGTCACAGGTCCACTGCACGCAATTACGTACACTCCTCCGATGCACGTACACAGTCCGTTCCCTCACTGGGCGCTCCTCATCGCTGCTCGACAAGAACTAAACTGAACTCGTTTAACTGCAGCCCCCTTTTTATAGGGATATCGCTGTTTCTCGAAGTCTCGCGTTTCAGTGAATCACCGCGAAGGTTCCAGGCGGCAGGGGTAGGGGAAAGAGGCGGCCAGCGACCAGTGACACTTCCCTAATCATCCCTTCAGTTAGTGACCGAGATAATGGGTAGACGTTTTCCGAATGCCTCCGGTCCCCTACTCAGCTGTCAGTTGGTCGTGCTTTCCGATAATTGGGTGACAAGAAGCTTCCGCGTTGGCAGTATGGCCTGCGGTAACAAATTCAAGATGGATCAAGCCCTTGCTGTCGGAAAAGGCCATCAACATCGTCTTAATCATGAATTTTGTCACGAATATTTTTGGGGAGACGCGGAAGACGATGAACCATATACCATTGACTCTCGCTTGGTCTCCGGATCATACCGATAGCATCAACTCTCATCTCCGTTAATGATGGTTTCCAAAAATTTAGATTCCGTTCAGATATGTCGATGGAGCTTCCATCCGAGTTTGCTTCTGCTCGTCTGTCAACATAATCGGTACAAACCGCACAAATATCTTCCGCTTTCCCATATGTTCGTAAACAATAGCACTTACACTGTCTGTGTTGATCTTCAGTTCGTCAGCTATCATTCTCTATCATCTACCAATCATCTACAAGTATCCGCCGCATTCGTTCGATGTTGTCTGGGATTGTGCTCGTGAACGGTCGACCCGAACGTGGCTCACTCTCGACACCTTGCTTTCCGTCTCTAAAAGCGATGAAACTGCTCAAACACAAGTTTCAATACCGTACACTTGCACTAAAAGCCCATGGGTCTCTGTCGCCGATTTTCCTAATTTGAAACATAAATATATTGCTCCGTTTTGCGGTCCTTGTTGCAACGACATGACTTCTTATGCTGAAAACTTAGCTGGATCGCAGTATGCAGTACAGCCTCTCAGTGATTTGCGGTAGGAGGCTTTTGGTGACATGTCCCTCAAGGACACCCCATCCTCACCAGCGCGGTTTCTAAAATATGTGATCATTCACCAAACTTTTCAGACTCAGGTTTTACATATATACATGTATGTAAATAGTATAAATCAAAAACGAATAGTCGACTGAAAACCCAAACGTCAAAACTTAATATCTTCTTTGATGAGTAGTTTTAAACAAAATCTCCATACCCCAAGCTGCATCTTTATATGAAACTATTTTCGAAGTGTTTGAATTTGTTAAAATTTGCTCTAATGTTCTCATTAAATTACTATACTTTAAGTTATGTTCAGAGTAAATTAGATGTTACGATTTAGTTTTCTGGGAATGGCATCTGAAACCCTTTTCAACCTAAATAAAAACAGACAAATTACTGTATGATAGCAAACAAAGATCTCTTAAAGCACACAATTTATGTCAAATACCTGTTTTTCTTTAGATATTCCTCATATTTGATTTCAGTTTTCAAATACTCGTGCTTTTCCGAAACATAAAACCTTTTCTGTTGTTTCATGCACATATTCAATAATTCCCCTTTCTGCCCTTTAATACACTTATACCAGAATTTCATTGTTCTCCCTATTATTATTCCCCTCCTTTTTCTATTTCCCAACTCTAGTAATGCCACTTGGCTGTCCTAGTATTTCTTTACAAAACAATCCATACTTCTGGTCTAATTGTGTTTCTATCTCTGATGTGCCCCATACATTGTTCTGGCTTCAACAACCGCTTCATACATTCTTTCTAACCATCTAACTGACATCTCCAGTTTATGTTTACATATTCTTACCCCTGACATTGCCACCCTGCCATTTATATTTGTAAGGTAATACAAAGTTTGTACTGTTTCCGATAGGCGGATCTCAAACCATGTCTTTCAATGTAATCCTGACATAGAATTTTAGGATGCAACATAATACTTTATGAAACAAAAATATAGCAGTGATAATAATTCGGCTTTATAAACTCCACACTAACACAACTAGCAAACGTACAAAACAAGCGTACATCATAGCTGAGAAGTGCAAGCACTAATTATCCAACGTAACTACAGCGCTTTAGAATAAACCAATTTAAATCTTCACTGTCAATATTTGATTTTGCACACCTCTGCAATAAGCTCTGTCATTAATGCTCTCTAATCTGACAGCAATATTTTCACGCTTCATTGCACATGTTAATTAGTGAATGATATTTCACGAATTGTGATTTTTTACTGACATTAAACCCTCATTACTTTCAAAATTCACATTAGCAACGAAATGTGAATTTGTATTGAATCTGCGACGCCAGTTATATATTTCCTTCTATGTAATGACCTGTAATTAACAGCAGGGATGCTAAATTAATTGAATCGCAAAATTCGCGGAAAAGAATGTCAAAAATTTTAAATCTACAAACAGTATTCTAGCATTATGCTATATTCTTTCTCTTCTCCTAAAAATCATTTATAGTTATAGAAAACATTTCGATAAATTGTTTATTACATCTTCTCTATAGGAAAAAAGGGAAGTATGGTTCCTTTTGTCTTTGTTCTGAAATTCCAATTTTTGGTAAAAGTATTATCGTAAGAGTGTGTGGAGTTACTTCTATTTTCCTCTATTATTGCGTTGTGGGGAGGACGTATACCCTCAGTTTCTTACAAGTGGGAGCCTGGATCAGAGACCTGTTAAGAGGTAGAAAACTGTCAATCCGGGAAAATATGAGGATGGGATCACCTCAGTGCCTGATATGAGGGTGAAGGAATGAATGGTAGGAAATGTTGGTGAAACGGATAAAAGTAAATATAATTTTCTTCCTCTTCTTCTTCTTCTTCACTCCAACGGCTAGGCAATGCTACCTGTTCCTGTTTGACATGTCTGACCATCGTTTTCGTGGTATTCCCGGATGTCTCTTTCCTCTAGGTTTATAGTTTATAACTCTTCCTGGGATCCTATCTCTCGGCATTCTCTCAATATGCTCTCTCCATTCATTTCTATAATTTATTATTTTTTCTTTTAAAGAACTTATTTTTAAATCTTCTCTTATTTTTTCATTTGTAATTTTATCTAAAAGAGTACATCCCTTTACTGCTCTTAAAAATCTCATTTCGGCAGCCTGTATCTTGTTTTTGTCTGCTTTTGTTAATGTCGATGTTTCAGAACCAAAAAGAAAAGCAGGCACAGCCATTACTTTATAAAATTTCATCCGTGTTTCTTTTCTGGTTTTAGTTTTTAGGCTTCTATTTATTATGCCGCATATTTGGTGAAACATGCGTAATTTATTTTTAAAATCATTTTCGTATTTATAACTGACATATGTTCCCAAATATTTAAAACCCGTAACTTGCTCTAAGATAATATCATCAATTACTATTTTGGTTCTAATAGTGTTTTTACCTCGAAACGCCATTGTTTTTGTTCTATATGTGGAAAGTTTGAAATTATAATTCTTACATAACTTCTGTAAAATATATACTGCTCTTTGCAGCTCGTCTTCAGCTTTACTTATAATTATTTGGTCATCTGCAAATAGCATGGTCTCAAGAATAAAATTTGGTGCAAGATGAATGCCTCTGTCAATCTTAAACATCCACTCTCTAATCAGATCATCTATATAAATTATGAATAAGATAGGAGACAAACAGCAGCCTGTCTTACACCTTGATTTGTATGTATATATTAATTATACATTGCATTTCCAATATGTATGCTGATTGTTGTATATATATATATATATTAGAACTGATGATTTGGGTGGCCTCTTCGAGTCATGATTTCCCACAATTTTTTCCTATTTACATGATGAAACGCTTTTTTATAATCAATAAAAGCTATATGTGTTTCCAGATTAAATTCTCTTCTGTTTTCTATTATCTGCTTAACTGTAAAGGTAGCATCTGTACAGGATGGTCCTTTTCTAAAACCATTTTGTTCTTCTAAAAGTAGAACATCTGTAATGGTTTGTAACCTTTTACTTGAGATTCTTGCGTATAATTTATATCCTGTGTTTAAAATACTTATACCCCTATAATTCTCACATCTGTTTCGAGCACCTTTCTTAAAAATAGATATAATTCCAGCATGTGTCCAGGATCTTGGTTTGTGCATCCATTCCAACAACTATTAATTAAATTCAAAATTCTTATATTTAGTATCGGTCCACCATATTTCAATAATTCTGCATTTATTGCACCTTCTCCTGTGGCCTTCCTATTCTTCATTTCTTTTAATGCCGTTTATAATTCTTCTAAAGTAATTGGATCTACATTTCCGCATATAAGGTCATCATTTCCTTCTTCTTCCAAAGAGTTATTATATCACAAATCCCTGTAATGCGTAATCCAGTGTTCTTCTCCAATTTCATTTATATTTGCTACATCTCTTTCTTCACTATCTAGATGCTTAAGCACTTTAAAGGCCATCATTTGCCTTCCATGTATATAATCTTCAACAGTGATAATAAATTTGTCCCAGGACTCTTGGTGAGCTTTCCTTAGTATATTTTTCGACTCATATCGTTTTCCCTATATATATATATATATATATATATATATATATATATATCCCTTGCTTCATCAGTTTGTTGTTGTATCGCTTGTAAATGGGCTAATTTCTTGTCTCTTATTGCGTTTGAAATGTATTCATTCCATATTCTTAATCCTTTATTCTTACGAAATTTTCTTGTTTTGCCCAACACTTCGTTAGCTGTCGTTTTTACAGCTTGTATAATATTCTCCCATTCCTCTTTGTCATCCTGTCTTATTTCTTGTTTTTGTAAATATGCAGATAACTCTCTTTGATATAAATCTTTTATGCTCTCTTCTTGTAATAGGTATATTTTGAATACTTCTTCATTCATAAATATAATTGTGAAACAGTTAATAGAATGAATGGCTTGGGAAACCGGAAATCCCGAAAAATCCTGAATAGATGCTTCTTTATCCCCTGGGATCATACCTCTTGCCTTGGTGAGAGTTAAGGGGTGTATCCCCTGCTACGTGCATATTTTTAAGTGGAGTAAGTACAAAATAGGTACTGAGAACCTTCCTGAAGCTCCCTTACCCCAAATAAAGGAAATAACCTTGCATTTGTGTGCCTGTATTCCCATCTATATACAGTTCTTCTTCTCCTTCTTCTTCTCCTCCTTCTCTTCCTTCTTTTCCTCGTTCTTCAACACGTTTAGGCCATTTAGCCTCTTCAGGATCCAAAGTCTTGCTCTTTCCATCTCTTCCTCGGTCTTTCTGGGATTATTCGCTCTTGCGGTTGGCAATTGTATACTACGATGGCTGTTCAATAAAGAATGATCATAATTTTTATGGTCATAAGTTTTGCACTAAAATTCAGTCTTATTATATTCTGTTAGCTTAGTATGAAACAAACACGCCGTAGTAGTTTCATTGTTGGTACTCCTGGTTCGCGCCTGTGAAAACATGACATGTTCAGTATCGCCTACCGCTGCAATGGAGGTAACACGCGAGGAGCAATATGCAGCTTTGAAATTCTGCTTTCGTCTCAAATCTCCAGTTGAGGCCCATACAATGTTACAAAAGGCCTATGGAGAGTCTGTTCTTCCCTATAGCATAGCTCGAAGGTGGTTTAAAATGTTTAAAGAGGGGAGACAATCAGTTTCAAAGGAAGGTGCTCCAGTTATTGTTCTTACGGAAGAACACATCAACATTGCTGCTGCCATTGTGAGAGGATCGACGAATTACCTTAAGATCACTTTCTGAAATACAGAACATTTCATTGGGTGCCACCCACAAGTTGGTGCCAGAAACATTACACATGAGACGTGTTTGTGCGCGATGGGTTCCAAGAGAGTTGATTCCCGAAAAAAAGGATAGTTGCATGCAGGTCTGCATGCAGTTAAAGTTGATGTTAGAGGAAGATCCGGAGTTTAATTCAAACGTAATCACTACTGATGAAACCTGCCTACATCGTTTTAATCCTGAGAGCAAACAGCAAAGCCCAGTGTGGAAATCTCCTTCATCACCAACCCCCAAAATAGCATAAGTGGTTGCTTCTTCTGGAAAAGTTATGGTCATCTCATTCTTTGATATTCATGGAATGATTTATCAGCATGTTGCACCTGCACACACATCAGTAACTGTACAATACTACGGGGATATCCTGAAAACATTGCAAGTCCATATCAGGTGCAAAAGACCATATTTCCGTGAAGCAGGCTGGATGCTGCACCACGATAATGCGCGGCTGCACAATGCCAATGTTGTTGCTGAATATTTTGCAAAAATGAACATGAATGCAAGTCCATATCAGGCGCAAAATACCACATTTCCGTGAAGCAGGCTGGATGCTGCACCACGATAATGCGCGGCTGCACAATGCCAATGTTGTTGCTGAATATCTTGCAAAAATGAACATGAATGCAAGTCCATATCAGGCGCAAAATACCACATTTCCGTGAAGCAGGCTGGATGCTGCGCCACGTTAATGCGTGACTGCACATTGCCAATGTTGTTGCTGAATATTTTGCAAAAATGAACGTGAAGTGCATTGCTCACCCTCCCTATAGTCCGGATTTAGCCCCATGTGGCTTTTTTCTATTCCCTAACTTGAAGGAACGTCGTCTTGGGAGGCATTATCCATCATCAGAAGCAGTGGTGAAGGCTGCAGAGACGATTTTGAAGGTTCTCTCAAAAATGGTTTCCAGCATGTATTGAAAGACTGGCAGAAACTCTGGGACAAGTGCATCGCATTCAGGGGAGACTGGAGACTATTTTGAAATGGACCATAAAAATTATGAGGATGATTAAGGGTACGTTGCCAAAAAAAGTTGTGACCAGCCCTCGTATATATATATATATATATATATATATATATATATATATATTGTCTACTATGTAATTGTATCTGTGTACAATCTAACTCAAAATACAGAAGTCTGTCAACACCAAAGCACTGAATGATACACGAAGACTTCCAAAAAATTCCCTCTACCCAAAACGACTCTTTGCATAAAAAATAATTACTTGTTATTTTCTTAAAATTGGCTGTATCGATGTTGTTTAAAACAGGATATTTTAACAAGGGAGCTATCACTGTACTGGCACCACTACACACATGAAAATATTATGCTATAATGCCTGTTGTATTGCTACCATTTTGTAACGTGTTGGGCTACTCGAAAGGAAAGTCCCTATCGCAGGAAGATGAGCAGGAATTCATTAAATTGAAGAAGATATTTAAACAAGCTTGTCATTCTCTTCCAAAATATCTATAAATTACATGTGTACAAGTTACATGTATTCTTTAGTTACAGCTTTCACCCTTTTATACATTCCCTATTTGACCGAAAATATATTTAGAATTTTCGCTGCACTTTCTCCCGTTGTGTGTTTTTATACGAAAGGGACTTCATAATAATTTTGTTTAATACTGACCATAAGGATCTGGAAAAGAAGATATTTCGAATAGGCCGAGAATTAACTATCCCTAACATTGCAGTCCTACCGCCTCTGTCGCCCCTATTAGATGAGTAGAACGTCTCTTGGAGTCCAATCTCGAACTGAACTGCAGTTACCCGCAGTTCCGGAGTTTTTTTTTTTTTTTTTTCGTTAGGCGTGCTAGAGATGTGCCAAGACTATAGTTGATCCACTTGTCAGGGATGACGTCATATTCCGCAGTATTTCCAAAGAAATGGTGACAACCCCAATTGGAACACTTTTGGGAGTGAACGAAATGGCACAGTGTATAAACCATATGCACCAAAAATCTGGTACGGAGTAGAACCACAACGCCCAAAACTAAAGCCTGAAGAGATAATGCCAGAGGTTCTACCCCATTTGTCCTGTACCCGTAGGAGCAAGATTCGGGCCTCCTTCGACCAGGGAGTTACCGAGCTGTCCCAAAAGGGTGCCCGGCGTCCTCCGTGGGGCCTTTCATAGGGCAAGACCAAGAAACTAACAATCCCCCCGCCCATCGGTCCCTATGCAATCAAGACGGGATGAAAGTGAATACGCCACTTACGCGCGCCAACCCCAAAAAGGGTAATGCTACCGATATGACCTCGGTGGGGCCGCCCGGCGGCCTAGCACACCTACTAGCTCTGCAGGCTAGTACCCGGGAATATTAATGGCTTCCCTCAACCCCGTCCGGAAACGTACCAGATCACCCACGGGTAACAGGAACCACTGTCCCCTCGAGACCGAAGAACTCCCGAACAACTCCCTGAGGGAGGGGCTCGAATTTTCGGCCTGAGGCTCCTCTAGTAACGTCAGATGTACCAGAGTGCTTATGGGTCCGCAGCGCCCGCAGCATGGCAGCTGAAGGGGACGGATCCCCTCCCCTACGGGAGGCGGCCAATTGCAAGTAACTGCGGGACATCCCTAGTCAGCGCGGTGCCAGCAATCCTTACGTAGGTCATGAATGCACCACTGCCGCCAAGGGGTAAACAATTCCTCCTGTATAATGCTATGTTATGCCTATATGTTCCTACGTATTCTGTATTCAATTTCGGGTCCTTCCAAGCTACATTCCACACCCGATTTTTGGCACACAGGCCCCTCATAGAGCAGAAGTTATTAAACTCCCCAGCGCGTACAGGTAAAGTCTGTTTAGTTAACGCGTGTGCACGTCGGCCTCTGCCTTTGACGAAACCTTATAATCGTTTTACAACCCCCGACCCTTCTTCTCCCAGATCTTTCTGCAAAGTTGCCACCTTCCTCGATTCGTCATGGATGTCGTAAGTGGTTTCGTCTAAATAATCTTATGTCCATTATTGCAAAACTTCCTTAGTTTTGACATATATATCGTACTGCGAAAACTTCCTTAGTTTTGACAAATATATATATATATATATATACATATCGCCAAGCTACAATTCTACTGGATTCCATAATAGCCCTTATCTTATTCAAAGTGCGGTATTTGAAACCCAGCTCCTTTAGGAGCCCGCGCAAAGTGAAGCGCCCATAAGGAAAATCACAAATTTCTTGCAAATGTGCAACCAATTCGTCTAAGGTTGACGCTCTCCCTTTTGCATAGAATCTATATATTTCTCGACGAATTCAATCGCATGTGAAATTATCTACTTTAGAGAAACGTTTCCTTTTGTTTTCACACTTGACGTCTTGGCGTCTTTGGTATCCCTTTCGTCACAATATTTCTTACTGTATTTCTGTGAATACCCTGAATTTATCATCAGGTGCATTGCATGACCCCTTACCAAGATTATTTGTCAGAAAATATTTATATGTGTTTAAAACAAACGCTTGAATTTGCTTAGAAACAGTTCCCGTTATAACTTTGTTTTTTGCGGCTTTTTCAGTAACATAACTCAGCCCAGTTATCCACAATATTGTCTTCACTTTGATTATTTTCACTTGACTGAAAGTTATCTACTACTTCATTTGTATTTACCACTGTATTTCCCTCCCGCGGTCTCCACATCGTGACACATAACGAATTTCTGCACGTAATGAAACAGATCAACTGGAAGTTGGAACTTTGGCAACTGAGACTCCACGTGGAGTAGACGTGCGACTGTCACTTCGAGAAAATCAGGGTTTCTATTGGTCCTCAACGACCATGTACCATATCTGAAGTGTGGAGGCTCAGGTTCCTTTGACTCCGAACTGCACATGCGTTAACTAAACAGACTTTATAAGCAAAGTGATAGGCCCCTTGTAAGCTATTTTAACGGAAATAATATGTTAATATTGAATTTTCTGGGAATAGGTGAGGTACTGCTCAAAAGAATCACTTTTCTGTAATGGGTGAGCGTACGTGTATAGGGTACATAAATGTTATACTTTTTGAAACAGGAGGTTCTCTGAATTACAAACTCCTAAGGGGAGCCAAAACGGCATTCCGGGGTGAAATTTCACAAAATGAGTTATTGAAAAAATAATTTCCCCCGTTGTTTGTAGAAGCGAATAACAATATTTGTTTTCCGGTCCCATAGTTTAAAAGCCCTAAATAGACTCATTTTGAAAACGCTGCACAATGTGCCACGCCCCCTATTAGCCATTTGGTCTCTCTTTGGTTGTAACCTTATTGAAGCTGTATTCCAGACCACATCCTTATTAGGAAAGGAAGTCGTTCTTCTTTCTATTAATATTAATCTGTGCTTCTGATGTTAATTCTTCCATGGTTTGTTTAGTATGCTTTGAATTACTAGTACTGTTTTCCAGATGGGAAGAAGCAATAATTTTGGTGTAAGAAATAGGCATCTGAACCAGTATAAACAGTTTAAATAATCCCGATTACAAAATAAAAGAGTTAAAACCCCCAAAATGGAAAAGTGTAGTAACACAAGACAATATATTGACTTTGTGAAACCTAACCTCAAACATTGGTGATGAATGTGAAGTGAAAATTAGTTCTTCAAGGAAAAAATTGGTTTGTTCATTGTGTAATGGCAGTTTATATTTGTGTAATGACATTTTAACTAAAATAAATAATGAAATTATATCAACAACTTTTCAGTTAGTAGATATAGAAACTTTGTGCAGTGAAATTTTGTGAAAATGTACATTGTTGTCATATCAGAGGACACCAAGAAAGTAACTGGATTATTAGGTACATAGAGTGTAATAAAGAACATACATTTGAAACATCCAGAACTATTGAAAGTGGTGCAGAAGTAAAGGTAAGGTTTGCTTATGACTTGAGAAGTATAGACAAGGGAGTTGAGGCAGGTAAGCCATTGGCTGCTCTTCTCAATTTATCAGCCCCCCTCCCCCAACAAACTTAACAAAGTAATTTATAATACCATAGAGTAAGTGACCATGGAGTCTAACAAGAAGAGAAGGAGTGAAAAACGAAAGAGGAAGGATGCTGATGATGAAAAAGATGCAGAATATGGATCTGGGGAAATTCTGAGGTGTAGTTCCAACATAGTACGACTTTAATGCTGTTTTTCTCTGTTTTATTTATTTTTTTTAACTTTGGGTGTGTTAATCTATGAAACTACTGCAGCCAAAACTCTAAATGTTTCTGGAATCAAATCAATACTTAAACTGTATTTAAAGGTACTTATATGGTACTTAAGGTACTTAAGGTACTTAAAGGTACTTAAATTTTAATTTAAAAAAATAAATCTTTAATTTTTTGGAAGTAAATTCAAGATATTTATTTAAAAAATCATGTATCCTTTATTAAAACTCCAAAATATGATCTATTATGTTTAATGAATTGTAAAGGTGTTGTAAAATAACAAGTAAAATTTTCAAATTCATGCGCTTGGTGATTCTTGAGCTAAGCGCAGCAGAAAGCTCTCATTTTAACATTGCTGAGGTAGGCTCTTCCGGCTCCCTTTAAAGCAGTGTGAATAAAATAAGTAATGTTTTATTCAAAAAATGTATTACTTCTATCAGTAAAATGCTAAAAAAGAAATCACAACCAAATAATATTGCTTGCCAAGTATTCAAATTCTTTTGTTTTTTTTCCCCATTTCATATAATTAAAATATTTATAGACGTTTAAATTTTGAAGTCTTGAAGGACCTGTATATCTTATTAAAGTATTTGGGGAATGTTACTTGCTTGCGTCTCCTTTAAATTTAAAAAAAGAAAGCTTTGTTTCTCTAATGGAAACGTTTATTTTTCTCTTCTTTTTTGCCTTTTTCCTCCCTCTTTCTCTCTCTTCCTCTCACACACATACACAGGTGTATACAAAAAGCATGCCACATAGCCATCTTTCCTTAAAAATCTATCTCTTTCCTACTGCATTGCAAAACGTAAATATGTAAATGTAAATTTAATGCTGTTCTAGATAAACAATAAGTAGCTATGAGCCTTTGTAACAAAAGACTGCATTAGAGCGAGTAAAAAGAGCCATGTGAATATACACCAAATTTTTAAAACATAAAATACATTCTTATGCATGCAATTTTCTTTCATAAATGAGCGTTCTAAGTTGTTGAAAACAAAAGTGAAGTAAAGTTGAATAAAATAAATGAGAGTAAGGTAGTCCACGAAAACAAATGCGCCCCGTGTCTTTTAATATAAGACAATAAGAACCCTTGTTAAACCGTGTTTCTTTATGCACTACAGACTCTTAACTCGTGCTTCTCTTTGCTGGGTTCATTCACATGCTCGGTTCAGTTTCTAGCCATTCATGTTCAACCCTGTGTAAATATAAAGTTTTTTTAATGCTCTGGCAGCAGCGAGCTGCAGGCTTATGAGAGAAAACGGAGAGATTTAATAACGGAAGTAAGGAAACGCCAGGCCGGTTTAGGGATAATGACTTGAGGTGAGAACGAGCGAAACTGTAATAAATCTTGTGCTTACCCCTTCCTGCAGCCTGCATACGATACCTGGGAACAGTACTATACATTAGAAACGTTTAATAGTATTGTAGATGGAAAGGAGGTCGAGTATACTGCAAACTGTGTGTCAAATTCAGAAGGGAGAGTTGCAGCTGCCTCTTTATTGGAGAGAGGTGAAATGGTGATTCTTAAAAGTTGGAAATGCTCTATTTATTCAAATGCAAGGTATGTTTTAAATGGTCCGAGGGCTGTTCAATAAAGAATGATCACTTATTTTCTTTTTTTTTTTTTTTTTTTTTTTTTTTTGACAACGTACCTTTACTCATCCTCATAATTTTGATGGTTCTTCTCAAAATAGTCTCCCCTGAATGCGATGCACTTGTCTCAGAGTTTCTGCCAGTCTTCGAAGACATGCTGGAAACCATTTTTTGAGAGATTCTTCAAAATCGCCTCCACAGCCTTCACCACTGCTTCTGATGTTGGATAATGCCTCCTACGAAGGCGTTTATTCAAGTTAGGGAATAGAAAAAGTCACATGAAACTAAATCTGGACTATAAGGAGGGTGAAGGATGCACTTCACGTTGATTTTTGCAAGATATTCAGCAACAACATTGGCAATATGCGGCCACGCATTATCGTGGTGCAGCATCCAGCCTGCTTCACGGAAACGTGGTCTTTTGCGCCTGATATGGACTTGCAATGTTTTCAGGACATCCCTGTAGTATTGTCCAGTTACTGATGATGCTGATAAACGATTCCATGAATATCAAAGAATGAGATGACCATAGCTTTCCCAGCAGAAGCAACCACTTTTGGTTTTTGGGGTGTTGGTGATGGAGGAGATTTCCACACTTAGCTTTGCTGTTTGCTCTCAGGATCAAAATGATGTAGCCAAGTTTCATCAGCAGTGATGACGTTTGACAGAAACTTCGGATCTTTCTCTAACATCAACTTTAACTGCATACAGACCTGCTTGCGTATGTCCTTTTGTTCGGAAATCAACAGTCTTGGAACCCATCGTGCACAAACACGTCTCATGTGTAATGTCTGTCACCAACGTGTCGGTGACACCCAATGAAATGTTCAGTATTCCAGAAAGTAATCTTAAGGTAATTCGTCGATCCTCTCTCACAATGACAGCTGCAGTGGTGATGTTTTCTGCCGCAAGAATATTAACTGGAGCACCGGGTCCATCTTCCTTTGAAATTCATTATCTCCCCCCTTTAAACATTATAAACCACCTTCGAGCTATGCTGTAGGGAAGAACAGACTCTCCATAGACCTCCTGTAACATTGCATAGGCCTCAACTGAAGATTTGTTGAGACAAAAACAGAATTGAAAAGCCGCATGTTGTTCCTCGCGTGTCACATCCATTGCAGTGGTAGGTGACACTGAACATGTCTGAACTTTCCGGTTTCTCACAGGCGGGAACCAGGAGTACCAACAATGAAGCTACTACGGCTTGTTTGCTTCACATTAAGCTAAGAGAATATAATAAGATTGAATTTTAGTGCGAAAATTTATGACCGTAAAAATTATGACCATTCTTTATCGAACAGCCCTCGAAAAACAAAACTAGGTGTCCTTCGTAAACTGAAGGTTTAAAACAGAAAGTATCTCGTTCTTCGTAACATACTGAAGAAATGAATATTATTTTGCTTATAAAAGTGCAGAGAAATGAATAAACAATACTCAATACTTGACAGTTTTTACAGGTATTGTACACTGTACTTTGCTGCATCGGTGTATACCATACTACAAAATACATGATGTAACTTTATAATTGTCATATATTTGGGGGAAGTATCATGAAGACAGTAAAAATGCTTCTTATGTACATGTGTCTGAAAATTAATTTCAAATCTACAACGCAAAATCGAAAGTTAACAAGAATTGCTCGAAGTGTCCTCCTCTTGCTTCGATATATGCAGTATGCCGCACTCCATGCTCTGGCGTATTCTGTTAAAATTCCTAATATGTGTTTCAAATGGGAAGGGCTCTGGAGTCCAGCTAATCAGATGCCGTATCACACTCAGCGTTGCCAGCTTGTTAAGCCACACCTTTTATATTTCTCTCTCTCCCGCACACTCATACAACATGCAGGTCTGCTTGGCGCAGACGTAAGGGTAAGCAAATTATATTTTACAAACTTTTAGAATGATGCCGTTGCCAAAATCAGAATTGGAAAAAGCATTTTCGCAAATTATGTATATTTTAAATACTATAACTATAATTATAGATTATGAATTATCTGCTTAGTAGTATATAAAAGCCTTTTCCAGATCACTTTGCATAAATTTGCATATCGGCGCGACACCGCCGTCGGTGGGAGGGGGGAGGGGAGGGGGGTGTGAGGACCACCCAAGATGTTGCAGGTGGTATGGAAACATGTCACAACTTGCATTCCCAGGGGCTTTTTTTTAATGGAAGCCATAAATTATTGTAAATGTATGTTATAGACACAGACTTCGCGACATCAGACGTCTGTGGAAGGGGGAGATGAGATCGGCCACCTGTTACTCGAAAAAGATTATGTGGGAGAAAACATTGAAATGAATTCCCAGAGTTTTTTAAGGGATGTCATAAATTATTGTAAATGTATGTTACAGACACAGACTTCGCGACATCAGACGCCTGTGGAAGGGGGAGATGAGATCGGCCACCTGTTACTCGAAAAAGTTTATGTGTTATGGAAGGGGGCATACATGTCTCGTGAGATTGCCCTCCTGTTACTCGACAATGAGTATGTGTTCCCAGAGTTTTTTAAGGGAAGTCATAAATTATTTTTTTTCCGCCCAAACGCTTTCCCACCTCTGAATTCCCCCACCACTATTGAAAGAGTATATAAGACTCTCCAGCTTGGAGCGCTAAATTAGTTCGTGGATTCTCTCAGCGTTCTTATTTGCTATGTCTGATATGTCAACTCTTGGGAGTGAGTGTGCAGCGGAGGCGCATCATTACGCGTATTACCACAAAGAGTTATGCAACGGTCTTATGCATTCAATCGTTTGTAACAGACCTTCATACCATGATCAGATGTCTTCTCGGGAAGTATGCACAGAAAACTGTCCAGTCTACAGAAAGCGATACATGTAAGTATAATAGCAATTATTCTTTTTTTTCTAGAGAATTTAATGCCGTTTTATATTTAAGTAGAAAAAGTAATTTGAAACCTATTCGTTATTTCAGGCAAGAGCCGGTTCATGAGCAAGAACAAAGCGGGGTTGATGAGGTTGATAGATTCGCTCCAAGTCACGAGGCCATACACCACTCTGAATTTTGTAACGGTGATACGCATGCAACCCTGTGTACGCAGCCCGAGGCTCATGAACATATGTACTCTTACTTCCTCTGCAATGAGAAGTGTAGCGTGTACCAGCTCAGACAGAGACAATCAAAGTGAGTGAAATTAAAGGAAATTCACAACTCTTTCCTTACAGAATCGATGAAATATATAATTCCATGTACAAAAAATACCTTTGTTACAGGCTACGAATGACAGTTCGAGATCCTAGGCCTGTGATTGATAGCGAAACCTCCAGCAATGAAGCTGAAAATGATGCTGTTACGGAGCGATCTACACAGCTTGTAGACGACTTCCTGCCAGATCAGGACGATGAAATTACTGAGAATGTTACTCCTGAGCGTACCCCGAGCACACAATCCGAACGCCGCAAAACATCAATGTAAGTATTGCTATCATACAATTTAAAAAAGAAACTCTTGCGCCTCTTAAGTGCTACTCTCTCAGGAGACAATCTATTTTTTTTTCTCTTGCTAACACGCATGTTATGTGCTCTGTTTCAGGACAGCTATAAGGAAACCGCGAAAAAAGGTACATAAAAATAGCTTTGCGGATCTCCAAAGGAGGCTGACACTCTTAGAAGAGCGAATGACGTCTGCTGCTGCTACCCCAAAGAGGCATGCAAGTAGTTCCCGTTTACCAAGACGCCTGAACCTCTGAAAGAATTAGAGGGAACAGATTCGGGCTTCTTCATTAAAAATAACGGGAATCATGACATCGGCTACCATGCTCCACGACGTTCAAATATCCAAAAGTTACAGTGTTAACGTAGGACTAATCTTTCGTATTCCAGCTGTAATCATAAAGAATAGAGCCAGTGACAATTTTGTGTATATGTCAGTGTATGACTGGGAAATTATTAAAAGTAGGCTTCATGTATTTGAAGCATTCCTCAAAGAGAGAAACTACGTGTGTTGTGATTACAGTGAGAACATTGTATATTCCTTTAATGTCATTGTGTATATGGAAGATGAGAGCATCAGATTTCTGAATACAGTTCTAAACAGAGGTGAAATACTTTTAAATTTTAGTGAATTTTGTCAGTTAAAGAGGTTGGAAGGTTATATACAGAGACACTTAACGAATCTAACTCTCTTTAATGAAATATCATATGTAGGAACAAGGAGCTGGAGAAGGGCGGCATTGGAAATGTACAATGATATGAAATAAAACTAAATTACTTTTCATATTATATATCTTTTTTATTCACTTGAAATCCTTGTTACATGCATCCTATATCATGTATATCCTTCATTACAAGAATCCTTTGATGAAATTAAATTAATGACTGCATCACGTGAGTCAGAGGCTTGTATGTGAAAACTCGGTCATGTATTACCAGACAATACAGAGTAGTCTGTGCGGGTATATTTGCACTAGTTTCAATTTCAAGTCTGATATTGACAGCGCCATTTATAATTTCCTCAGGCTGATGCGAGCAGTCTATGATGAACAATGGTGCATGCTTGAGAAAATCTTTTCTCTTCAATAGAGGATAGTTTTCTTTCCCGTAATAAGAGTTTTGGAACTTTGAATACATTTCATATAAAGCTGCAAATCTAGAGTTCCCAAAGTCCAAGTTCATATCGTGATAGGGATAACACTCACTATTGAGATAAAGCCGCAAATTTGTTATGTTACAATGATCAAACTCGGAGCAGTCCTTTGATGCATTATTTGTTCTTGATGTCTGGGCTCCCACTATAACAAATCTCGGCTTCTCCGGTTTCGAAGTTGTTGCGACGTTCCATGTAAATGATCTAGTTTGCGGAACGGCCGGTTGGGTATGTATATCCATTGTTCTAAATGCGATATGCAGTGGTCTATCTGCCTTGACGATCTTGAGGATTTCTACCTTTTCAGTGTCAGAAAGGCGGATTACAGGCATCCTCCACTCGATGCGAGCAAGTTTAACGATAGCATTTCCTTCTCCTTCGGGTGCCAGAATGCAGTTCTTAGAGTCCTTAGATCGAATGAGCACCAACTCAAACTTGCTATTGAGAACGAGGTCCTTGTGGTCATCTGCAAATCCCAGAAGCATTGACAGGGGCACTACGGCATTGAATGCTCCGCTTGTTGAGTGCACAATATCCACATCTTCTCCAGGATAGCACCATCCGGCATTGATCAAACGATTCGATTCCATGGGATTGAGAGCAGCATAGTTGCGCATAGTCGATGTAATGCCTGGATTCCTTGTTCTATCTATACAAGTTCCATTCATGTCCAGCCGAATCTCATCAAACATAAATGCCAGGGCATTGTTAGTCAACTTCGCCAACGTAGCTGTTCCATTAGGCTTAGAAACAGATCCCTCAATGTAGAGATAACTCCGGTTAGGCAGAGTATATAAATCTTCCGCTTGACAAGGTATCCTAATCTCGTCATTAGCGTCCAGAGCCGATGTATTATACGGGAGAAACACATGTTCCTCTTCTTTAGCAATCTTATCCTCAAATGAAGGCGTTTCGGTCACGTTAAAGATGTCCATTACAGAATTCTGAAGCCCAAAGCTTCGAGGAACTTCTTGCTGCTCGATGTTAACACTCTAAGAGTCAAAGGGTGAGTACGGAGATTATGTGATTGTACTGTATTATATGCTTTGCGACGGTTTCTCCTTCTAAAATCTATCCCCATTTCGTCGAATATGAAGACGTATGCTTATATCCTCGTTTCTAAAGTTGATGCTATCTCCGTTCTGATCGACCACACGAAGGGTGATTTGATCGATAAGATTAGTGTCTATTATAGGCAGGTAAATAGGGTTCGGAGGCTCTTGAGAAATGTGATATCCAGGCGGCACAGAAGGGAAAAATTCATAGATCGAGTGTCCTCTTTTACCATCGATGAAAGAGCCTGTCGCAATACTGCATTCGATTCGAATGATGCTCACCTTAAATATGTTTACTAGGAAATCAGATTCAGTCACCTGATTAGGAGCAATAACTTTGTTTTCACTGAATCCTAAAAGAGATCCAATAGAACGTCCCCTAGAAAAATCAATAGAAAAGGGGCACTTGATTTCAGCCTTCATTGTGTTATTATTAGGACGAATGAAGAAGTCGTTTTCATCGAATTTAAGCTTATCTTTGAGGTAAGTATTAATATCAGCAATTTCGTAAGTTCCAGGCGGAATATCGATGACCTTAAGAGTGTCATTGGAAATGTAATGGAAGAGATTATTGCTCTCGTCCACATTGGGAATGGAATAGAAGGTTTCAAAATTCAGAAGAGCAATTTCATAATTCCCGCGAGGATCAATCCTCAGAGGGGGATTCAGGTAGGTGGTAAGATCGGAATCATTCCCGCTAACAGCAATAGTGTAACTCATTGTGATAGAAATTGCAAGCACAGGTGTCCACAGATAACTGAGCTAAAACTCTGAAATCTTCTTGTATTATACATCAGCTTAACTCCTTTGAGATAGCTTTCTACCTCTTTCGGAGGTTTCAAGTTTCCAAAGCTATCGAAATAAAACGCGATATCACCTTCCTTCTTTATAGCTACCCAATGAGTTCCTTCATTATCAGAGTAATCGAGATTGACAATAATCCTCTCTCGTTGATATGGCTTTGAAGGTAGCTTATCAAGCATATATACACCTCTAAAATGGGGAATTCTTAAACGACGAGCGTATAATGCAAGCTCAATGTTACTTAGGGCTTTTTCCGGGACAAGTATAGCCCCTGACCAGAGTTTTTTTTTGAAGGATGCTTATTCTGGGACTGCTTCCTCCTCTTCAGACCATTTCCTTTAGTAGACTTATTTGCTTTTATGGCTCTGGCAATTTTGGAAGCAAGAGCTAAAGATGCGCCGAGCGGTAGCATTGGGAGAAAACCACCAGTTCTCTTCTTGTTAATCTTTTTCTTATTACTTTTTCTCCCTCGGAGACCTTTTCCTTTTGCTTCCATCTCCCTGTTATGTCGCGTCATTTCTGCAAGCTGTTTATCTGCAGCTTTCTTCTTATTCACTGCTGCTGCAATTTGAGCTGCACCTCCGGCTGCAGCCCCTAAGGCTGCAATAATTGCTATGAGAGGCAGAAATCCACCATGCTTCTTTTTCCGGGATCCTGCACCAATAGCTACCTTGCCCTTCATAATTGATGTTACCAGCCTTGCAGCCAACTTTTCCCCTAGGCTAGCGTCTGATGATTGAACTCTTTTCCACGCCTTCTCTGCTAATATTTTATCTGCAATATTTCGCGAGGCGGAGTCCTTGCGCTCTGCGTAGGCGATGTCGTGAAATTTACAAGCTTCGTCCAAAGAATTAATTCCTGGATCTCCTCTCTTGAGGCGTTTTTCTAGTTTTGTCCCTGGACCGCAATATCTGTAACCGGGTAAGTGTACTTCAAATGGTAGGCGATTAATAAGGGAGTTAAGTATCCCTGATCCTCTGGAGGTCTTGCTCCTCCTATGCACCATCATAAACTACTCTACTTTATGATTTGCCCTCATATTTTATACAATTTTCGAATCAGCGTCTCCTGTTGAAGAATTTCACATCCATTAAGATACCCCATTTTCGCAAGTGTATATATAAACACTAGGTATGCACTTAAAATTCAGTCGTTAGGATGGAGCTTGTGAAGCAAGATTGCTCCCTACCTATTCAGGTGCTAGACTTTGAAAGTGATTTCAGGCGCGAACGACATGGGAAGCTATTTCCTTCTAACGTCAGAGCCCTTATTCTAGGAAGTTCCAGTGCAGGAAAAACCAATGTACTTCTGAATTGGCTGCTTCATGAGAATGGCTTGCGCTTTGAAAATGTGCACATATACTCAAAGTCCCTTTATCAACCAAAGTATCAATATCTCATAAACCTACTCGGAAACATTGATGGCATCGAAATAAAAACCTATGAGGATGGAGAAAGCGTATTACATCCCACCGACGTTAAAGAAAACTCAATATTTATATTTGATGATGTCATCACTGAAAAGCAAGGAAAGATTGCCTCCTTTTACAGCATGGGAAGACATCGAAACGTCGACTCAATATATTTAGCACAGTCCTATGCGAAAGTCCCGAAACATTTAATTCGCGATAATACCAATATGATTATTCTGTTTAGACAAGATAATTTAAATCTGAAACACATATATGAAGATTATGTAAACACTGACATGACATATACAGAATTTAAAGACTTGTGCAAAGGCGTCTGGGAGAGTGGATCAGAAGGAAGACCATTCGTAACAATTGTTCCTGAATTCTCTATCAATGGCGGTCGATATAGGAATGGGTTTGATGTATATATTAAAGTAGAAAATAAGGAAAATGTCATTTGAAGTTCATCATGAGTATTGACAGGTTCGGAGCACGGAGAGCTCCCTCAACCAAAAGATCACTTCAGCACTTTATCATTAACAGAGATGGGAAAGGTAATTATCAATTTAAGAACAAGAGGCTATGTATAGTCCAGGATCCTGAAGAAGATAATGACGCGAGCACTAAACGATATGTGGATGCACTCGAAAATAGGATGATTGTTTTCTCGCAGCAGAATACTGGGAGAATTGAGACAAACGTTAAGGTCATGATCAAGGATTTGGTTTCAAAGTATATTTTCAAAAGAGATCAAGAAAACAACATAGTGATTGATAATACCAGATTAAAAGTATTATTAGATCCTATTCATGATAATGATGTGGTAAATAGAAAGTTCTTTACTGAGTATATGAACTCTCGCATTCAGCCGCGAGATAAAAATGGCAACATCATATTTAGCAAAAAGCGAATCATTGATATAGCTGATCCTGTGGGAGATCTGGACGCTGTAAATAAAAGATTTCTCCGAAGCATGATTATTCAAAAGGCAAACGAGACATGGAATAACTTAAACAAATTTGTTATAAGGGAAATTGAAAAACTGATAGACAAGAACCTGAAAACAATTAGAGAACATTTGAACAAGACAAACAATGCGATGGATGCACTGACGCAGTCTACAAAAGAAACTGAGGATTCGCTGAAGAATTCTATTACTCAAGCTAAAGAAGTCCATCAAACACTAGAAAATAGATGTAATATGCTCTCAAGTGAAATGAGTAGGCAGAGCAAAGAGTTTGGCACCAATTTTGAACGTACAAAGGCAGTTACCGAACAGATTGCTAAAACAGTGGATACATTGAAAACGAGGCTATCATTAATGAGAGGACATCTCGTTATTCAACTACAAGCGTTTCCTCCCAGTACTGGTAACGGTGCGTACATACTTTCTACAGCTGACAGATACTATTCATTTACAATAGATGCAAATCTCTTATCGTGCACTATTGTAGTGCCAGAACAAGAATTGAGGAGCAGCGAGCGTATACTTGCTCATCGCAAAACCGACATTACAATCTCGATAAACAAGGATACCATTAAGACCTTTCCTGTAATCATTAAAAAGGGCGATCGCATATCATTCACTCCACTTACTAATCGTGCATTCGATCGAGGTGCTTTACACATCGAGTTAGTGCTTGAATATAAACTCTTACCACCACCGATGCTATAAATAAATGCAATCTCTTAGCATCATACCATTTGCACAATGGACAGTGAAAGCATAAGACTAAAGGAATCTATAGCCAGGCATTCTAAGGCTATACGCGAAAAGTTGAGAGCGTTAAAAGGGCACCAGCTTGATACCCAGAGAGTAATGAGCGAGGCTCTTCAACCAGTAACAGAACCGCTGCGTGATATCTTACAACTCCAGAAAAACAATACACCTACAACACCGGCGGAGGAAAGCAAGATAAAAAATAATGTGCCAGTTGAGGATGAGAAAAGAGAAAAAATAATTAGCTATCTCCAGAAAGTTCGAAAGAAGGACAGAAATGAATTAGATGCATCATATGGTATAAGATACGAAGATGGTAGCTACATGCTGGGAAACAAGATCATTGACTTTATTAATAATCGAATTCGAGTAGGTGAAGAAGCGTATGAGGTTACACCTGGATTAAGTGAACTCATTTTTAAGAGGATCCCTGAAATGCATGCATATACAGAAGAGGATCTGGATACTTATGGTAAAATACTGAGATCAACTCTAGTGCATCGGCGAAACTATAGCAAGCATGGACAGCTGAGGGCGGGCAATTCATACAAGTATAAAAGTGTTATACGTCCATTAGTGAAGAAACACAAAGGTTTAGGATTGGAGTGGAAGGAGCATCGTCCTGGCGCAGAGCAAGACTACATCTATTGGAACGACCCCAACGACCTGGTAAATCGCCTCAGGCTTCTAGTTGCATCTAGGGACGCAGGAAATAACAATCATACCCAAGAAATTAGGGAGATAATTCAAGAATTGAAATCGGCTAAAATTATAGCATGACCCAAGTAAAGCAACATATAGCTAGTGAACTTCATGCTCCTGCACGGAGGAACTTTTTACGACGCAAGATCATCAGTAAAGGACTACATGATCTGGTGCAGATCGACCTGGTGGAGATGATACCGCATGCAAGAATAAATAAGAACTTCAAATATATCCTTATTGCAGTCAACTTCTACTCTAAAATGGCGTATGCCAAGCCATTAAAGACCAAGTCGGGGCTCCAAGTTTCAAAGGCTATGGAGGATATATTACATGACATGAAAACACCTCCCAGACATATACAGAGTGATAACGGGAAAGAATTTTATAACAAACACTTCAAGAATTTAATGGAGAAGTATAATATCAATCACTACAGTACTTATACACATGTCAAGGCTGCAGCCGTGGAACGGTTAATAAGAACATTAAAGAATATGATGTATCGAGAGTTTCTAGCCCAAGGTTCCTACAAGTGGCTAGATCTCTTACCTAGAATCATTGCAAAATACAATGACACTTACCACACCACTATCCGAATGAAGCCTCGTGAAGTGCAGAACAATGATCTTCTTTTGTCTGTTTACAATTATGATGAGCCGCCAATAGAGAAGAGGAGTGCCAGAAAGTTTAGTGTTGGTGATTATGTGAGGATATCAAAAAATAAAGGACATTTTGAAAAGGGGTTTGAACCAAACTGGAGCGTTGAAATCTTCAAAGTGGCTAAGGTGAAGCAAACCAATCCTGTCACATACATTCTAAAGGATAAGGACGGCGAGGAAATAAAGGGAGCTTTCTACGGCCATGAACTTCACTCATCATTATTTCCCAACACTTATTTGGTTGAGAAGATCTTGAGGCACCAAGGAAACAGGATTCTTGTGAAGTGGTATGGATTCCCTAATAGCCAGTGGATTGACAGGAAGGATTTATTGTAAAAAAACAATCATAGTGAAATAAAGAACACTGCATCTCAAAACATATGTGAATGTTTCTTTATTTTTTTCTTAAAGTTCCTATCCCTTTAAGAATAGTATTTACAATAAAATAATAATAAATAAATAAAAAATATACATTTATACATATATACATATATACACTGAGATGGAGATGGGGCATCCGAGTTATGGTGAAATGTCTCATGAAGACCTGAGGGAATAATGGCCCCACGCAAGTGTTGCATGTGAGCCATCAATAAGCTTACGCTTAGTGTCTCCTCCGTGCAATGCAATTTTATTAATTTCGACCGTCGAAACTTTATGTTTGGTGCTTCTGAAGCAAATTTGTTTAGCCAAAAATTTTTTATTCAAATCCAGCAGACACTCGAAATATTTCTCAAAGGTGATTGTTCGCATTCCACCTTTGGTAATCCCCTTCGCCTTCATAACCGTTTGTTTGTCATATTTATAGCTATAGAGCTTTGCTCTGAGACCAACATATTCGGTCATCACCCTTCCACCCAATTCATCTTTAAACAACCCAATCTTTTTCTTATTGGCCGGCTTTATCCCGTATACATTATCGGGTGCATAATTTGAGGTATCAAAAAGGTGGGGATGCATCTTCATGAAGTGGTATATATCGGAACTTGTTTCCAGAATGAATGAATCTGTGTCCATATAATCCAGGACAAGATCATTCAGATGGGGTTTCATTACATGATAAAAAAAATCATACATAATAAATTTTGAGATGTCTAAAATCGCCTGACCAATATAGATTGGCTTGTTCATGAGGATCTCCTCTCTAGCCAACTCTATGCCAACCAAGTTTTCATGGAAAAGAATGCTCCTTATATACGTTGGACGTGCCGTATATTTCCGTGCTTGCTTCCAGGCAGTTACTATATGGAAATCACGGTGGTTACGCACGTTTTCCATAAACTTGCCGTACACAGCGTTGTTCATTTTCTTCCAGAGGTTTTGACCAAACTTAGAAGTTTCCCTGGCTCGCTTATTGGCATTAAGGTCAATATAAACCTTAAGCCATTTAGCTTGGTCATACGATACCACCCGATGAATATGTCTCAATATCAGCCCTAATTCTAAGCACTGCTGCAAGGTTTTATAATGCAAGACATATTTGCTTTTGTCAGTGAGACTTGCAATCAGTTTCTTGTATTGGCTGCCGGGTGGTATCTCACTCTGGGGGCAGAGAGGAAGATCATTATGGGCGTCGTGGAGATGGTCAGGATACTCTAGATCTACTTCTAGAACATATCCTGTCTTTGAGTCCTCGGGGATCCTGGCGAAGTTTATGCTCTCTATTTCATTCCTCTCAAGCCATCTCAGGTTGCCGTGCGGTAAAGTTTTAGCCATTGAGCACCCATATAAGTTATTCGCATCCAAATATGCTAGAAAGTTCCTTTTTTGATCAGGCTTATAGTCTACCATATATTCATGGTTGGCTTTGGAGTAGCGCTTTGATGCTGTGCAAAGACCCCCACGAATACCTTTCTCGAAAAATTCTAGCATACTGGGATCCGATAGTAACTCTAATTCGACTCCAGTTGTTTTCAGCATGGCATCGAAAGCTAGTGATGGTAAGGTGTAGTACCATGCTGGGTCCAGATGATACATCTCCAGTGACAAGTCTCTAAACTTTTCAAAAGCATCCGCTAAAAGAAGCGTATCTGTCTTCAAATAAAGATCACTATATTCCCCGAGATTCTTTATGTTGAATGTGCTCCACACCTTAAGCGCATGGGCATATTCCTCTTCCGAAATACCATCGAAAAGCTCGATGGGTGGAAGCTCCTCTTCTTGGAGCTTTTCGACAGAATCTAGATAAGTATATGGAAATATTCCCTTGCACTTCATTAGCTGCAGGTGTTCTGGGTTCGAATACTCGGCATTAGTGACCTTGAAGTCATCATCATCTAGCATATCAGCTAGGTTGGATAACTTATCATCAAGAAACTTGTAGCTGTCGAGGAACCTGAATTCTAAGCTCCTATACCTTTTGCTAAATGCAATATAACGTTCCGAAGATTGTGCTATACACGAAATGTTCCCATTGTCATAAGCCATGTGCCTTATCAAGAAGTGGCTATCATAATTGCTTAAGCAATGAAAAAAAATTGGAATGAAGTTCGGCAATTTCCTATTCAAATTGCAAGCATTATGCGCCGCTCCGAGATATGCTCCAGTGATATGGCAATGGTCCCTCACCCTGATATCATCTATAGCAAAACCTTTCCTGCATATATGACATTGATCAGCATTGGCAAAATCCTGCTCATTCAGAGGTGTCATTTGCAGTGGTATAATTTGCTTGTATACCTCAATGACTTCATCACCAATCTTCCTAAGTTCAGTGAAGAAGTCATCGAGTGCATTAGCACCTCTGAAGAGCTTAAATCGTGACAATGACTGGTCATGCCTACATATAACTTTCAACGCTATAGATATCGCCTCATGCTCTTGTATGGATCGGGTCCAGCTCTCTGCGTCTGGGGGCTCGCATGAGTGAACCTTCCTCAAAACAGATTCGATATCTGCATAAATAACAAAAGGTACCGGAGCAGACTTGGAATATGCATTAAACGATAAACTCTCACCCTGCGCAGGCATTTTGAGTGTCTGACATTTATTGCATTTCAGTTTATGCAATCTCAAGGCATCCTCATTAGGACACCTTGTCATGCATGCCTCGCATAGCCACATTTTCTTGCTTTTTGCAGTTATCTGACTTCTAATAAGCCTCGATATGTCGGTAATGAGGCAGTAATGAGACTTATCACCATCATCGATGATCAGCAGGTTAACATGACTAGCCTTCCTCTCTGATGGTTTGCGAATAGACTCCACCGAGTTGTTGGCATTTAGAGCAAATACAGCTATAGATACGTCAGGATTTTGCTTCTCAAATCGTTCAATTTGATCAATTGGAAATGGGAATGTAATTTGCTCATAATTGAATGCTTTGAATAGCAAGTTCCTAGGGTACGATGATGGACGACATCTATTTATCTTAGCGGGAAATTTTGAAGCCAACATGCACCAAGCGAAACAAAAATCATCATTATTCTTAATGTTAAGAATAGCATTCTTCCTCCTGATGCATGCAGGCAACTCAATATACCCTGAAGCGCGAAGAGGATTATATTCTGCTGCGCTGTTTACTAGCGAGTGGATTGCGAACAAAGTCTTTGAACTTGCTTGGCCTTCAAAACAGGCTAGGTTTTCTAAAATTTCATTTTTCATTGCACGGAAGATATCATTCACGTTAGTTGATTGCTGGATCTCTTTAGTCTTGGAATTAAAATAAACCGATTCCACGTTTTCATGGTCAGGTGTCTGAATTAAGTATGAGACGTTCAGTGAACAACTCATCTTTAATCCGGATATGCTCCTCTTTAATGTGGATTCAATTTCTCTAATAACGAGACTCTTGCATTCATCCAGAAACTCGCTGGGGACCATTATTCCCGCCGTATTTTCAATTTTGCTGTTGAAGATACGGCCCTTGAATGCTGACTCGATAGTTTTGCATTCTAGGTCAAAATGATCATTTCTACATACCCTTTCTGCCGGTGATGATGATGATGATGATGATGAAGAAGAAGGAGATGGCCTGCAGAGACCTGAAGGCCCCGCCACTGCTTCCTCCTCCCTCGGGTTTCCTGTGTTCCTGATGGATGCGGGAGGGATGTGGTCTTCTTCGCTGCTGGTGTGACGGAGCCTCTTCGGGTCTCGCACTGAAACCTCTGGTGCTGCTGGACGCTGGAGATCCTCCTGCACGCACATTGGTTCACCATCTTTAATAAAAGAAACATGTAGCAATTACACAATAATAAAGAAAAACTAGACATATTAGCTACACATATTCAAAATAACAATAAGACATCCAATGTGCTAATAATAATAATAATAATAATAATAATAATAATAATAATAATAATAATAATAATAATAATAATAATAATAATAATAATAATAATAATAATAATAATAATAATAATAATAATAATAATAATAATAATAATAATAATAATAATAATAATAATAATAATAATAATAATAATAATAATAATAATAATAATAATAATAATAATAATAATAATAATAATAATAATAATAATAATAATAATAATAATAATAATAAAAGAAGGAGATGGAGAAGAAGGAAGGAGATGGAGAAGAAGGAAGAAGAAGGAGATGGAGAAGAAAGCGCCAGCAGTATAATATGCATGTATATGCTAAAGTACACATTAATGGAAAGAATGCATGCTTCTAATTAATGAAAATAATTTGTCAAATGCACTTACATTGCATGGGATGTAACAGCTCGCAGAGCCGGATCCTGTACACGCAATTGGTGCAACCGCACCATTCGGCTTCGGGATCAGGCATTGGTCCTGGCTCTGAAATCGGAGAAATTAATCATATTACTAGCTTAAAATCCTGTAAGAATAAATATAGTGAAACAAGCTCTACTACCGAGAATGATATAATTGAAAAAACACACACAATGATAGCTAATGGCAAATTACTTTTCTTAAATTCCAATATTATTACACTACAACCTGCTTTGCGAGACTAAAAGGTGCTTGAAGCATAAACCATTTCATTATACTCTATTTCTTAGTTGGCGGATGGCTGTAAATGTAGATAAGCGTATTGCGCATTATATGCCTTTGATATATATCTTTCTAATATATAAATGATACAGAGACTATGTTTATTTGAAACTATATCCATTTTGTCAATTACAGTTATTCTTTATCTGCTATACAACACATATGAGACCAAAAGTTAAAATTTAAAATGTAAAATTTGAAAGTAAAATAACTAGATTAATATATACAAAAAATAACTATATATATACTTGAAGATCTCAATTAGAGAATTTATTTGAGTATAAATTCGCCTATGTTCAGGCCCTTAGTTTAAAAGTTACAATAGAGTGACCTATGCCTTATCGAGCAGGAGATGCGGTGGAAAAACTAATTAATAATTAGCGCAATCTTCTGAAAGAAACTCATAGTTGCATGAAATGGGGAAAGTGGTAAAAAGTACAAATAGAAAACCATGAAAGAGTATTGCATACCTGCATTAGTGTTTTCAATCCATTCTAGTGCAATCCTATAGCCGCAATTCCGACAGGAACATTCATCGTCTTGAAAATCTGTGGGCGGTGGAATGATGTAATCCACCCCAGGCAATATTGGCGACGCTTGCTCGCTGTCGGGAGCTTTACGCTTTCTGCCGGCAAGGGTCAATTTATTTACCCAATTTTTTCTAGGATGCATCTTGTTTTCCTGAAATAATAGAGATTACGATATAACTATGAAGCAATGAGCATTTTATAAGTTAAATGAAGCAATGAGCATTTTATAAGTTAATAATTTCGATTGCGATTTGAACAAGAAATATTCTTGAAAAATGCACGCAGTCTATACATCTTTTATCACTGATAAGAGATAATTTCCTTCAATATATTTTCTTGCAAATAAACACTCTCTATAATTATGAAGCAATGAGCATCTTATAAGTTAATAATTTCGATTGCGATTTGAACAAGAAATATTCTTGAAAAATGCACGCAGACTATACATCTTTTATCACTGATAAGAGATAATTTCCTTCAATATATTTTCTTGCAAATAAACACTCTCTATAATTATGAAGCAATGAGCATCTTATAAGTTAATAATGTCGATTGTGATTTGAACAAGAAATATTCTTGAAAAATGCACGCAGTCTATACATCTTTAACACTGATAAGAGATAATTTCCTTCAATATATTTTCTTGCAAATAAACACTCTCTATAATTATATCACTGTAATTATAAATGAATCGCTTACCTTTTTATAAAATGAAGTCTGGATGAATATCCCGAAGAAGGAAGAATTGCTGTCTGATGGGTGTTGGCTGTGCAATGCTACAGACTGAATAATTGTCTATCAAACAATCGTTTTTATAGCAATTTCAAAATCCTCCCCTCCACTAGTCTAGCGAGCCCCGTATAGAGCGTTTTGAGACTTTCGATTTTCCCTCTCCCCTCTGTCATCCAAAGATATTTCCTTCTCTACGTGCGGTACAGTCTGAAAAAGATGTTATAACTGCAAATGACGCTTCTCCTCAGTACATTCGTATACATGTGAGTGTGTATGACTATGCGCGTATGTGTACGTGTATGTGTGTGCATGTGTGTGCCTGATATATTCATTTTAAACCATTTGTTTCATGAGTACACTATATATATATTCAGATTTATTTGAGTTACATCCATGAGATTCGAACCTAGATGCGTTGGCTACCAACCACTGAAGCTTTTTTTCCCGTCAATTTTCATGTTATTCTATAGATGTAGTACTATTTACGTTCTTAGCCAGAGGACTATTTATTTCAAATGATTTTTTAAAAATTAGCATTAATTGCTGGCGCCCTGCCTTGGTCATAAACATTGAAAGTAAAAGAATGGTATTGATTTCGCTAAGCGGTGTACATTCGTTATTACGCTTCATCAATTACGGTTATCTTTTCATTCTTAACGCTAAAACCCTTTTACAAGAACTGAAGAATGTTCTCCTGTAAGCGCCTGTAAATGAAGAAATACATTACATATTTCCTTGAATGGGAGATTATTTGGAGTCCTTCAATGTAGTTAATTAAATATTTAGCAGCATTACCCTGTAAGATACATTAACTGTTTTCTATAATAAGCCTGGAAAAGCAGTAATCCTGCGCTAGATTTTGGAAGCGTGCTGCGTCCTCAAAACTAAATAAACTATTTGCATTATTTACGTTATATCGCTGCGATTCGAACCTGGATCCGATGGCTATTAACCACTGAAGCTTTTATTTCCCATCAACTTTCATGTTATTCTATAGATGGAGTACTATTTACTTCAAATGATTTTTTAAAAATTAGCATTAATTGCTGGCGCCCTGCCTTGGTCATCACTGTCCACATGCGAGGTTAAACGGTTGCGTGTAACTTTTGCACAGAATTTGGTCTTTTCTCCGAAAGTTTTTTGTTTCCTCTCTCACTCTCTCCCTCTCTCTCTTTCTTTCCCTCTCTATATGAAGAAATACATTACATATTTCCTTGAATGGGAGATTATTTGGAGTCCTTCAATGTAGTTAATTAAATGCCCAGTTGGTCATCACTGGCCACATGCGTGGTTAAACGGTTGTGTGTAACTTTTGCACAGAATTTGGTCTTTTCTCCGAAAGTTTTTTGTTTCCTCTCTCACTCCCTCCCTCCCTCTCTCTTTCTTTCCCTCTCTATGGTGCTTGCTTGTACGCGTGTGTGCGTGAAACAATCGCTTCCAGAGTATACTTTTGAGTCTGAAATATTAAGTAATCCTCTATCTAATTATCTCACGAAAATCAGTTCGCAGATAGATCAGAAAAAAAAGAAGCTAGCGCAAATGCTTTAGAATATTAGCAGGTATTAAGAATAATGTATACGTAAATGAAATGTTTCACCTAAATTCAAACTCTGCATCTTTAAGCCTCATGAAGAAAATAAAAAACGTTTTGTCATAAGCTGCGCACATTGTAATCATAGTAAACGAGAGAAGAAAACATTCGTAACGCGATTAAAAACAAAGTGAAAATAAGTTTAAAGTATGAACGCATAATCTTTGTCTAGTAACAGGTGGTCGATCTCATCTCCCCCTTCCGCAGACGAGAGATGTAACAAAGCAGGTGAAGAACCGTTAGGGTGGGCTGGGTAAACTTTATGTGACACTAATTTGTGTTACAACCCACAGTTTGACAATTTCTTTTCGGAAGAGAGGGACCCTCGTTCTCTCCGCTATGTTTACCAGGAAACAATTTATGACGAGTGCCGATGGAAAACACCACATTATTAACACTGTCCACAAGGGTTCCGGACAATCTCACGAGACATGTATGCCCCCTTCCATAACACATAAACTTTTTCGAGTAACAGGTGGCCGATCTCATCTCCCCCTTCCACAGGCGTCTGATGTCGCGAAGTCTGTGTCTGTAACATACATTTACAATAATTTATGACATCCCTTAAAAATCTCTGGGAACACATACTCATTGTCGAGTAACAGGAGGGCAATCTCACGAGACATGTATGCCCCCTTCCATAACACATAAACTTTTTCGAGTAACAGGTGGCCGATCTCATCTCCCCCTTCCACAGGCGTCTGATGTCGCGAAGTCTGTGTCTGTAACATACATTTACAATAATTTATGACATCCCTTAAAAATCTCTGGGAACACATACTCATTGTCGAGTAACAGGAGGGCAATCTCACGAGACATGTATGCCCCCTTCCATAACACATAAACTTTTTCGAGTAACAGGTGGCCGATCTCATCTCCCCCTTCCACAGGCGTCTGATGTCGCGAAGTCTGTGTCTGTAACATACATTTACAATAATTTATGACATCCCTTAAAAAACTCTGGGAATTCATTTCAATGTTTTCTCCCACATAATCTTTTTCGAGTAACAGGTGGCCGATCTCATCTCCCCCTTCCACAGACGTCTGATGTCGCGAAGTCTGTGTCTATAACATACATTTACAATAATTTATGGCTTCCATTAAAAAAAAGCCCCTGGGAATGCAAGTTGTGACATGTTTCCATACCACCTGCAACATCTTGGGTGGTCCTCACACCCCCCTCCCCTCCCCCCTCCCACCGACGGCGGTGTCGCGCCGTTATGCAAATTTATGCAAAGTGATCTGGAAAAGGCTTTTATATACTACTCTGCTTTTCTAATTCAAATGCGGGACACACTTGTTTTACCTACACCACACGCTTCAGCAGTAAGCCGTTGAGCATTTTTGAAATCGAGCTGATTTCTTTATTCCTCATTGCCCAAATTTGAAGAACGTGTACACCTTAAAATCAATACTTCGAGCCTGACTTCGCAATAATTGTCTTTTTGACTCACCACTAAATTCACCGCAAGAAGTCATTGCACTATTTAACCCTTACTCTACTGTTGTGTAAAGAACAACTGAAAGATATTGATCTAAACTCTCCAGAGTAAATAAACACTTCTTATCCAGCATTCGTTTATAAACATAAGCATACAGCATTCCACAGGCTAACAGGAAATGAAGTGTTTGCTCTTTCTCGAATTTAACACCTTGACTAATTCACAGTAATTCTTTTATCACGTCATGTCAGTATTTTAAATTTTAGTTCTGAGTAATTAAAAGTATATGTACATACATACACACCAACCACTTTTAACTCTCTAGAGTAAATAGAGATTACGAATCATTCATAAATAAAGATATAATCTGCCAGGGCAGCCGGAAATTCCTTTCCTCTCACTCGAATTGGATTATTCAAAACAATTCCTTTATCACGTCATGTGAATCATTTAGGTTTCAATTCTGAATAATTACAAATATACGTACACGCATATATGCCAACCAATAATGATATTCATACAGTGTTTACGTCTCGATTTATTGTTATAATACAGGTATTAGTGGCTTATTTATTTGTATTTGTTTTCATGGTTATGTTAGATACATTACTCTCTACCTTCCACATGGTTCAGTTTCGGCAAAATCTGAATTTTTGTCTTAGCGCGAATAGTAGTTGATACTGATTGATTAGGCTGGCGCTCCTCACACGCCACTTAGGGGGATGCAATAAGACAACACCGCAGGACTCCGATTGGTTGCTCACCTAGAGGCGCTCAAGGACAATCAACTTCCCATTTGAAATACATAATAGGTAAACAATAGCAAATAAAATATTCAAATGTCATAACAGAGGCCCAAGTTACAATTTTGTCTGTGAATTGGAAATCATTCCAGGTTACATGCTAAGGAAAAGCAATTAGTTAAGCCAGTGCAGTTGTGACAATTAGGCACTTCAGAGATTTCGACCAACAGGAAATCCACTATTTAAGTATCCGCTTTCTGGAACTCAGGACGTGCAGTGATATCACTGCCTGCAAATATTCCCGTAAGTAGTTCTAAAAATTTTTTAAAAGAAAAGTATTATTAGTAAGGTGGAATAATAAAGTTCTTTTTCAGTGCCCTACAGGAATTAGAAATTTGGCAACATGCAATGCACCAATGTTGGTAATCAATTAAGGGGGACTTATGTTCAAAACAACGTGCATTTCTAAACTTCTTCCATTTCTTTCGTGTCGTAGACCACTAACGGTGATCCGCTACTCCTAAACACTGCACTCGGGTTATACGTAGCACTTAGTGGTCGTCGCAAGAAGATTCTTCGATTCAGCTACTCTTTTTTTATGTTACTAGGAGAAGATATCGTTTGTTTCACATCATTTTCGTATGACTGCTTGCAATAATTGCCTTTCTTTTGTTTTATACACGTACTCGGCCAAATTCCACTATTTCTCCCCCCCCCCCTCTCTTTTGTTTTCTTTTGTTACTTAACTCTTCGTATAAGTGTCTTAAGTAATCATTTTAAATATCTCTAAGGAAGGAAAGACTATTTAGCAAGTGTATTCTATGTTTTTTTTTATTTTATTTCTTTATTTTTATATATCTATGTTTTACTTTATTTTTGTTATTTTTTATATTTATTATTTTTTATAATTTTTTTAAAGATGGGAACGGGTATAGGGTAAGTCGTTTAGAAAATTTCTTGTTTTATTGACTTGTACTGTGAGACAATATGAAGGGCTCTATTTGCTGCAATGATAATTAGATCTGCATTTGTTCCAAGTTATAAATCTATGGCTCCAGAGATCGCAAGGTTTTTTCCGTATATAGGTCCATCTCTGCTCCTTTAAAAATATACGTAAGTGCTTTCCTAACACAGTGTCTCCTCGCCGTACTTTTAGCAGCTAATGTAGTGTACCAGCAACTAACCACACTGCAAAATTATGAAATTCTGTGTCTTTGAAGCAAAACTCCAGTTGTACCAACTGTGGTACCAACGTAAGCATTCTTCTGAACGAAGTTTATGTAAGGCGTCTCGGAGCGAGGTCCAAATCAGTCAGCCCGCTCACAGTTGCACAAGCGATGCTCAAGTGTATCATCTTCCACACATACGCCACAGATCTTCGAATTCACTCTCCCATGACGCCACATCTTTTCTGCAGTTGGAACCGTTTCATTAACAACTTCATAAACAGTTTCTCTGCAGATCGACGGAAGGTTACAGTTGGTTGCATTGGCACAAACGCATTTCCAATCACGATTGTATTTTGTTTCCACATTAGGTAGTTGAACACCTGGCTCCATCAAGTGACGATAGAGGTTCTTGGTAGTCAGAAACTTCTCCAGTGGCTCCCCGGAATTTTCAAGAAACACGAAGCTTGGCGACCAAACGATGAAATTCCCGTGTCGGTCTCACTACGGTATGTAACTGGTCATGCCAAAACTTCTTGTCAATCGGAGACTCACTGCCAAATAACGAGGACAATCCTCTCTTTCCCAACAGCGCCATACACTTGTTGTCAACATCCATTAGACTACAACCACCTTTGTTTAGAGGAAGAGGCAATTTCGGGCGAGCTACTCGGTAGGCTTTCCCCATCCTGAGGAAGTATCCAAGCAGAGTCTCATAACTTTGGGCGAACTGCTTAGGGAGCGGCAAAATGTGCGCCACATACCACAGTTTACTCAGGGCATAAGTATGAAGGTACCAGACGTGTTGCAACAATGTTAGATTTCGAGAGTGATCTTCATGTAAGTTAAAACGTAGCACGTTGGGCCTCTGGGTCCAATTAAAGGAAATCATCTCTTTTATGGTAGAGGTAAATATAACCTCTAGTATAGTGGTCTGTGTAACCACCTTCATATGCAGCAGTGTTGGTGGATGTTTCCAGGTGCCAAAACTCTCGAAGCCTAAGCGTCCATCATCATTATGGCGTTATAATAAACCGAAAGCGTCCTGATACTGAGAATTCAGTCTTGTACCAAAATCCAGAAACAGTTGAATTAAAATATATTGTCAACGTGTGGCATTGTTGTGCTGCTGCTACAGGCTGGAGCCTGGCGCTTCATAGGAGAGAAAACGACACAGAGGCTCCAGAACGTTCTGCCCATTGTTGCTGCCGATTAAGTTCTCGAAAGGTCTGCGGATTTCTAGAAGCAATAGCTGGGAAGGTATAAATACCTACAAGGTGTTAGGAGCGGCAGTTGTTTGCTGGTTATTGCGACGGTCGTCGATTGAAGTGTATCGCAGGGATTTCTTTCGTTTGTTTTCGTACAGCAAAACACCGATTCAGTCCCGAGAACAGCTGATTGTCAATATCACGTCGTTTTACTACAGCAAAAGTTGTTCTAAATTTCTGCAAATCAGATTTCGAATCTACGTAGGCCTCGCAGTCACAATATTGATATAGCTTATAACTAATTAAAAATACGTAGCTCACCTATAAATCTGTATTACTAACATCAATAAGCGTTGTTTAGTTTTAGACCCACCCTGGTATTGTTGCGTGTATAGGCTGGGCAAGATACGGAAATTACTATAATCATTATTATGTAACATTTATTTCCGGTGCCTTGAGTTTGAGCAAAGCTGATGATTAAGCTTAAATTCTGCTGACTGACAAAATATGTACTTTGGGCTTGTGAATCACACATCCTGCTGGTAAAGGGAAATAATGTACAGGTGGTCGGTGACAGGTCTAAACATGTTCTCAATGATGTAAACAATGATCGCACAATATGGTGCAATAGTTGGGAGTAAATTAACAGTTAGCCTGGGAATTGCTGAGTTGGCTATTGGGCAGGACCCCTCTTCAGGCTTGGTTGAGTTGGCACCCGGGGGACTTTATAGAGAGATTTGTGAGTGGACTTGCTGATGATCTCTATAATCATTAACAAGAGTTTATTTTGAAGTGCTACTACGAGTAAGTTCGCTGACAGAGAGCGCCAGGCCGTACATCTCTTGCCAGTTGCACAAGGTTCAGCCATACAATCAACGCATTTCTAAAGGTAATGTTGCATTATGTTATTATGTATTTAAATGTTACTAAAGCGCCCCTGATTCTCATCCAGATCCAGGGAGTGCCCTGTAGAAACGCTAGGTATCTCTAAAATACAGTTACTCAGTTCATTTTGAAGTAAATATTTCTTTCTGCTCTACCTTATCCATAGCTACGCTCCCAGTTACATGCGGTTAAAGGTTAAAAACCATTACCTTTAAACCCCTACAACACCTGGTAGTTTTGTCATGTAGCATATGATCTCGGCACCGGGTTCCAAACCCTGTTCCTTTGTACCTCTCGCAATTCGTATCCAACCCCCCAAAACCGTCAGGTAACTGTATGCTGTGAGTAAAGTATTCCATTGTTCGTCGTTACAACTGATGAGGGCAGTTTCAGCAAAGGAGGTAATCCTCCAGCTGACATCAAAAGCGCCTCACTCTGGGAAAAACGTTTGCACAGACTATAGTTTCGAACTCCTTAGACAAACCCTTTTATCCTTTGTTCCTTTCCTTTTTATGGTGAATGAGATGATTAAAATGATGTTCAAATGAGTTCGGGATCGACAGGGCTTAGAGTTATCCAGCGTGATCATTCAGGATAAGAGAACCCTTATACAGGTAACTCGCCCTAAACGAGATATCAACTCGGGACCGTTACATTGACATGCAGACATGCTACCCCAACACCACAGATGTGGGCTAGTTGAATCTTGTGTGGCAATTCCAACTCTGCAGAGGGCAGTTCACTGGTAACGAGTTTCCTGCAATTATTACTTTGAATCCAGAACGAAGAATTTACCAAACCTTTCACTGTTGTGTCTCAGTTTAAAGAAATACTGGCGATTTTTTGTTTCGGTAAAAATGTATACTTATCATCCTAATTTCTAATTCAATTACTTGATTAATTTAGGTGGTACAGAAGCACAATAAGCCTATCAGTACCAATTGAAATTCTCTGTTGAATGTCACAACCGCTGCTAGCTGCTCACGCAATAATTTATTTTTAGATATGACATGATTTAGATGATGCCAGAGATTTTTATCACCATCACGTACCTTACCAAAACGTAGATACCCACCTCGGTAGCATAGACGGCAGGGTGTCTGCCTCAAGTTCAAGAGCCCCCGAGTTCCTATCTTGCCCAGAGATTTTTTTCCGGTGTACTCTCTTATCCTGAAAGCTGAATGTCGGGTAACTCTAAGCTCTATGGATCCTGAACTCATTTGAGAATAATTTCCCCCCCCCCATTTCATTCATAATCTGATATGACTTAACGTTGAAGGACGCAAATTAAAAAAAAGAGAACTAAACATTAAAAAATAAAGATATTCTGCGATTCAGTTAAGAATCAAGTAATACTTCAATTGCAGAGAACTATAATAAATTTTAAATCAATGGAAATTAATTGTTCTTTCACACTAGCCGTGTGTAGGACGCACTATGAAACGGTAGAGCCAGACTGAAAAATTCAATGTCATAGCCGCGATTTGAACCACGGATCTGCTGGTCCCCGTCCAGCCGCTCCAAACCATTGAGCTACTATGGCCAACGAGCTGATATGACATGACACGAGTTAGTTGGAGAATTTAATGGCATACCTATGATGGGTGATGGATCAAAAAGTAAAGCCTCCCAGTTTTTTATCTCAAATAAGTATTTAATAACTTATAATAACTTAACTTACAAGCGGCATTATTATTTACCGAAGATAAACAAAAATTGGTTTCCCATTACACACAAGAGCCAGAGTAATGGCTGTGACTGCTTGGAATAGTAGTGTAATGTGTAAGGTATGAATAATACTGATGATAACAATAATGATAACAATAATGTGGTACTAATAATAACAATAATATATTACCAATAATAATAATAGTAATAATAATAGTAATAATAGTAATAGTAATAATAGTAATAGTAATAATAATAGTAGTAATATTAGTAATAATACTACTAATAATATTATTTTTAAGAAATTATTCGTAATTCCTCAAGAAACATGGCTCAAAATTATTGTTATTTATATGAAATAAAACTCGATAAAGCTATTGCGACTCTGAGTTTGTTTCAAAACTTTACCTATGAGCTGAAAAGTGCATATTGTTCCAGATTTGAGGATCTTTAGCGGTCGTAACTTAACTACAAATTTTGTTTAAATTAACGACCTACGTTAAGTCATATGGGACGATGAATGAAGATGCTTAAATCAGCCGAGGGTCCATAGAGGTTAGAGTTGCCACACATTCATCTTTCAAGATAAGGGAAAATCCAGCAAAAAATTATCCAGGTAACTCACCGTAATCGAGATTAGAATTCGGTATCTGTTTAACGTATATAGGAGCGGTGCCCACTCAGCATCGTGAGGAAAGTGAGGAGCTTACGCTAGGTAAGCGGCCCTGTTCACGGAAACCACCATTCCGGCTGGGGGATGCCGAGATGCTGACCACAACTGCTCCCCGTATCGGTTGGATGATCGTCCACTTCTGCCGTGCGTAAGTGGGTGTGAGGCCGGCAGTCGGGTTGGTAGGCCTTGGCCCTCTAAGAGCTGTCACGCCATGGGTTATTTAATAAGTTATTTATTATATTTGTTGAACGTGAGGCGGACATATTACCATCTATGCTACAGAGGCCGTATACTGCTAAATGCAGGTGTTTCTCCTCAAAATATACGTTCTTCCAATATGGCGGGTCAAGATTTTGCATTATTAAAATATGATAAACAGAAATTGATGTCTGCTCTCTCTAGTATATAACAGCTCAACTGAAATCAATTGTTCTTTCACACTAGCCGTGTGTAGGACACACTATTAAGGCCAGTGTGAAAGAACAATTAATTTGTATTATTTGACCTAATAGTGGTTAACTATAAAGCCCGGTCCTTAAAGTATTTACAACATAGTAAGTTGCCATTAGGGTAATTGTCTCATGTGTTTATGAGATCTCATAGTGGTTTACTGGGGAAAAAAGAGTCAGTTGGACAATTTAGTGCCATATCGGCACGTTGGTCATAGTAGCTCAATGATTAGAGCGGTTGGACGTATGCCAGAAGATCCGTCGTTCAAATCCCGGCTATGGCACTGAATTTTTCAGTCTTTCAACAACTCAACTGCTTTAAAAATGCTTGCAATAAGATAAGTTTATCAGGTCATGATTTGATCACACTTTCAGCATTCTCTGTGAGTGTAATTTACAGAATTGTTTGGTATTTGATAACTTTTCTTTGTTTTCTATTGCCTTAATACAGATACTTGTTTTCATAACCACTTGAAGGTACAGCTTCAAATTCTAACAACACGAAATGACTCTGTGTCAATGCTTAGCACGGTGTTTGCTTGCAAATCAAAGCATTCAAAAGATGAAGACATAAACATAGTTTACAGACGAGGACAAGGACGTCTTTGTTTATCATCTCGAATTCGCTCTGTTAGAAGCTTATATTGACATTCTCTAGATGTCCTCTGAAGCAGCTAAATGAAATAGAATGGTCACGGTGACCGCCCTCTCATTAAGTGGTGTACAAATACCCTTTCACGTCAGTGATGGAAACAGACATATTCAAAGCATTCACATGTAGCTTGGTAGTAGAGCATGTTCATCGAAGATGTCCATCATCACAGATTGAAAATTATGCAAGCAAGTGCAGCCAAAGGTACAGAGGACAAACAAATTCATATGTTGCAATAAGTTGGACAATAGAATACTGACGATGAGGACACGATTATAGCAACAGATACTTTCATTGATTAAATAATTTTATTACAATTCTATACAGTAACGTCTTCTCAAACAATTTTCAGACCAAAAACAATTGATGTTGAATGCTTTTATTTTTGAGGGGTTTAAATGTTTTATTTGAAGTTCATTTCATGTTTTGTTCTAAATCAGAATTTCAATTTCTTATCAAGTTTGGTTTTACAATAAAATAGGTGCGTGAAACATATTTTTACACAAACCAACTATAACTTAATAAAATGTTTAAAGATATAATAAATTATTAACTTTAATGTTTTAGAATAGCAATACCAATTAATATTCCATTTGTTTTAATTTAAAAAACACACATACAAATGAAATGTAGAGCTTGGTTTCTTCGAAATTCTAAATATCATATAAAAATATTTTTCAGTTAAAAAAGTTGTTTACTTTTATGAATGAAACCAAATCTGTTAAAACAAATTGGATTTAGCTATGAAAACATTAGCAGACCATAGTGAGTTAACTATTTATTAGTATTAATTATAAATTGTTTACGAGTATTACTTTTAAGAACTCAGCTGGAAAGCTTTTTAAACATACTCTAAGTGATGTGATAAAGTGACAGCAATCCATGGTCTGTGGCCGGCATCAGGGAGTCGAAACGATCAACAGACAAGCCGCGCGCTCTTTCAGAGTAACCATTGGAAATGTCAGCATTAGATAACCGGGATATGCTGGAAGTTTTGCCTTCTCAAATATTCTGGAACTGTATGGAAGTTATCAAGGGGAACATAAGTGACCATTCTGGACAGGCAACTGTGTCTGTTTGAAACAATCTGGTGGAGTTAGTACTGTCGCGAACCTTTTATCTACGATAGCGCGGCTTGTGTAGACAAAGAACCGGCAAATAAAGACTACGGAGGTAAGGACTTCCCGGCGCAGATTTAGTTACGCGTCTGGAAGGTTCGAATTTCGTTATTCGATGTCTTGTTATTCCAGAAAAAACTAGAGATTGTACGGAACAGTCGGCTTCTTGTTTGTCCCAGAAATCTCTCGCCAGCGGACAGTTGTAAACCAAAAGCGAGTCGTAAAGTGTCGTAATCAGTAAATAGCTGTAGAGTGTTGTAACGAGAGCTGATGTAATCAGAACGGTGTTTGATACTGTCATCGAACTTGGTAGATTGTGCTGTGTATGTGACGTAATGTTGTTACGTGAGAATTGAACAGTGTATTTCTACTCAAATAAAGAACGATTTGTATTTTCTGCATCTTGGATTTTAATTCTACGAACTCACAAAGTCACAGCATATGTGAGGTGCGTGGTGGAGATAACGAGCATTTAAGGTACGACGTTATTAGCTGATGTTCGAGCGAGGTTTTGATGACTTGAGGTGGATGTGAAGTGGAAGCAAGGGATTAAAGACATCTTGCGTTCTAATCTCCAACCAATGAAATCTGTGAACAAGAGAAGACGCAGCACGTCGCGGGAATAGGTGGAGTGAAAACAAGCATTTTCTAAGTATTTATTTGCTCATCTTTCTTTACAAACATTTTCATTGATCCATTCACATTTTTAACATTTCTGTCACACAATAACAAACTGACTTATTCACATCTAATATACCCTTCCTACCAACCTGCCTTGAGTCTCGGTCTCAATACACATAACCCCCGATTGAGTGAAAACACAGTGAAACTAGAGTTCATAAATGAAGCAACAGTTGCACGTAAGCGAATTCTCAGCTGTTAAACTAGGTTACTAAGTGACAGTTTAAAAACTGCTTGAAGTTACAGTTTCCTTTCATTTCCCAATACATCTACTCAAGCAAAGATTGTGCAAGCAAATGATATACAAGGTACATAAGTTTATATAATCTCAATTTACCTTTTACTTAAGACAGTGTATTTTATATCTTTATATTTGATGAAAATGCTGCAGGCTGCTACTACGGTGAACAGCGAGATTTACATTTCAGGATGTAAGTGGATGTGATGAGAATAAACACCAGTAAAGTTGGCTGATGCGAGAGTGGGTCAAAAAGTAATGGCTCCTGTCTTTTTTTCCCTAAATAAGTAAGTTATGTGAAAACTTTGACTTTGGCACAATTCCGCAAACCTTCTTCTCCAATCCCCTGCAGTAGTAGCTTCCTAATTCAACAGGTGGCAGCACTGCACCCTCTTGCAAAATGGCTGACATCGACATTCGTATTAGACAGCCTTTTGTGATTGAGTTTTTCACTGCGGAAGCTGAAACGCCAATTCGCATTCACGAAAGGCTAAAAAATGTGTATGGTGATGCAACGGTGGATGTCAGCACTGTTAGACGATGGGTTCGTCGTTGTAACGAAGCTGAAGGGCAAACACCTTAGGCAGATGAAAAGCGAAGTGGCAGGCCAGTGACTGCAGTGACTCCATGCAACAATCAGCGAGTCGATGACATCATTCGTGGTGATCGCCGGGTAACAGCAGGTGATTGTGTCGCATTACCTCTCTCAGTAAAGGCAATGTGATGACGATTATTCAACAACTGGGTTACTCTAAAGTTTGTTCACGTTGGGCACCAAGAACGTTAACCGCCCAAAACAAAGAAACAAGGAAAACAATTACCTCCAAACACTTGCACTGCTTCAATTTGGAGGGATAGGAGTTTCTGGAAAAAATGGTTACTGGAGACGAAACATGAGTTCATTTTTTTGAACCTGAATCAAAGAGGAAGTCAATGGAATGGCATCACACAATGTCACCGAAGAAAAAAGTATTCAAAACTCAGCGGTCGGCAGGGAAAGTTATGGTGACAGTGTTTTGGGATGCAGAAAGTGTGCTTATGATTGATTTTTTCGAGCAGGGATGCACAACAAATTCTGTCCTATATGTCAGAACTCTCAAAAAGCTGAAAGCACGTCTTCGCCGAGTTCGCCCAACAAAACCTATTTCGGATGTTCTTCTTTTGAATGACAATGAAAGACCACCCACCAGCCGTTACACCACTGCAGACATTGAGAAATTGTAATGGCAGGTCTTGCCTCACCCCCCATACAACCCTGACCTGGCACCACCAGACTTCCATCTATTCGGGCCACTAAAGGAAGCTCATCGTGGGATTCATTTTGAAGATGAGGAGGCTGTGAAAACGTCCGTGCGCCAATGGCTTAGGAAGCAAGACCATGTGTTTTACCACACTGGAATACATGCCCTAGTTTAAAGGTGTGCTAAAACTGTGGGAAAAGATGCAGAGTATATTGAATAGTGACAAATTAATCGTCAATGTTGTAGTTTTAAACTATGTAAATTGGATTGAAGGAGAAAAAAATGGGAGACAATACTTTTTGACACGCCCTTGCATGAATCGTAATGTCTAAAATAAACGGCACAGTCTAGAAAAGTAGTCCTAATCCTTAAACAAAAGAAAAATTAATGAAATAAACCTGTGGGTTAAGCATCTAGCTTCTGGAGCGCTTCGTCATATGCTGTTTAAAAGACCACATTTAAACCATTGTCATAATGTAGTTCGCTGTTTTACTTGAACTGGATTCTTAATGCTTATTCAGTAGGATTTACTAAAGTATTTGTAAATATCAAGCATTGTTGTAACTTGTAATACGAGTGCATGTTGGGAAGAAAGGAATTAAGCATTTGCTCTTTGTATTGTAAGACTTGAAACTTTCACTCGAGTGTAATTAATCAAGGCTTAGGGGCTGATCAGCCGTGTCAGGATCTGAATAATGCTGAAGAAGGCCATGAAGTATAGAACGGCCGAAAACTCGACTTTCATAAACTTGACACGGTTGATCACCACGAAGCCTTGATTAAAAATGTTTGCTCTTTGTTGGTGCAAACACTACATTTGCTGAAAAATAGAAGCCCTATATGTAATCGAATTTAAGTTTCGTGACCTTTTGTTTTGCAGTTCACCCCAGAACGTACTTTCGACGCTTGTTTATCAGTGTTACTTTTCAGTTACCAATCTCAAGGTTCTCTCGTCTGCTGTTTTCTTCAGTATGTCGATCTTTCTATATTTATGTTGCTTTGGAAATTCTCTCATCCTGTGCTTAACAGTTGCTTAACAGTTTCTGAAACCAAGTATCGAGAGTCATGCTTTCCAAAGCCATCTAATATGTTCTACAGTGCCACCTTTTAATATTCTTGTAGTGTTTGTTTTTTTCCTGAACAAGGTTACAAATTAAGACAGCCCGGCTCCGTAGTGTAGATGGTAGCATGTCTGTCTCACGTTCAAGAGGCCCCGAGTTCGAATCTCAGTCAGGCTAAGTTACTTGCATAACGGTTTTTCCAGGGTTTTCCCTTATCCTAAAAAAGAGGAGTGTCAGGGAACTCCATGAACCCTGGGCTCATTTGAGCACATTTCACCCATTCAATTCATCGTCCGATAGGGCTAAATAAAGTTAAAGGACTAAATTACAAGAAAAGAAAAATTAAACATCACAGTGTTCTGCAAAACATTGTCTCCTCCTGAGCGTGAGGCATGAAGTTTTATAATTTTTATATTAAGTTAAATATTAAAATTGTAATATTTGAAAATAACTAAAAGCACACACCACAACAAAACAGACTAACTACTAATAACGGACATAAGATAAGTAATAAGCTTTAATTAAATTAAAACCAAATAATCAAATTAAATTACTGGATGCTGATCCTCAAAACAGTGGCTTAGTCACTTTGGTGAGTTGTGATGCAATACTAATAGAACAAGAGTAATCAACGTGCACGACGATCATTGCTTCCGAAGTTAAAGCAAAATATTTTAGGTATGAAAGAGTAGGGACAGACTAAATATTTCAATGCCATAGCCGGGATTTGAACCATGTATCTTCTGGTCTCCGTCCAGCCCCTCTGTAAACCATTGAGCTACCATGGCCAACGTGCCGAAATGACATTAAATTCTCCAACTGACTGGTCTTTTTCCATGGAAAATGGAAATTAATTGTTCTTTCACACTAGCCGTGTGTAGGACGTACTATGAAAGGGTAGAGCCAGACTGAAAAAATTCAATGGCATAGCCGGGATTTGAAACACGGATCTTCTGGTCTCCGTCCAGCCGCTCTAAACCATTGAGCTACTATGGCCAACGTGCATACGTGACATTAAATTCTCCAACTGACTCGTATTTTTTCCGGTAAACCACTTAGGAGTTCTCATAAACACATGAGACAACTACCTTAATAGCAAATACCTTAATATATTCAAAAAACGTGGCGGAATTTTCCATGAAATATACGTAAGTCGTACTGAAAGTATGTCCATAGATGCGACTTATAAAAGCTGTCCATCAGCTAATATTAACTGTACATGGAGTGTTTAATAATTTATATACACCTCTTCACCTAATTTTCTGAAAGGAAAAAGATATATGATGAAGGAAAACGAAGTTCTTATAATACAATCAGTGCTTGTAGTAAATTCAACCTAGAGTTTGAAACAGGAACTTTTGGTTCTATAGATTAATTATTCAGTTAAATATGTTTAATAATAAAGAAACAAAATTAAAGTTCTACAAAGTCACGGCTGTACCTATACTGACATACGGAAGTGAGACTTGGACGTTAACTAAAAAGCAACAGAGTAAAATACAGGCTTCAGAAATGAAATTCTTGAGAAGTGTGAAAGGATGCACGAAGAGGGACTTAATAATAAATGAAAATATAAGAGAAGAGCTGGACATTTTTAGTATGAATGATAGGTTAAAAGATCTCAAACGAAAATGGAAGGAATATGTTGAAAGAATGCCGGATAATAAGACTTACAAAACAAATATTACAGTATCGTCCTAAAGGTAGGAGATCGGTGGGCAGACTCAGGAAACGATGGCTGGAGGACTTCGAAGGCGGAACAGGCACTTGATTGCCTATGCCATGAAGTGAAGAAGAAGAGGATGTTTAATAATTATATATGTGAGAACTGTAAAAGGTATATTTGACTATGTTTGTAAAACTAAAAATGTATATTTCTATGCGAAATATTGTATGGACCTTGACAGATATGTGACAAAACCCTTGCACTCTGGTGAGAGCTCAGAAAGAGCGGAAATCAGCACAATAACTTGGTATTTCAGCTATTGAGACAGGTCAATACACTGCTAGTTTTTCCTCATGACGCCATCCTTTAGGGGATAGATGGACCATTTCATTCCACTCTAATCTGTTAGGTTCATCTGGTGTGTCCACCTGCTTATTTAATTCTTTCACCATGCGCCACGTCAAGTTAAGTTCAACTATAGCAATTTGATTATAGGTTGTCACTACCGGTGCGAGTGCTAATACCTGTAAGGGCCCGGATTCCACAAAATAATAAATAAACGATTAAATTAAAGTGTTTAGAAAATATCGGATATTCTGTTGTCTCGACCCTACCGCCTGAGAGACCAAAGTGTCCATGAAGGGAACGAAGTTTACATCAGCCGGAGGCAAGGGCAGAGCAGAGAGCAGACCAGTGACGGCGGAGACAGAGGAAGGAGTCACGACTTCTAGTCCAGGTACGTGCTGCGTGAGGCGGTGATAATGTAAAACAGCAAGGTTTTCCCTCGCTTGCAGGAGGGCAGTTCAATAAAGGATGATCACATATTTTACAACGTATCTTTACTCATCCATATAATTTTGATGGCCATTCTCAAAACAGTCTCCCCTGAATGCGATGCACTTGTCCCAGCGTTTCTGCGAGATTTCAAAGACATGCTGGAAACCATTTTTGAGAGATGCTTCAAAATCGCCTCCGCAGCCTTCACCAATGTTTCTTATGATGGATAATGCCTCCCACTAAGGCGCTTCTTCAAGTTAGGGAATAGAAAAAAGTCACATTGGGCTAAGTCCGGACTATAGGAAGGGGGAGGGAAGCACTTCACGTTGATTTTTGCAAGATATTCAACAACATTGGCAGGATGCAGCCAAGCATTATCGTGGTGCAGCGTCCAGCCTGCTCCACGGAATTGTGGTCTTTTGCGCCTGATATGGACTTGAAATATTTTCAGGACACCCCTTTAGTATTGTCCAGTTACTGATCTGTGTGCAGGTACAACATGCTGATAAACCATTCCATGAATATCAAAGAATGAGATGACCATAACTTTCCCAGCAGAGGGGGTTGGTGATGAAGGAGACTTCCACACTGAGCTTTGCTGTTTGCTCTCGGGATCAAAATGATGTAGCCAAGATTCATCAGCAGTGATTATGCTTGAAAGAAACTCCGGATCTTCCTCTAACATCAACTTGAACTGCGTGTTACCTCCATTGCAGCGGTAGGCGATACTAAACATGTCTGAACTTGCCTGGTTCTCACAGGCGGGAACCAGAAGTACCAACAATGAAACTACTACAGCGCGGTTATTTCACATTAAGCTAACGGAATACAATAAGGTTAAATTTTAGTGTGAAAAATTATGACCGTAAAAATTATGATCATTCTTTATTGAACAGCTCTCGTAAATAAACGATATACTTAAAGTGTTTAGAAAATATCCGATATTCTGTAGTCTAGAAATGTGTAGTGTTTAACGCCCACTTTTACTACATACGGCACCGCAGGCGGTGACACTGGTGATACATGAGATGAAGATGGAGCACCGGTGGAATGAGATGGCGGGGGAAACCGGAGGTCCCGGAGAAAACCCACCCCAGCATCATGTTTTCCACGAAAAATCTCACTTTGCTGTCGCCTGGGATCGAACCTGGGCCGCCTTGGTGAGAGCCAAGCGGTCTAACCACTTAGCCACGGCGCGGACTTGTAGTCTCGACCCTACCACTTGAGAGACCAAAGAGTCCATGAAGGGAACGAAGTCTAAATCAGCCGGAGGCAAGGGCAAAGCAGACAGCAGTCCAGTAACGATGGAGACAGAGGAAGGAGCCCCGACTTCGAGTGCACGTACGTGCTGCGTGAGGGGGTGACCCCAAGTACTGCCGCAAGTTTTTCCCTCGCTTGTACATTTTGAAATACCCGTACCCGATAATCGTGTAATAAAAACAATTCTTCCAAAGTCAGAAACAAAAGAGCACTGTTTTTATCTGGTACTTTGTTGGTGAGTAAGTTAGAAAATCTTGTTGTTTGGAGGAATACTGCATAAACAATTCCGAAGCTGGCCAGTATCTGACATTGTTTTTAGTTTGCTCTCTTTGGACCTTACAGTTATCGATGACGTATTCACAGTTCACTTAATGCCTGCTCAACCACAAAACCGCATTGTTGAACACTTTTTGGATTACATCTGCGAAAACGTATGTAGTTTAAGATTCCACTTTTTCTCAAGTAATATGGGTAGTTTTCAGAAACAAAGAAATACTATGGCTGCGAGTCATTAGATTCGGAAGTTAATGTGTACTTTATACTGTTCTTCTCAACATTTACTATTTTATAAAAGCTTTGAAAGAAATGTAAAGCGAAACACATTTAAAAGTACGTACTAATACAACTCTGCCAATTATACAGGTATGAAAGGAGAACAAATTTATTATAATTGCTTTATATTAAGATAATTTAGTAAAATTGGATTTTACTATAAATCTATTAATCAGATTTCAACTAATGCAATTGCAGCTAAAGTTTTAGATCAACATTTATGCTGAAAATGTCGCTAACAGCTATTAAACCACCTAAATGTTTCGGCTATAGAAAATCTTTGTTCTGTTTCGCTTATTTTTTTCCTTCTTCTTTTTTTGTTTTTTTCTTTTGTTAACTCCTATTTCATTCTTAGACCTTTTATATAACATAATGATATCTAAAATAGCATAATGCGATTTAATCCATTTTTGGTGTTTAAGCTTATAATGTAGGCTTGTAATTTGGGTATGGAAATATTTGTAAAAAATTTAAATATGGAACTAACAATTCAAATCTTTCATACAGGCAACATGCTACTGGCCCGCCTCGGTAGCGTGGTGGTAGCATGTCTACCTCACGTTCAAGAGGTCCCTAGTTCGAATCTCGGTCAGGGTGGGTTATATGTATAAGGTTTTTTCCGGTGTTTTCCCTTATCCTGAAAGACGAATGTCCGATAACTCTAAGCTCCATGGACTCCGGGCTCATTTGAGCATCATTTCACCAATTTCATTGATCGTCTAAATATGACTTAACGTTGGAGGACGTGAACTAAAAGAAAACATGCGACTGACGTATGCTCTCCTTCAGAAAAAGTAAAAAAAAAAAAAAAAAAAAAAAAAAAAAAAAAAAAAGTCCAGAGGCGCAGCTAACTTATAACTCATCGCATAACGCAGTCAGCGATGACAGGCGACCACATCACCACCACGCCGAGAACAGAAGTTAGAGAGCGCAAATTCCACCACGTGATATAGAACATAGTCACTCCTGTAGCAATTCTGACCAGAAAAGACCGGATTCAAACGATGTGGCATGAAGTAGAGGGCCTGAGTCTGGGTTAACGGATATCCGCAAACGCCGACACCATTGTGTGAGACGGAAGTGTCTTTGTAAGGGGTTGAAGGCTTTGATGATGTGTTTGTCTTTGTAGAACGACCTCCCAAATACGAGTGCTAAATGACTTATGTCAGTTATAAAGATTGAAGAAATTCCGGTATAAACCTCAGTTAGTGAGAACAGTGCTAGTGAATTTTGAACCTCGGTCTTACCGTTCGGGATTCCAAGTCTTACTGACCGCGCCGTGGCAGAGTGGTTAGACCGTTTGGCTGTCACCATGGTGGCCCGGGGTTGATACCAGGCGACCGCAAAGTGAGATTTGTTGTGGACAACACGGAGCTGGGTCGGGTTTTCTCCAATATCTCAGGTTTCACCCGCCATCTCATTCTACCGTGCGCCATCTTCATCTGATGTATCAGTGTCACTGCCGCCCGCATTAGCGTAGATGGTAGCGTGTCTGACTCACGTTCAAGAGGTCCCGAGTTCGAATCTCGGTTAGGGTGAGTTACCTGGATAAGATCTTTTCCGGGGTTTCCCTTTATCCTGAAAGAGGAATGTCAGGTAGCTCTAAGCTCCATGGACCCGGGACGCACTTGAGCATCATTTCACGAATTTCATTAATCGTCCGATATGACTTAACGTTGGAGGTCGTAAATTAGGGAAAAAAAGTGTCACCGCCTGCGGTAGTAAAAGCGGGTGTTAAACACTGCTCATTTCACACATTTCCATGTCTAAACGACTTCGGCCACTCGTATCGGTGTTATTATGTCGTGTAAATCAATTGAAGGTAATGACCAAAGAGTATTTAATGTGCAGTATTAGAGAAGTCTTAAAGGAGTCATATAGGAGGATGAATGAAATTGTTGAAATAATGGTCAAATGAACTCAGCATTTAGAGATTTGAGAGCTATCTAAGAGTTATCTTAACAGCAAGGGAAAACCGCTGAAGAAGCCTTATCCAGATAACTCAACCTGACCAAGATTCAAACTTGGGACCTCTGGACCGTGAGCCAGACACGCTCTCAGGGCGGACATGTTTAGTGTGTTGTGATCTATTTGTAATGGGTAGTGATAATTCATTTCAATATCTTATACACTCAATGAGAAAAGACAGCATCTTTGTTAAATTAAATAACTTTTTACAGCAGGATGTAATGTTTTGTTAAGCCTTAACAAATTGATAACGCTGCTAACAACGTTAACGCGCCATACGGAGTTTTGACTCCATAAAACAAAATGTTGTTAAGAATAAAGATTTGTTTACTGAACATAGAAAACCCAGAGACGTTCTTGCTAACGAGTTTGTTACACAATGTAAATACATAGAGGGCTAATTGGACGTTGTTTTGACGCTGTTGGTAAAGGAAGAGCACGATGAAAGCTAACGACTCAATTATCAAATGTTTAGAACGTATATTTACAATGTTATAGGGGTGTAAGTGCTTAGATTTCACACCTAGGAAAGATATGTCCCATAACGATTTCGTCTGCCTTGAAAGATAAAGGAGATAATTGAAAATAAGATCTGAAGCTTTCCTCACGACTAATGTGCTCACTTTCTTGCGCGACCCCTTGAATATATCGAAAGTTATTCCTGTATATACCAGTGTGAGTCAAAAAGTAATGCGTCCTATTTTTCTCTTAAATAAGTAAGTTATGTGAAAACTTTGAATTTGACAGAATTTATTGTGCATCCCTGCTCCAAAACCTCAATCATAAGCACACCCTCCAC
>CM060958.1:125681772-125894407 GCA_030765055.1 Mantis religiosa
TAATAATAATAATAATAATAATAATAATAATAATAATAATAATAATAATAATAATAATAATAATAATAATAATAATAATAATAATAATAATAATAATAATAATAATAATAATAATAATAATAATAATAATAATAATAATAATAATAATAATAATAATAATAATAATAATAATAATAATAATAATAATAATAATAATAATAATAATAATAATAATAATAATAATAATAATAATAATAATAATAATAATAATAATAATAATAATAATAATAATAATAATAATAATAATAATAATAATAATAATAATAATAATAATAATAATAATAATAATAATACATTTGTATTAGGGGCTTTCTACAGTGCTGTAGGTTACCTCCACCAGACAAAACGTTAACTAGAAAATTGTGTCACAATTTAAAAGTTACAGAACAGTCGCCCGCCTCAGTAGCGCAGATGGTAGCGTGCCTGCCTCACGTTCAAGAGGTCCCGAGTTCGAATCTCGGTCAGGGTGAGTTTCCTTGATAAGGGTTTTACCGGGGTTTTCCCTTATTGTTCAAGACGAATGTCGGGTAACTCTAAGCTCCATGGAACCTGGACACATTTGAGCATCATTTCATCCAAACCATTCAGCGTCCGAAATGACTTAACGTTGGAGGACGTAAATTACAACAACAACAAAATGCTGATCAATGCTTTTCCTCCATTTCTCCATATCTAATGCATTCACATCAGGTAGTCCTTTCTGTCTCATACACTTTTTCACTTTGTTCATCTACTGATCATTAGGTCTTCCCTTAATATTTCTTCCCTTTGGCGTCCGAGCACTTCCTTTGGTAATTTGCCATCACCCATTCTTAATATGTGTATACCATTGTAGTCGTTTCTCATTCAAAACTTCTATAAGATCTCTTTGCACATTCAACAACTCTGTTATTATTTCATTTCTTATCCTATCAGTCCTTAACTCCCAGGCACACCTTCTACAGAAGTTCATTTCCGTTGATCCTAATTTATCCTCTTGTATTCTGCTGATTGTCCAAGTTTCTGCTCCATAGAGCATCACACTTTCCACCAATGCTTTATATATATATATATATATATATATATATATTCGTTTTGGTCAAAATATTACTACCCCATATGATTGAGTTTAGCATCCCAATAGTTCATTTTCCTAAACATATTGTTCTGTCAATTTCTAATTTTGATGATCCTTCTTGTTATAATATCGATCGCTAAAACTTCAATCTTTTTACTTTCTTAAACTTTTGCCCCCCAATTTCTAGGTATATCTTTATATCTGTTGAGAGGGTAGAGCCAGACTGATAAATAGAATGTCATAGCCGGGATTTTAACCATGAATCTTCTGGTCTCCATCCAGCCGCTCTAACGAATGAGCTACTATGGCCAACGTGCCGATATGACATTAAATTCTCCAACTGACTTGATTTTTTCCGGTAAACCACTAGGAGTTCTCATAAACACATGAGACAACTACCTTAATGACGCCTTACTATGCTGTAAGTACTTTAAGGCCCGGGCTTTATAGTTCAGACCACTATTAGGTACAACTAATGGAAATTAATTGGTCCTTAACACTAGCCGTGTGTAGGACGTACTATGAAAGGGTAGAGCCAGACTGAAAAATTCAATGCTATAGCCGTCCTACACACGGTTAGTGTTAAATAACAATTAATTTCCATTAATTGTACCTAATAGTGGTCTGAACTATAAAGGCCGGGCCTTAAAGTACTTACAGCATAGTAAGGCGCCATTAAGGTAGTTGTGTTTATGACATCTCCTAGTGGTTTACCGGGAAAAATTGAGTCAGTTGGAGAATATAATGTCATATCGGCACGTTGGCCGTAATAGATCAATGCTTAGAGCGGCAGGACGGAGACCAGAAGATCCGTGGTTCAAATTCCAGCTATGGCATTGAATTTTTCAGTCTGACTCTACCCTTTTATAGTGCGTCCTACACACGGCTAGTGTAAAAAACAATTAATTTCCATTTATATCAGTTGTCAGATGTTCATTTTTTTAATTTATTTTCAGTCCCCACTTCCTATATTCCTTTTGTAATTTTCTACAGAAGTAATTGGCATCTTCGATATCTTGGGTGACAATTACTTGGTCGTTGGCATATAACACATAAGAAAAAAATATATTATTCCTTATTTGGTAGCCCATTCTTCCACATTTTTGTCCAGTCTATTAAGCTTACACCAATGAAAGCTGTAAATACGAGCGTGGGTCAGAAAGTAATGCCTATTTTTTCTCTTTTAATCGCCCAAAAAATTTAATCCAAAAAACATAGCTTGAAGACTACAGCTTTCCCAACTAATTTGTAACTATTCAATATAATCTCCGTCCTTTTCCACAGTTTTGGTCCGCCTTTTAACTAGGGCATGTATTCCAGTGTGGTGAAGTGCATGGTCTTGCTTCCTAAGCCATTGACGCACGGACGTTTTCACAGCCTCCTCATCTTCAAAATGAATCCCACGATGAGCTTCCTTTAGTGGCACGAACAGATGGAAGTCTGATGGTGCCAGCTCAGGGCTATGTGAGGGGTGAGGTAAGACTTGCCATCCCAATTTCTCAATTTCTGCAGTGGTGATGCGAGGTCTTGTATTGTCATGCAAAGGAAGAACATCCACCATAGATTTTGTTGGGCGAACTTGGCGAAGACGTGCTTTCAGCTCTTTGAGATCTTTGAGATTTCTGACGTATAGGAGAGAATTTATTGTGCATCCTTGCTCCAAAAAGTCAATCATAAGTATAGCCTCTGCATCCAAAAGCACTGTCGCCATATTTTTCCCTGCCGACTGCAGAGTGTTGAATAGTTCCATTTTTTTCGGTGACGTTGTGTGATGGCATTCCATTCACTGCCTCTTTGATTCAAGTTCAAAAAAATTATCCCACGTTTCGTCTCCAGTACCAACTTTTTCCAGAAACCCCTCTGCCTCCAAATTGAAGGGCTGCAAGTTTTCGGAGGCTATTGCTTTCCTTGTTTCTTTGTTTTGGGCGCTGAACATTCTTGGTACCAAACGTGAACAAACTTTTGAGTAACGCAGTTGTTGAATAATCGTCATCACACTGCCTTTACTGAGCGAGCTAATGCGACACAATTCACCTGTTGTTACCCGGTGATCACCACGAATGATGTCATCGACTCGCTGAATGTTGCATGGAGTCACTGCAGTCACCGGACTGCCGCTTCACTTTTCAACTGCCAGTGGTGTTTGCCTTTCAGCTTCGTTACAGCGACGAACCCATCGTCTAACAGTGCTGACATCCACCGTTGCATCCATACACATTTTTTAGCCTTTCGTGAATGCGAATTGGCGTTTCACCTTCCGCAGTCAAAAATTCAATCGCAGAACGCTAATACGAACGTCGATGTCAGGCATTTTTCAAGAGTACGCAGTGCTGCCACCTGTTGACTTAGGATGTTACTACTGCAGGAAATTGGAGAAGAAGGTTTGAGGATTTGTGCCAAATTCAAATTTTTTAAGGAAAGAAAATATGTGGAATTAATTTTTGACCCACTCTCTTAATAAGGATGAAAAGTAGCACATTTGTTAAGGACCTTCGCTTGCATAAAAAGGTTTTGCTAATTTTGTTCCTTGTTTCACTTGACAGGTGCTGATTTTGTGTATTTCTTTAATGAGAAGTGTGATAGACTTGCAACAACAACGACAACAATGCCGCAAGAAAACCACGTATTTACATGTTCACCCTCTGAGCTACATTCTACTGTGTGATAGGTAATAAGCCTAGCTCCACATCATCCCACGGCACGATCATATACTCCTTTGTTTTGAATTTCCAATAAAGCAAACACCCCAAGCAATTTCAGATGCATAATATTACCATTATTAATTAAAACCTAATTAATACATGCGCTTGGCGATTTTTTTCCTACTTTCATTAAAACAGCAGTCATAATTAAATGGCCAGAGGTGTACATAAAATCTAATAGTAATTGAAAATGCCACGATCACAAATATTGTTACTCCAAAACTATATCATATTAATATGATGTAGAAATTATGTTACCTTCTGATATTTTAGTCGTTTAAGCTATTTAGTGTAATTTGTATAAAACTGGATATATTATGTCTTTTATTCATCTTAAAAGTAATCGTAGAGGATTGAAAAGTCGCACAGGATAAATTAACAAATAAATTAACCAAGTTGGAAAGCATTAGTATAGAAAATAATTGAGCATTTCCTTTGATAGATTGTCTTGTTTGAAACCAAAAATAAACAAACCGTAATATAAAAGTTTTCTTTTATAACATTTAATGGAAACACATGTTCAGATCTGTTATCTGTTGCACTACGGTTTCCCTAATTAAACTGTTTTATACTTTCTTCTCTCTTGCTTTTACTTTGGTTTGATTCAATTAAACGTCTCGTGGCCATATTGTTTAAACTGTATTATGAAGGGTATTTTCTCTCTTGAAAATAGACATAAAGCTTGTTAGTTAATCATTCATTGAAAAATTGTATAGAGCTAAAAGATAATACCTACTTCTTCTTTAACTTCCATAGTTTTACCCGTATCATAAATTCCTGTTGCTCTATACCTTATTTAGGCGTCGTTTGAGGAGCAGAACTCCTGATCACCGATGCCTGGTATAAGAGTGAGAGAACTGGAACAGGAACTGGGTAATATATGAAGGGATAGGACACGAAGGTCTATTGTACTATGCTCCCAAGTGAGGTATCTCAGGAGTGAAGGATGAAGCGAGAGGAGACATACGGCGGCAGTCTTAAGAATCCACGACAGGACAACTGACTTCCCACTTTACTGTCGTTAGGAAACGTCACGTAGGGGATGGGATCCGTCTCCTTCAGCTGCCGTGGAGCGGGCGCTGCGGACACTTAGCACTCGCGGTACCTCTGTAGTTACTAGAGGAACCTCGGGCCGAACATTCGAGCCCCTCCCTCTGGGAGTTGTTCGGATTGAGTTGGTCTCGAGGCAGTGTGTTCCCGACACCCACGGGAAATTAGGTACCTCCGGCCAGGCTACGGCCGGCCGGAGGGGGTACAGTGTTGCCTCATAAGTCCCGGGTGCTAGCCTGCAGAGCTAGTAGTTGGTGAGCTAGATCACCGGCGGCCCTACCAAGGTTATTTGGTAGCCGGTCCATTTTGGATTGGCGCGTAAGTGGCGTATCCACTTCCGTCCTGTCTGCCGTGTGCAGCGGGGCGGGGCAGTTTATAAAATAGGTACTGTCCTATGGAAAAAACCCAAGAGGTCCGGGTTCTAGTCCTACGGGTCCAGGACTAATGGGAGTAGAACCTCTGACTTATAATGTCGTTAGGAAACGATGCCACCATCAGATCTAGGTTCGGAGAACAGCAACCATCCTACCAAAGCAGGAATTGGTTTACTCAGAGCATATCATCCTGCCATGCATCGCCAATTTACCCGCTGCGTGATGTGTAGTGTTTAATGTAGTGTTTACTACATATGACACTGCAGGCGGTAAAACTGATGATACATGAAATGAAAATGGAAGGAGATGGCAGGGGAAACCAGAGATTCCGGAGAAAACCCGTCCCAGCGCAGTGTTGTCCATCCAAATCTCACTTCGCCGTCACCTGGGATCGAACCAGAGTCGCCTTGGCCAGAGCCCAGTGCTCCAACCACTTAGCCACGACGTGGTCTCACCGGGTAAAAGTTAATATGAAATGATAATGGAGATGAAATAGAGATACAGGATATTCGGGGAATGTAATTAACCTAGGTAGCTTTCACCTGGAGACGCGGGAAAAACTCCAAAAAAATCCATTGGTTAGATAGGTCGGCCACGACACTGACGAATGCGGGTCACAGACCAGTCTGCCTGAGCCATCGCTCTCGGTACAGTGACAGAAGTAGATGACAGAACGAGATCGAAATGGATTAAAGGAAAGATGATCATCATGTTCAAGGATTGGGCCCTGTGACCCGTTCCGTCCTCTTCAAGAGCCTACTGATCCTTCAGGGGTAGAGCTGGGCGTCCTACATCTCTCTTTCCCTTCCGCATAAAACCTAAAACTCTTCTGGGAAGTCGTTCCGCGTCCATTCTTAAAATATTTTTCAATTCATTTTTGTTCTTTGTTATTTTACTGTTTAAATTAAAAATCCCAAGCTCTTCTATTATTTTTTCGTTTCTTACGTGGTCTATTCTTTTATAACCTGCCTCGCTTCTCAAAAATCTCATCTCTGCCGATTCCAGCTGTTTGCGTTGGTTCTTTGCCAGTGTCCGTATTTCGGAAACATATGTTAACGTTGGGACTGCCATTATCTTATAAAATTTCATGTGTTTCCTTTCGTGTTATCCTGTTCAGCGTTCTTATTATAGTCTCACACATTTGATTGAATCTGTTTAATTTCACCTCCATATCCTTGTTGTTATTTGCTACTGCTACTGTGTAGCCTAGATAGTTAAAACTATTAACCTGTTCTATTATTCTATTTTTATAACTATTTTTGCTCTTATGTTGTTCTTTCCTCTAAAAGCCATTACTTTAGTTTCGTGTTCTAAGATTGAAAGGTTTTATGTTTCCTCTATGTTGTTTAAACTATGTACTGCTCTTTGCGTGTCATCTTCTGAGTGGGATATTATCACTTGGTCATCAGCAAATAATACTGTATTTAAAATTATGTTTCCATTCAGTACATTTTGTTTTATACTTTGCTGCCATTCTTCTACCATATTATCAACATAAATATTAAAAAGTATAGGCGATAGAGGGCATCCTTGTCACACTCCTTTGTTTATGTCCACTGCTTCTGTTTTCCTTCCATTCTTTATTATTGCTATTGTAGTGTATTTATACATACCTTGTACAGTCCGTATTAAATGTGCTGGTATTCCACAATTTTTAATCGCTATTCAAAGTTTATCCCTTAAAACCGAATCGAAGGCTTTAACATAGTCAACAAAAAGCATAAATTTGTCAACATTAAATTCTTTGTGTTTTTCAATTAGTTGTTGAATTATAAATATACTATTCGTGCATGATCTTCCTTTTCTAAATCCGTTTTGGGCTTCATGAAGCCGTGCTTCCGCTATTGTACTTATTCTTCTTGCAATTATCTTAGCATATAGTTTATACACTGAGCATAGCAGACTAATTCCTCTGTAGCTGTCACACTTTTATCTATCGCCTTTCTTAAAAATTGGTATCATCAACGTTGTATGATAATCGAGCAATTAGTGGAATAATGTCGGGGAAACCGGAATTGCCCGCCCCTGTGCCGTGTTGTCCACCTCAAATCTCGAACCACGGTGCGGCCTGCAAAAGATGATGTTGACCACTTGAAATTAAGACATATCTAATGGACTAATGTATTTATATTACTTATTTAAACATTTTAGTAGGTGAAGTTTTATGAGTGTTTAAACGATCGACTCCATGAATGCAGCTCCAATATTTTGATGACATCTACAATATTTCCGTGACTGATGAATCACGGCGGATGCCAAAATGGTGTGCTTTGGAATCTTTCGGTGCATGCGAGAGTATGTGGGAATGTGAGAGTATACACTTATATTTAACTGATAAATTGAATAGAGGCTAACAAATGAGCTATTAGAAACGAGCTGCCAGCTGTTTTAAGAATGAAAACAAGTTATTTCTAAATCTGGGCGCTGCAAACAGCAACAATTTATGCGTTTATATCTGTTTGACTATCAATAAATTTACAGTTTAAAATAAATTTGTATTTTAGCAATGAATAACGCACGTTTCTGTGAAACAATGAAATGTAAAACGATGAATATCCATGTGGCTACCAACATTTGTTAAAACAGTGTTGTATTTCTTATACAAGGACCGTCCCTTGTTAGATTACACTAGTCAACAGTGGTTTTGGTACAAAGTACATATATAAAACATAATACTATATTATAATGTGATATAAAATGTGAAATCAGAAAGTGTCCATCTCGTCAAGTTTATAAGTTATGACCTGCAAGTTATATAGCATAGTTGAATTTATATGTATAATTTTTAAGAATTTTCTTTGATAGGAATGTGGTAAAAGGGTAGATCCAGACTGAAAAATTCAATGCAATAGCCGAGAGTTTAACCACGGATCTTCTGGTTTCTGTCCAGCCCCTCTAACCATTTGAGCTATTGTGGCCAACGTGCGGACATGACATTAAATTCTCCAACTGACTCGTGTTTCTCCCGGTAAACCATTTAGGAGTTTTCATAAATACATGAGGTAACTACCTTAAAAGTACGTACAGCATAGTAAATCGCCATTAAGGTAGTTGTCTGTTTCCATGAGAACTCCTAAGTGTTTTGCCGGGGAAAACACAAGTCAGTTAGAGAATTTAATGTCACGTCGGCACGTTGGCCATATAGATCAATGGTTTAGAGCAGTTGGACGGAAACCAGAAGATCTGTGGTTCAAATCACGGCTATGGCATTGAAATTTTCAGTCTGACTCTACCCTTTCATAGTGCGTCCTACACACGGCTAGTGTGAAAGAACAATTAATTTCCAATGTGATAAAAGTTAGTAAAGTAACCATTTTTGTTCTTAGCTTTAATGTGAACTACTTTTTAAATACCATATGCAACATGAGTGTATCAGTTTATTTTATATTGTATGGTTAAACCCTCCAGACACTTACATTTGCTTGGTGGATTCTCAAAATTTTTCTTTCCTGCACTGCATTTTAAGCTCGACCTGATGATTTTTCTTAATGGAATAGACAAAAATTCTAGTGGTTTCATATATCTACATTAAATGTTCCCTCAATTAAGTGACACCAAATTGAAAGAGGGGATTTTACTGAGCCACAAATTAGGAAGTTAATAAATGATAAGAACTTCGAAGAAAAATTAGGTCAGAATTTGAAGCCTGGCATTCTTTTAAGGACGTCGTTGAATGAAATGTGTAGTATTTAATGCCCGCTTTTACTACATACGGCACCGCAGGCGGTGAAACTGATGGTACATGAGAAGAAGATGGAGCACCGGTGGAACGAGATGGCGGGGGAAACCGGAGGTCCCGGAGAAAACCCGCCCCAGCGCCGTGTTTTCCACCACAAATCTCACTTTGCGGTCGCCTGGGAGGACGTCGTTGAAGGTTTCCTAGGGAATACAAGAGCATGAAACAGTGATATATTATTCAAAACGCTTTTAGAGAACTATAAAAAATCTTAGATGCAGAATGTTACTAAAAATGCATTTCCTTCATTCTCATTTAGATTTCTGCCCTGCCAATTTGGGAGTGGTTAGTGATTAACACGGAGAACGACTCCATCGGACATTTGGGAATGGAAACCCGCTATAAAGGTAGATGGAACCCTTCAATGTTAAGTGACTACTGTTTGTTGTGTTTTGGAGCGTTAAGGATATATATCCCACAGAAGGAAGCTGTCATCAAAAAGAATCAACCCTCCACCAACAACATTATCAAATGAATGTTGCAATATTACTTGTAAAATGTAAATTAGGCCCAGGACACCAACAGATGTTCTGACTTAACACGAGTTTAGCAATAGTTAAAACAAAAATTGCATTTCACCAACAAGTGTTAACACTTGTGTTAAATCTCTTGTTAAACTAACAAGCCAAATTTCTGTAGTCAACATGGCGAGCATGAAGTCAGCTGTTGATGCCGATTTTCTATATTTCAGACGTCTAAATGGCATTCGTAATAGAGAATGGCCTATGAGGAGAAATGATTTTGAGGAACTATTAGAAGACAATTTTCTACAGAGGTATGGACTGTCAAAACAAGTTGCTATGAAAGTTACTACGGAAGTACAAGAGAGGTTAGAATATGCATCGGAAGGAATATGGCGATCTCGACTTTGTTTCAAGTATTAATAACTTTGAGGTTTTATAATTCACTGAATGATGTCGATAATACACTGTCCACCTCCCGTCTTGAAACGTTCAAGTCACTTGTCCTTTGCACCTCGATTTAAATTTACGTAATACCGACGAAGTTGTTTGGTGCGTGTAGTAGTGACACATGCATTTGAATTAAATTCGTTTCCAATATTTTCCCACGTGACATTTTTCTGTTTTATATTCCCCGCATCCGTCCTCTTATTTTCCACGATATCCTTACACTTCGTCGCCAATTCAATTAACAATTCTTTCTCCATCGATCAGAAATTTGTCTCACGGCTTTTGTTTACGATTTTGTTTACCCGTCATTTTTTCAGCTCTGTACAAACGAAAATGAAAACAAAAGCGCATCGCAGTACGTTCAGAAATAATATGACTCATCCATAGCCTTCTATATCTGAAATAGTTAGAAGTTTCTTGGTGTTAACAAGTGTTTGTTAACCTCTTCAGAAAACAGGTTGGTGTTATGCAAGAAATTTAACAGTAGTGTTAGCGCTGTGACAATTGTTACGTTACATTTATTAACGTCGATTTTAACATCTGTTGGTGAAATTGGGCATAAGTGTGTTTATATATTGTATAAATATAGTGTAGACCACACTAGTCTCTGTTTTAGATATAGGAATATAGAAACCTCCATAACAAAAAATTGGAGGGTGGTGGCGAAAATCTAACTGAACTTTCAGAATCAGCAAGTCCAAGTTATTCAGGTCCACCATGTTTTATCTCTGTACCTTTAAAAATATGTTCTTTTTTACCAGTTTTATTTATGATAGTTTAAGGGAATGCAGCACCAAAATTTGCTAAAAATATGGGAAAAATATTTTTTGTTTTAGAGCTAATAAAATACGTTGAACCTTATAGTATCTTAATCCAAGTAAATTTATAAGTTTCAGGTATTTAAATACCCTCAGGTGACATTTTAAATGCCCATGCCCACGTGCATGCCGGCCCTTTGATTCTCAGAATTCTGTCATGTGAGTTCGATTGAATGTACTAAATTAATACATTTTAAATTAGCGGGCAAAGTTTCTGGTGGAATTTTTTGTGTTGGTATGATGGTTATTTCTTACAATATGTGGCACCATGGAAACAAAACACTGGCTGCAAACATTGAAAGCAAATAATAATATTTATATTTTGCTTTTGTGTGAGTTTTTAACTTCTTCGTGTTTTTCTTGTGTTTCTCGTTAAACTACATACAGTTTGTACGTAATTAATTAGTTTTAGTTTGTCTTTTAACATTTATAAAGGTGGTTTATACATCTAAACGTGCATATCACTGTTAAATAGGTTATAGGTGAAACATTTTTTTGAAACAAAAGAACTCCTGTTGACTGTGTACATAGGATCATGAATAGGCTACACGATACACGTATTAAGGGCAAAAGAACCTCTAAACGTTCTAATCAAGAATCAGGCTTAGTAAATAAACGTTGGAAACCTAATATGTGTAATATCAAATTCCATTGTACATATACTACAACAACTGAAACTGTGTATGAAGCTGCAACTGGATGTGCAAATGAACCAGGACCATCCAGATTATCTGCCAGTCAAGAGAAGATCACTGCAATAAATATTGAGGTTGTTGCGACATCAGCCATCAGTGAATTAAATTTTGGTTGCTCTGCCTCACTCAAGCTGCAGTCAGACATAATGGACACAAATTTCACCAGAAAATCTAAGAATTAGCCAAGGGAAGGACCAATTACGCTTTCTTTATTCAGCAATTTCTTCAAAGGTAACTTCTAAAACATCCAGATGGAAACTAAAACTGAAGAAAACTACTGCAGAAGAGAGAATGATGAGGCAGGTGGGTCCAACTTACATATCTGGAGGGTTTTAGTCTTCTTCAAGTTATGTAACTGAGAAGGAAAGTGTTTTGGATTCTAAAATTTGATTCACTCAGTTATAGATTTTTCAACATTTTTTGTCATTCAAAATGTTCCACACAATGCAGTTTTGATTCAGTTCCTCTAAAATTTTTAAAACATGTTCTTAGAAAGCAAAAAAAGATTTTTATCATATGAATTTTCAATATTCATTATAATTTTTTGCTTCTTTGTTTGCTCCATACCTTACTTTTTGTTTCTCTGGTACTAAAGGCAGTATAAGAAATTCATATATAGATCTTTTCTTCATAACGTTCTGAGTATTTTAAGAAATAGAAAAATTAAAATTCTGAAAATTTTCATCGGGTGGAGCGGTTTGAATTTTGCCAAAATTTTGAACTTTACAAATTAATTACTCAAAAACTATTGAAGATACATAAACTAAATTTTGCATTCTGTGTCCACTATGCATCAGAACTAAGTGGTAAACATTTCATCAAGATTGCTAGGAAATTGTTAGATTTGGGGGTTTTCAGTGCAGCATCCCCTTAATTGCGGCCATTAGATTTGTCATTTTCGCGGTATAGCTCTCTTTGAATGACGTTTAAACACTAAAATATCACCAAAAACACTTTTCCTTAAAATAGCCGTAATCTACGTCGGTATTTTTCGTCTCCTTAGCTTTCTACGAGGCAAGAGAAACTGCTAAAAAGTGGAGCTCGGTAAACTAAAGCTGCTTCTGTTTGTTCTCCTTATCTTTCTCCCCGTTTCCGGCCTGCAAAACTTTTCGTGCTTTCTTACATAATATCTTCCACTTATAGCGCAGAAAAGTGCTGGAAATGAGGAAAGCAACTACGAAGCACATAAATTCCCTCCAGCGCTTTTTTAATCACGCGGGCTTTGCTTGATTTTCAGTTTTATGCTGTCGTATAACGTGAAAGTAATATCTGAAACTGGTCTTTAAAATATTAATTTAACATTCTTTACAGAAAACGCCGTGATAAGGAGAATTTTATGGAGCAAAGCATGAGTAAAGCGTTTTCCAAATAGAAATTTATGAGTCTTTGATGTAATGTCCTTGAATTCCTAAAATAGTTAAGCATGTTAGCTTAAAAAAATCAGCTTCCCTCCTTAGCAAAGGACTAGTCATAAACATTCTTTTCCTGTCGACAACTTCTTTAATATAAGGAAACTTTAGATTAGATTAAGTTTAGATTAGCTTGAAATACATGCTTTTATATGAGATTTCAAACTGTATTAAATATAAATGCATTTATTTATTTAAATCTCCATTCGAAGTGATTATTCCTGATAGAAGATTCCTCCATTTTTAAAAAGTATTTCAAAGTGCTGGTGTTAAAACCATCTGAAATTTTACACTGATGATTCACCATAAACGAAAAAATCTAAAGCACACAACTATTTCAAATAAGCCGACAAATTATATAGCATGAGCCTATCATTTTTAGCCAGATGCTCTATTATTTTTCACGCAGATATAACTGAAGACATGGCTTTCATAAGTGCACAAATCCACTATTTGGCACTATATGAGTTTATATATATAGTCAATCGGGGGGAGATACCTATCAGAGTGAGACGCCTATAGTTTATAGTTCCGATTGCTGAAAACAGATCGCGACTCGAACCTGTACGGCACTCGTTAGTGACAATGTGACGTGAAGGCAAATGCGTGTTTCATTGTATTAGGTATTTCTTCACTTTTAAACTAAGGAATACAGATAAGGTCTAAAAATAGATGCCAGGTTAATGGTGCACAGTTATTTTAATGTATATGCAAGAGCATGAATAAATTAGCAGAACGAAATTTCACGTATGCTAATCATAGTAGGTATGTTGTGGTATAGTTTGCCATCCTCTGTTGCTATGCAGCGACCGTATTGTGGCAGTCATCTAAAGTGGTATCTCACCCTGATCCTTGGGAGAGATGCCACTGTTTTTCCAGGGTGACTTGTCTAATTAGAGCTTATACGGTTTTTATTTTCGTAGGAGATGCCTCAAGTGTATGTTAGAACTTCAAATAGATGTCAGTGGCCTGAAGAATGTCTACAGATGGCTCTGAAACATGGAGGACTGGCGGAATGAATTGTTTTAAAGCTTCCCAAGAACATAGCATTCCATATAGAACTCTAAAACGACGTTTGATGAAGAGCGATTCTAGAATGTGTATCAAATTCCCGATATGTTTGCTACTGATCATGCAGAAAGGATTCAAAGAAGTGAACCAACAGGAGAGGATGTACTGGAGCTGTTCTCTCAGAAAATGAAGAGGGACTTGGAGATTATTCAGAATGAACCAGAACATAATTTGAAGAAGTTACTCCTGTCCTATTGAAATCTAAATGCAAGAAGAAACATACTGAAGTTCTCACAGAACTGAATCGCATAGAAGAGGCCAAAATTAGATTGGAGCAAATTAAACATAGGAAATCTGCAGCAAGTGGGTCAAAGATTATAGGACCAAACAGGTCAGAAAATGACACTGATTGTGTCGAGTGTGCTCTCAACTGCTACGATAAAACTGGACCACAGGTTCTTTGAATTCAGTATGTCGTTTGCAGTAGATAGTTGCATGAAACCTGTACAAAAGAAGAAAACATGTGCAGCAACTATGTAGAAGAACTTTGATTTCATTTGTATGTAATCATGTGATTTGTTTCTTTTTACATCCATTATTACCCTTCTTTAGTATTTTATCCTTTATAATACTAATAAATATGCTTTCTAAAAGATGTATTTGTATCACAAATGCACAAAAATGGTATTCCATTTTTCTTATGATATGATTGCCATCTCACCACGATGTTTGAGGTGAAATGCCTAAACTACACTTTTCATTAAAGAAAACAAAACACACTTAATTAACAATAATAACGTAACACAATCTTGCACATATGTAGAGAAGGCTCCTCAGTCAATACCAGTTTAGTGCTGAACCTAAACTCTCAATTAAACTCAACTTTTGATCCCTAAAGTCTTAAGTATGGCATCCCCCCCCCGATCGACTTGTGTTGTTCTGCAACTTAGACAGGAATCGTGCGTATGAAGGACTCATTCAAGAACATTGAAGTATGTGATGTTCAACTGTCAATGATCAAGGACTATAAGATTGCTTTCAGCAAGGTGAAGGAACCTATGCCAGTGGCCAAAAACAAGAGAAGTGGATAGGGACTGCATATAACATTATTGAATATAGATCACACATTGTTACTGCTACCAAGAACTCTAGTGGTTTAATGACAGAGACATTCCAAATCATAGGAAACACAAAGTTTGCTGAAACTATACTGGAGAAAGCTTACGATGAAAGAAATTCCTCTGAAAGTTGTGAAAGACAAGGACATTTCAAGGTATCGTGCTTCAGTTATTCTTGAAAAACAATCGTATTTTCAAACTCTGTGGAATAAATATAGCAAAGAACAGATATCTAATAGGGAAGAATCAGGAAGTGAGGTGTAGGATTCAGATAAGGATAACTAAATGAATGTATGGTCTATTTTTGTTATGCTACAAATAAAACGTGGTTCAACACACATATGAATAGAGGCAAGTCCTCTGTGAATTTGATAATACAGTCCATTCAATGAGTTTCATAACTGCACAAGTCCAACAAATTCATATAAATATTATAGCAAATCACCAATTGTAACTGAAATTACTGAACAGTAAAACAAATAGGAGCCACAGTTCACTTGATACAAAAATCATAATTATTGGCACTTCATTTTCAGAGAGGTTGTGAATTACCTCTTTATTTTTTCAAACATAGTTGACTGGACTTGTACACTTATGAAAGTCATGTCTTCAGCTGTTACACTTTAAAGTGAACATAAATTCAGGGAAAAGTGACTTACAGGGAAATCGAGCCTTATAATTTAAAACTCACTTTTCATCCCTTCTAAACTCAATTATATATGAATAACAGCAAAACTTACTAAACACTCTCTCCTCTAATAATATAGAATTGCGGTGAGTGCCTGGATACTTGTTTATCTCATGCCGTAGCAAAGAAAGGAGCTCCTTTCTGTTTTAGATGACCTGAATCAGTCTGTGGAGTAAGTATTTTAGAAAGAAAACCACAGTAAGGCTATGGAATGGGGACAATCGAAAAGGAAAACAAAGGCATCAAATAAACTCTGAGAGCAAATAATTAATACGCTTGTGAAAAAGTTATGTGACCTATTATTCAGGCTTTCAGTCAAATATCTAAGTATAACACTGAATAGAAGGTACGCTCTGTCGGATTTTTTCTTGTGGCATGAGGCTACAAATTTGCCATTGGATGCATGTCTCACTCATCACACCGGGGTAACCTATGCATCCCTGGTCTGGTGGTGTAAGGCACGACAATCAACAGTGGCAACCAAACTGGCAAGTCTCCAAAGACTTGCCTGTTTAACCATAACTGTTGCCTTTAAACGCAACCCAACAGCTGCGTTTGAAATTCTATTGGGGCTCCCCTCATTAGATCGTTATATAAAAGCAGAAGCAATTCTAGCTGATTATAGTTGAATTAATATAGATAACTGGAGACGAACCTGTAATGGATTTGGACGCACCCTAGTCTATGAAAATGTAGGAAATATTTCAGATTTGGCTTATAGGTCTGATCTCATAACTGATTATTGCTTTGATCATTCATTCGATATCCAAATAGGAAATCGGGAAGAAAGGTCTAGCAAACAAATTCCAGAGAGATTCCGGAACCACCTGACTTGGTTTATAGATGGGGAACACTCTGGTAGTGGAATTTTCAGTATATCCCCAAAGACAGAACTAAGTTTCAGTCTTGTCAGATACACTACAGTTTTTCCAACAGAGATTTACGCGATCCTTGCCTGTGCACCAAGGTGTTTAGAAAAGGGATACTATGATACACGCCTACTCATCCTCTGTGATAGTCAAGCCGCATTAAAGGCGACAGACTCGTACCAATTCAATTCAAAATTGGCGTGGGAATGCCTTCGAACCGTACAAATCCCATCACGGCACAGTTCATTAGTGCTGAGATTGGTACCAAGCGATGGAGGTCTTGAGGGCAACGAAAAGGCTGATAAACTAGCCAAAAAGGGAGTAACAAACCCTTTCTTGGTCAAGAGCTCTTCTGCGGAGTGAGCAAAACTTGTGTTAGAACTGTAGTTAAAAAAGGTCTGAGGAGGAACATCGGAAAAGATGGAATAGAATCTCCGGCCGAGCAATATGTAAATACATAATTAAAGCACCTGATGAATCATTCACTAGAACACTTCTACAATTAAGTAGAGGAGGAATAAGGAAGGTAGTAAGAATACTAACTGGACACGTTAATGCCAGAGGTTCTATTCTAGTCTACATTAGTCCTCGACCATTAGGACCAAGGACCCGGGCCTCCTTCGATCAGGGAGTTACCGAGCTGTCACAAAAGGGCGCCCGGCGCCTCTGTGGGGCTTTCCATAGGGCAAGACCTAGAGACTAAGAAGCCCTCCCTATCTTGTCCTGTGAACTCAAGACGGGATGGAACTGGATACGCCACTTACGCGCGCAAACTCCAAATTGGGAAGGCTACCGATATGACCTCGGTGGGGCCGCCTGGTGACCAAGCACACCTTCTACAAGCTATGCTGGCTAGTACGCGGGAATATTAATGGCTTCCCTCAACCCCGTCCGGAGACGTACCCGATCACCCACGGGTATCGGGAACCACTTCCCCCTCGAGTCCAACCCAATCCGAATAACTCCCAATCAGAGACAGGCTGGAATGTTCAGCCCGAGGATCCTCTAGTAACGTCAGAGGTAGCACGAGTGCTAGGGGTCCACAGCGCCCGCAACAAGGCAGCTGAAGGGGCGGATCCCCTCCCCTAGGGGAATACTAACTGGACATGGATTCTTCTTGAAACACTTGCAAACTGTAGGTGTCATCCACAGAGACACCAGAGTCAGTCTTTGCATACAACAAGAGGAAACCGCCAGTCATTTGCTATAGAACTGCGAGATGCTTGGGAGGGAAAGATATCACCCCTTTGGGACGTCGACATTGGATATGACTAAAGACCCCATCTCACGGAAGAGAGTTCTGTAGTTTATTAAATACAAAGAACTCATTTCCTGTGATGAGAAACAGGGAGTGCACAAAACTCCTACATGTCGAGGTGCGAGGGCGTTTGTGAGCACTCAGTTAAATTCCCCAATACTACTGCTACTGTTACTGCTACTCCTACTACTATTGCTACCACTACGACGACTATTAATCAGGCTAAACAAGCCTTCACTTAAACGTCTTGTGTGTTTTATAACTTCTATAAACAATGGAGTTATAGCAAAGAGAAACTATTTGTTGTCTGAAAGGCAATAAAAGACCAAGCAAATTTAACTAGAACGCAAAACTGTAAAACCGAGCAACTGATCCACCGAGCAACTAGAGGTTCGTACTCACCTACTGCGAAAAATGCTATAACTAACCCAGAAAGTGGACATTGACTCATGATTAGAAAACTGGGAAAGCGCAGAAACCTCTGTAGGGCTCTGAAGCTTACGAAAAACCAGCTTCCAAAGCGCTCTTGCCATATATAAGCATTTCTATGTTTATTGTCTGATAATATTGCTATTATTAGAATAGTACTCCGTTTTATTGTTATGAGGGTGGGTCAAAATTAATGCCTCCTATTTTTTTTTTCTCTTTGAGTTGCCAAGAAAATTAAATCCAATTTACATAGCTTGAAAACTAAAACATTGACGATTAATTTGTTACTATTCAATATAACCTCCGTCCTTTTCCACAGTTTTGGTCCACCTTTTAACTAGGGCATGTATTCCATTGTGGTAAAACACACGGTCTTGCTTCCTAAGCCATTGATGCACGGACACTTTCACAGCCTCCTCATCTTCAAAATGAATCCCACGATGAGCTTCCTTTAGTGGCCCGAACAGATGGAAGTCTGATGGTGCCAGGTCAGGGCTGTGTGGGGGGTGAGGTCAGACTTGCCATCCCAATTTCTCAATTTCAGCAGTGGTGTAACGGCTGGTGTGTGGTCTTGCATTGTCATGCAAAAGAAAAACATCCGCCATAGCATTTGTTGGGCGAACTCGGCGAAGACATACTTTCAGCTTTTTGAGTGTTATGACGTATTGGACAGAATTTATTGTGCATCCCTTCTCCAAAAAACCAATCATAAGCTCGCCCTCTGCATCCCAAAACACTGTCACCGTAACTTTCCCTGCCGACCGCGTGGTTTTTTTTTTTTTTCGGTGACGTTGTGTGATGCCATTCCATTGACTGCCTCTTTGATTCACATTCAAAAAAATGAACACACGTTTCATCTCCAGTAACAATTTTTTCCAGATACTTCTCTCCCTCCAAATAGAAGCGCTGCAAATGTTCGGAGGCTATTGTTTTCCTTGTTTCTTTGTTTTGGGAGGTTAACATTCTTGGTATCCAACGTGAACAAACTCTTGAGTAACACAGTTGTTGAATAATCATCATCACACTGCCTTTACTGAGGGAGGTAATGCGACACATTCACCTCTTGTTAACCAGCGATCACCACGAATGATGCTGCATGGAGTCACTGCAGTCACAGGCCTGCCACTTCGCTTTTCATCTGCCAATGGTGTTTACCCTTTAGCTTCGTTACATCGACGAACCCATCGTCTAACAGTGCTGACCTCCACCGTTGCATCGCCATACTCATTTTTAGTCTTTTGTGAATGCGAATTGGAGTTTCACCTTCTGCAGTCAAATACTCAATTACAGAACGCTGTCTAATGCGAATGTCGATGTCAGCCACTTTGCAAGAGGATGCAGTGCTGCCACCTGTTGACTTAGGAAGTTACTACTGCAAGGGATTGGAGAAGAAGGTTTAAGGAATTGCGCCAAGTCAAAGTTTTCACATAACTTACTTATTTAAGGAAAAACAATAGAAGGTATTACTTTTTGACCCACCCACCCTGTGCAAGACTTGTGTTCCTGTTTATCGGTTAAAGCTGAGTTGAACAAGGCTAATACGGAGGGATACAAAATTATTTGTTTACACCAGGTTTAGTTCTAAAGCCTGATTAACTGCAGCTGTCTACAGACTTATCCGAATATGGCAGTAAATTGAGGCGCCCGGAATCAGATGGGGGGGGGGGGACGCAAAGGTGGCTTGCATCTAAATTTCTGCTAATGCAGAGCTATGGTTTAGACGTGTAGCCGAATTACAAGAACTTTTTTCCCTACGTTGGTCTGTTTCTAACTAGTTCTCTTCCCCTTCTACTTTTCCTCTCATTTCCATGTGCCGGTAATCAATTGAGGGAATTTTTTGCATAGTTATTGCCAAACAAATTAGCATCTGGAATTTTTAAATACCAAACTAAGGAGCGAGTGACTCTTTTATGTTGCTTCCAATTCACCTCACACCGTGACTTTTGGTTCCACTGCAACATTAATTAGGTACAGTATGGTCATTGGAACTCCGGCCCTGACGTTTTGGGTTGCAGGAGGTGGAGGGGAAAGGTTAATAGTAACAACGTACAGTAATGAGAAATTGAAAATATATTCTGAAAATTATCTTTAGAAAGAATATATAGGACCATATTATCCTTAAGACATTTAAATCCAACTTGCAATTTTATTATCATTACAACACCCATTATGTGTTTCAAATGGGAAGGTCTTTGTTCTTGAGCGCTACTAGATGAGCAAACAATCGGAGTCCTGCGGTGTTGTCGTACTGCATTCCCGCTAATTGTTGTGTGAGGAGCTCCAACCTAATCAATCTGTATGAATTGCTATTCGCGCTGAGACAAATATTCAGATTTTACCGAAACTGGTCCATTTGGAAAAAAGAGAGTAATGTATCTAACATAACCATGAAAACCCCATTTTTAGCTCAAATAGTTTTTCTAATACAAATAAATAAACCACTATTACCTGTATTAAAATAATAAATCGCGACGTAAGCACTGTATGAATATCATTATTGGTTGGCATGAATGAGTTTAGTATATTCGTAATTACTCAGAACTGAAACGTAAATGACATGACGTGATAAAAGAATTACTTCGAATAATCCAATTCGAGCGAGAGGAAACAAATTTCGTGCTGCCCTGGCAGAACGTGTCTGGTCACATTACATCTTTGTTTATGAATGGTTCGTAATTTCTATTTACTCTATAAAGAGTTCAAAGTGGTTGGTATGTATGTATGCTCATATAGTTTTAATTACTCAGAACTGAAATTTAAACTATAGACATGACGGATAAAAGAATTACTGTGAATAAGCCAAGTTGTTAAATTCGAGAAAGAGCAAACACTTCATTTCCTGTTAGCTTGTGGAATGCTGTATGTTTATGTTTATGAAAGAATGCTGGATAAGAAGTGTTTATTTACTCAGGAGAGTTCAGATCAATATCATTAAGTTCTTTACATAACAGTAGAGTAAGGGTTAAATAGTGCAATGGCTTCTTGTGGTAAATTTAGTGGCAAGCCAAAAGACTGGTATTGCGAAAACAGGCTCGAAGTACTATTTTTAAGGTATACACGTTCTTCAAAAATGTTTCGGAAACAGAAACTAAAAATGAGTTATTGCAAAGAGTACTTCCGTTTAAAAACACAGAAAAAGTGTATCGGCTGGATCAACTTGCAATTGAAACGGGACACACGGTAATACGGCTCCCACCTTACCACTGCCAATATAATCCAATTGAGTTGGTGTGGACTCAAATAAAAAGCGGGATTGCAAAAATAAGTAATACTTTTAAACTGACGGACGTTAAACCCTTTGTTTACGCAGAAATTGACAAGGTAAGACAATAGGACTAGGAAAACTGCGTGAGGCATGCAGAAAGCCTTCAAGAAGACGATTTTAAGAAATAAATATCACGTGACGAGTTCTTGGAACCTATAATCATAAATTTGCAAGACTCAGACGATGAATACAGTGCCAATGACGAATTGTCCCTTAACGGAATTGACATTGACAGCGATATGGATGAGCCACTGGCAGTTCCATTGGATTAGAAAAACAGGTAATTCATAAACTGTAATTATAGTTATAGTATTTTAAAATATACGTAACTTGCGAAAGTGCTATTTACAATTTTGATTTTGGCAACTGCATCATTGTAAAAGTTTATAAAATATAATTTTCTTTCCCCTACGTATGCGCAAAGCAGGTTGCATGTTGTATGAGTGTGTGAGAGAGATGAAAATATAAAAGGAGTGGGGTAACAAGCTGGCAACGCTCAGCGTGATACGGCATCTAATTAGCTGGACACCAGAGATCTTCCCATTTGAAACACATAATAAGTGTATACCAATATTTCTTTCACGCCTTTTACGCGCACTAATTGCTCCTGTTGATAGTACTCGTAGTTTCTACATCCGTTGTTGGATGTTAAAACTGTCTGCTAGCGTCAATCAGCATTCTCGTTGCTAGGCGTGGCTTCCGAATACAACACCGTGTTGCCAGTCTAATTTTGTTTGGACCATGTGGCTTCAGTTGCTTTGATGCTTGCGCTGGTGAAGTTTGTTTGCTATTTTGAGCGTGCGTAAAATTCCGATTTTTAGTGCCTGATAGTCCTATTATTATCGCTATTATAATAATATGGCTACTGGATCGTTAAAAAATGCAAATGCATGAAATATTTAACGTACGCATGCTCCACTGCTTGAAATTCCCGGTAAAGAACTGGCAAATGCCAGCTTCCCCCTCTCGAGAAATGTGAGAGCCGGAGAGCGACCAGCCAAATTGTCAGTTCACTGTGTGTAGAAAGTTGATCCCTGACAATGGGTTTATTCAAATCGCTGCATTCTGTGTGTTCGCCTTGGTTATTTAATATGGTCCCATAGGGATCGTGGAGCTTATGTGGAAAGTGGAAGTTGATTTGGCAATTGAGCCACCATTGCTGAGCCTGGCCACAACGCACGATAAATAATAGGCCAGGCCAAGGCGCTGCTGCACATACCTTCCTCTAATCCACCTCTTACTGATGGCAGTAGAATAGCACAGTCAACGAAAGAAAAAGTGGATTTAATGGCTGAACATCTAGGCTCCCCTTTTCATCCAGCAGAATCTCAAGACCAAGAGCTCTCTGAGGAAATACTGTCACGTGTTGAAGCTTTTCTTTCCACGCCCTTTAATTTGGATGAAGCCCACTTGACAACAGCTGCAGAAGTGCAGAGTATTGTGGCTACAGTGCGCCCCTATAAAGCAGCAGGGTTTGGTACCTTTCCGTATGCTGCTTTTAAAGCACTACCGGCAGCATGGATAACACTGTTGGTTCACGTGTACAACAGTCCACTGCTACTGGCTCATTTCCCTGCAGCGTTGAAACACGCTAGGATTATCACCCTTCCTAAGCCAGGAAAGGACCCCAAACACATCAGTAGCCACTGGTCCATCAGTCTGCTGCCGGCCATCAGTAAACTCTTTGAGAATGTGCTGCAGTCCCGCCTTCAACATCTGCTGGACCTGCATAGTGTACTACGACCCGAGCAGTTTGGTTTCCGATATCAGTACTCGACCTCTCACCAGTTACTTCGCCTCGTGGACGATGTTATACGCGGGTTTAACAACAGGCACTGCGATACAGCACTACTCCTTGACATCTCTCGAGCATTTGACTCGGTGTGGCATGAGGGCCTCATCCATCGGCTCATCCACTATAATATTCCAGCATACCTTATACATCTCATCAACATCTATCTCAAAAACCGTTCCTTCGTCGTTGCCAGGGATGACATCTATTCTCATCCCTACGGTATTCACGCCGGGGTACCTCAAGGGAGTGTCCTTGGTCCCGTCTTATTCCTCACCAATATAAACACCCTCCCTACACTAATAGCCTGTAACCTTTACCTATTCGCTTATGATACCACATTAACTGTTACATTTAAGGGTCATGTTAATGCAGTAACCAAGGCACAGCGATACGCCGATATGCTGTCTGCCTGGTTCATCACTTGGCGCCTGAAGATAAATGCAACTAAATCTCAGGCAGTCACATTCACCCGCCGCACTGTACAAGATGTACCCAACCTCCGCCTGGCTGGAGAAGAAGTACAATGGTCCACGGAGGCTACATGCCTCGGAGTAACCCTGGATTGGCGTCTGACGTGGGAACAACACATTAGCACTGTGGCAAAGTGTCCAGAAGGATGGCCATGCTGTATCCTATGTATAATAGGATATCGACAAGGAGCCTGCACAACAAATTTCTCATACACAAGCAAATACTCCGCCCTGCACTAACCTATTCTTGCACAGTCTGGGGAGCTGCAGCAAAATCCCATCTCCACAAACTCCATGTCCTTCAAAACCGCTACCTTCTGATAGCAACAGCTTCCGATTGGTACATCCCTAGTGATAATATCCATACAGACCTCTCCTTCCTAAAAGTCACAGACTACATCCTTACCCTATACCATGGTTTTTATAACAAGCTCCTTTTTTTCTTTTCGAGTGGAGGAAAAATGCATGTTACGCACTTACCCTAGGATTGGAGTGTGGGACTCCTCTGCGGAATCGAACCGCCAGCCCTAACCACTAAAAAGCCTCCACCGGTGAGTATTCAGGAGTGGTGCTGTGTCAGTACCGCTGTAAGCACCTACGGATTCAAGGAAGGGATATGTTGGTCAGGCCGAAGCCTGGACCAAGGCGAGGAATGCGGCAGGACGTAAACATGACCAAGGCCCTGCTTACGCCCTTGCGTATTAGGAGTGGAGTTGTAACATGATTCTGGGTAATATGTCAGGGAGTAGTGAGCAGTTTTGTTTGGAAGTGAATGAGGAATTAAGGATATTGACGAGTGTAGGGTCTCTGCGGCGGTTGGTGTCGACCTCTGGTGTTGGGACCGTCGAACATCGTCTGGAGGACTGCCACTTCCTCCTTGATGTGTCTTCAGAGCATAAGTGTGTTTGTGTGTGTGTGTGTGTGTGTGTGTGTGTGTGTGTGTGTGTGTGTGTGTGTGTGTGTGTGTCGCGATGTCTGATTGAGAATGCATGCTTTTCCTGTATGTCCTCTTGTAATTCTGCCTATTCTGTGCTGCGATTGGTGTGTGCTGAAGCTTGTTGCACAAATGAAGCCATGATCTCTCTTAGAAGTTCCTAAAAGGTGGTCAGTTTGGCCGTTATGCCCAGGAACTCCGAATGGAGAACCTGAATGGCCTCCCCTAGGTCCCGCACTTTCCCCCTGAGCTGCTCCTGGTTGATAAAGTGAGGTGCTGTTGGCTGTTGAGGTTGCTGATGTGGCGGTTTTGGTGAAGTCATTTGTCGTTGAGAAGATGATGGCGCTTGTGGAACAGGTGATGCCTTCCTACAGGGATGCAGGAGGCAGAGCATGTGCCATGTGTAGTGATTGTGCCCTCCACAAGAGGCACAATAGCGGCGGCGGCGAAGGGCATGCTGTGTGCAGACCGTGATGAGGCAGGAGGCACCACAGTAGTGGTACCTAGGTTCAGCTGCGCAGGACCCTCCTCTAGCTTCAACATTCTAATCCGCGGTCTGGGGGAATATGACCTCGACCCCGGTGAAACCTACAGGCGACCCGGACTAGTGCTAGCACCACTAAAGGCCCCTACAAACCATAACTGAGCTATCCATTACACTTCTAATCCCTAACAACTAATTAAACAACCATTACATTACCTATTCACCACCATCTACTCACCGTCATATCATCAAAACTCACCAGTAAGGGACAAGGTCCCGAAATCGCAAAATGTTGAAGGCACCTCCTCCGAGGAGGAGGTTCAACCTTCAACGACACCACTGTGCTGCTGCTGCTGCTGCTGCTACTACTACTACTACTACTACTACTACTACTACTACTACTACTACTACTACTACTACTACTACTACTACCAGGCCAGGCATGCTCAATTGTACAGCACACGCTTCCTTCCCCTACACATGTTGTTTTCCCCACACCAGTGACCAAGGCAGTGAGAGACAGAGGTAGTGATCAGAGGCGTTGCTACTAACGTTCAGAGTATTCTTGTTCTAGGTGAAGCCAGATCACAAAGGCTAGAAGAAATGAAAGCACCTGTTAAATATAACCCTAATGTTGAACATTTGTACATCTTTCTTATAAACTAACAGAACTTATTGGAAAAAATATGAAAACATTTTGTGAAAGCGAATTTATGAATCAAAGCTTGCTAGTTGCTGGGAAGGAATTTTGTCCCGATTTAGTCTATTTATTCGCATCACTCTCGAAGTACAGTAACAAATAATAGTAGACGAAAGGTGTTGTCATTCGGTAAGGCAATTAAAGGACAAAATTAGCTCTAATATGTTTTTCTCTAGCCCTGGCCGAATCGTGGACAGGTCCGATGAGGCGCGGTTAATTGTATTTCTGAGGGGAGTTGATAATGAATTAAATATCTTATTTATGGCACAATTGCGACTATGGGAAGGACAACTGGTAGTTTCAGATATATATCACTTCCCTTGCTTGCGTACCATGCTCACAATAAACGTCAAAGTTCTGGAAAAGTATGCACAACTCCTAAAGCAACTATATGAGATTCCCTTCGCAATTTGAAGATACAAAGAAATTTGAGACAAATAGAGTTATTTGGAGCAACAAATGGAAATTTTTTACTGCAAAATTCCACGACAGTTAAAGTTCTGTGAAGGAAGGGCTACGATGTATGTAACAGAAATTGCTGCGAATCCTGGCGAGTATTACCTGTTATGATTAAAAAGAAGAAGAGAATAACTGTCAACAGCAATGGAAATAAATACAAACTAGCGAAGAAAGTCGCACTATGAGGGCTGTTTAATAAAGAATGATCACAATGTACCTTTACTCATCCTAATAATTTTGATGGTCCTTCTCAAAATATCCCCCCCTTATGCGATGCACTTGTCGCAGCCTTTCTGCCAGTCTTCAAAGACATGCCGGAAACCATTTTTTGACAGTTCCCTCAAAATCGCCTCCGCAGCTTTCACCACAGCTTCTTATGATGGACAATGCCTCCCATGAAGGCCTTTCTTTATGTTGGGGAATAGAAAAAAGTCACATGGGGCTAAATCTGGACTATAGGGAGGGTGAGGGATGCACTTCACGTTGATTTTTGCAAGATATTTAACAACAACATTGGCAATATGCAGCCACGCATTATCGTGGTGCAGCATCCAGCCTGCTCCACAGAAATGTGGCCTCTTGCGCCTGATATGGACTTGAAATGTTTTCAGGATATCCCTGTAGTATTGTGCAGTTACTGATGTGTGTGCAGGTACAGCATGCTGACAAACCATTCCATTAATATCAAGGAATGAGATGAACATAACTTTCCCAGTAGAAGCAACCACTTTTGCTCTTTTGGAGGGTTGGTTATGAAGGAGATTTCCACACTGAGCTCTGCCCTTTACTCTCAGGATCAAAATGATGTAGCCAAGTTTCATCAGCAGTGATTACGTTTGAAAGCAAATCCGGATCTTCCTCTAACATCAACTTTAACTGCATGTTACCTCCATTGCAGCGGTAGGTGATACTGAACATATCTGAACTTACCTGGTTCTAACAGGCGGGAACCAGGAGTACCAACAATGAAACTACTACGGCGTGTTTGTTTCACATTAAGCTAACACAATATAATAAGATTGAATTTTATTGCTAAAAATTATGACCGTAAAAATTATCATCATTCTTTATTGAACAGCCCTAGTACATTATCCCCATATTTGTAACATACCTTTCTTTAGGAGGGAACTTAGTTATTCTATAAGGGCTTTATCTAGCTCCAAATGTGTTATACTTGTTCCACTAATATATTTTGTGTTAATATTATTGTTTTTGTTAACATTACGTAGCTTTTGTTATTGTTATTGTTAGCCAGAAAATTACAATGTGTATGGAATTAACATAGCTTCATTATGTGTTGCTCTTTAATTAACTGTGTTCCTAGCCAAGTTTTTCTCAAAAAAGAAAAATCTGAATGAGATAGTGAGGGGCCTTTACTTTATTATTTTAGTTCTGTGGTGGAAATCTGATATAAAAGAGTTTAATGAGTTCTTTTTTACACAAATGTGGGACATTGTTTAGTTTATCCCACTCTTTTACGTTCCGCGTAGATTTTTCAACTGTTTAATTTCTATAGTCGCCTTTATCTGCCTTGCTCACGTCGGGGGCTTTGACTTCAGATGAGATGGGATGGGATAGGATGGGATGGGATGGGATGGGATGGGATGGGATGGGATGGGATGGGGTGGGATGGGATGGAATGGGATAGATTTAAATGGGATGGGATGGGATGGGGTGGGATGGGATGGATTGGAATGGGATGGGATGGGATGGGATGGAATGGGATGGGATGGGATGGGATGGGATGGGATTTGAATCACGGATGTCCTGGTTTCCGTCCAGTCGCTCTTACCCATTGATCTGCCATAGCCAACGTGCCCTCCTGACATTAAATTCTCTAATTGACTCATTTGTTTTCCCGGTGTTTCTTGTAATTCACGTCCTCCAACGTTGTCATATCGGACGATGAATGGAATGGGTGAAATGATGCTCAAATAAGCCCAGGGCCCATGGACCTTAACAGTTACCCAACATTCGTCTTTTTGGATAAGGGAACATCCCGGAAGAAATCTTATCCAGGTAACTCACCCTGACCGAGATTCGGAACCGGTACCTCTTGAACGGGAGGCAGACAGGCTACCGAGGTGGGCAATATATGTTTTTCCGGTAAACCACTAGGGGCTCAATGTGTAAGACCGACTGGACGGAACCAGGAGATCCGAGGTTCAAGTTCCGACCATGGCATTGAATTTTTCACGTTGACTATCTAAAGCCTTAGCCTACACTCGGCTAGTGGGAAGAAATTATTAATTTCCATCAATTAACTTAAATAATATGAGTTAAATTATGAAGCCTGGGACTTAAGTACTTACAATAGTATGTCGCCACAGACGGTGTATCTCGAATGCGAGAGCCCCTAGTGGTTTACCGGGGAAATATGAATCAACTAGAGAATTTAATGTCCTGACCGCAGGTTGGCCATGGTAGCTCAATGGGTAAGAGCAATTGGATGGATACCAGGAGATCCGTGGTTCAAATCCCGGACATAATGTTGAATTTTTCATGTTTAATCTATCTTTTTACGTTGACGTTTTTCACTTTTACTATTAAACCCACTCACATGTACTTCCGCAGTCTAGCTTCTGGACTCCCAAGTAGAATAAGGAATCATTCTGTTGAAGGTAATCCCAAACCAAAAGAGAATTCGAACACTGAACCTCTAGAACAGTTTTCATAAGAAGGAGTAAAGGATAACTTGTGAGTGCAACACACTTTCTCTTTCTTTATTTATTTGGTTTAGTAATTCATCCTCCTAAATTTCTCTCCTACTTCGGTGAAGAGATTTCTTAGGTTGCTGGAGTTGTTCTCGGAAGCAAGTCAGGTAAAAATACGATTAGAAATCGACGTTTCGGGAGTGTGCATCTCTCCCCTCATCATCAGGATATTTATTAAATGTTATAACCACAAATGAAACACTGGATATAACGCAAATATAAACAAGACAAAACACTATCAAAATTCCCATTACTGAACAAAAGACTGTTTTCAGTAAATTAAATGCTAGGTCAGGAGATGGTGTGAGTATACGAAATTAATTAGGTTAAGGCAACGTAACTACTTAACTTGATTATCAAGCTGTATTGATCTCTGCTTCTTAAGTCGACGGATTTGCATTTTAAGGCCGCTTTCCAAGAGGAGCTGAACTGAAATCCAGCATTACGATTAAGCATGCTCCTCTCGGAGGAAATGGCCAAAGCCTCCTTAATTCTCGGCTCCCAGTAACTCGTGCATTTTGCCAAGGTGGTCGTCTACCGGAAACTGGCTCTATGGTCGTTATCAAAACAATGATCTGCCAGTGCATTCTTTTCAGGTTGCATTAAACGAATGCTCCGTTCATGTTCGATTATTCTAGTAGCGATGGTTCTGCCGGTTTGTCCTATATACGGTGTGCCACATTCACATTGAATGCGGTACCCTCCCGGTACTTAGATGTCCAGTTTGTCTTTCACTGCTCTCAACAGATGTTGAATCTTCGGAGGTGGATTTTGGATGGTCCTGATGTATTTGGCAAAACTTCTGCTGATTCTGCCGGATGGATTGCCGGTAAACGGGATGTAGGCTGTAGCGGTAGGCTTATTTGACGCTTGCTGTATTACAGGTTTCCCTTTCCTAGCTTTGGAGATCGAGGTTTCAACGTCATATTTGGAGTAGCCGTTTTGACAGAAAGTGAGTCTCAAGTGCTGTAATTAGTTTTAAGTGGCTGGGATCAGAGATAGACAAAGCTCTGTGGGCCAGTGTCTTTGTTTATTCTTCTTCTTCTACCTCACGGCTTTGGATTGTTTAACCCGTTCCGGCCCCAAATTGGTCTGCCCATCTTTTCTTTTGTCTTCCCTGATTTCTTCTTCCTATAGGTTTATAGTTTAAGGCTATTTTTGGTATTATTTTATTATTCATCCTCTGAACATGTTCTTTCAATAGTATGGTTTATTTCTTCTACTTTAATTCTGTCCTAATATCCTGACTATGTTTTTTATTAATTTTGGTATATCCAGCTATTGTTCTTATGTATTTCATTTCTGATGACTGTATTCTCGTACTATTCCTGTACTATACTGTTTATATTTCTGTTATATCTAGTGATTCATTTGCGGTTATAACATGTAATAGATATGCTGATGATGGGGGGAGAGATGCAAACTCCCGAAACGTTGATTTTTAATCGTCTCTTCAACTGGCTTGCTTCCCGTGGACAACTAGAGCATATTCGTCGCCAGTAAAGCTTCAGGTCTTATTTGTTGGATTGTTTTAGGGAATATTACGTAACTATAAATGCAACATGGCCACGCCGTGGCTCAGTCATTAGACCACTTGGCTCTCACCAAGGCGCCCTGGTTTCGATCCCAGGCAATAGTAACGTGAGATTTGTGGTAGTCAGCATGGCGCAGGGGCGGATTTTCTCCGGGTCCTCCGGTTTCCCCCATCAACATTCCACCTATTCTTCCATCATCAACTTTCCTATCACCTGATCTCTCTCGTCCTCCCCCCGCCAAGGTAGCTTGGTGGTATCGTGACTGCCTCACGCTCAAGAGGTCCCGAGTTCGAATCTCGGTCAGGGTGAGTTAACTGGATGGGGTTTTTCCGGGGTTTTCCATTATCCTGAAAGACGAATGTCGGGTAACTCTAAGCTCTATGGACCCCGGGCTCATTTGAGCATCATTTAAACCATTACATTCATCGTCCGATATGACTTAACGTTCAAGGACGTAAATTACAAAAAAAAAAAAAAAAGATCTCTCTCTTTCTTTCACTTCCAGCGTTGGGCCGGATCACTCATCCCGGAATCTCTCTGATTAGGAAACCTCTGATCCTCAACCCGTTGCCTATGGGCCTCGAGAAGACCCTATGTTCCACTTAAAGGAAATACAGGAATTAATTCATTCATAAATGTAATGAATAAAAGTGTTAAAACGTGTTCTAAATCACACAGTAATTCCATACAGAACTGTCCCTGTCTTCATTTATTTTACTTGCCTTTCTTTAGCTCCTGGCAATGTTGATAACGCTCCAGAGGAATTTTATAAATGCCCAAACTGTGATTATCTTCATTGTGTCACAGGTATATATTATTTGTATAAATGATTTGTGCAGTGAACAACAAGCCCTGTGGCAATTTTCTGGTTATTCTATATATATATATTTAAGGTTATAGTTTGCTCTAAAATCAATGTGCAGTTACCACGTTGCATAATATTCATAATATATTGCAATATAATATAATTATACAGCTCCTGAGGCACAAAATTATATTCTCTATAGGAAATGTGTTATTCTGTGGGCCTTGGTTGAATAGCATACTCGTGATTAAAATAAACATTAACAACCAAATTACTCTAAGCATTTTAATATTGTTTTTATGTCCTTACCATAATGTTAATACTGATTTTGGGAGTTAGGCTACAGATTATATCTATCAAATATTCCACCTTCCCCCTGAGTACTTTTGGCCTTTAGATTATGCTAAAACATTCTTTTGCATACATGTTTGTAATATTATATTAAAGGATTTTGGAGGGAGAAAACTTATATTGAATATACCAGTTTTTATTGACTTTCTAACGTTTATTTTTATCACGCCTGCCATGAGAACGTTCTGTAAATAATACTCGTAAACGTAGCCATAGAAGCCCAATGGTAGAGCTGCTGGACGGAAACCAGAAGATCCGTGGTTCAAATCCCGGCTATGGCATTGAATTTTTCAGTCTGACTCTACGTTTCCATAATTTAGCCCGAGCCTTAAAGCACTTGCATGTTGTAAGTCGCCATTAACGTATCTTTTTTGTGGTAATTTTATGTCCTCCAACGGTAAGTCATCGGACGGTGAATGGAATGGATGAAATGATGCTCATATGTGTCCAGGGCCCATGGGGCTTAGAGCTACCCGACATTTGTGTTTAAGGATAAGGGAAACCCCGGGGAAAAACCTTACCCAAGTAGCTCACCCCGATCTAGATTCGAACTCGGGACCTCTTGAACGTGAGGCAGACACGCTACCGAGGCGGGTTCCATTAATGTAGTTGTCTCATGTGTTTATGAGAACTCCTAAGTGGTTTACCGGGAAAATACGAGTCAGTTGGAGAATTTAATGTCATATCGGCACGTTGGCCATAGTAGCTCAGTGGTAGAACGGCTGGACGGCAACCAGAAGATCCGTGGTTCAAATACCGGCTATGGCATTGAATTTTTCAGTCTGAGTCTACGTTTCCACAATTTAGCCTACACACGGCCAGTGTGACAAAACAATTAATTCCCATGTTCAGTATCGCCTGCCGCTGCAATGGAGGTAGCATGCAGTTAAAGTTGATGTTAGAGAAAGATCCGGAGTTTCTTTCCAAAGTAATCACTGCTGATGAAACTTGGCTACATCATTTTGATCCTGAGAGCAAACAGCAAGGCTCAGTGTGGAAATCTCCTTCATCACCAACCCCCGAAAAAGCAAAAGCGGTTTCTTCTGCTGGGAAAGTTATGGTCATCTCATTCTTCGATATTTATGAAATGGTTTATCAGCATGTTGTACCTGCACACACATCAGTAACTGGACAGTACTACAGGGATGTCCTGAAAGCATTGCAAGTCCTTATGAGGCACAAATGACCACATCTCCCTGAAGCAGGCTGGATGCTGCACCACCATAATGCGCGACTGCATATTGTCAATGTTGTTGCTGAATATCTTGCAAAAATCAACGTGAAGTGCATCCCTCACGCTCCCTACAGTCCGGATTTAGCCCCATGTGACTTTTTCTATTCCCTAACTTGAAGAAAAGCCTTCGTGGGAGGCATTATCCATCACCAGAAGCAGTGGTGAAGGCTGCAGAGGCGATTTTGAAGGATCTGTCAAAAATTATTTGCAGCATGGCTTTGAATACTGGCAGGAACGCTGGAAAAAGTGCATCGCATTCAGGGGAGACCATTTTGCGAAGGTCCATCAAAATTATGAGGATAAGTAAGGGTAGGTTGTCAAAAAAAATTGTGAATATTCTTTATTGAACTGCCTTCACATGTTAATCTAAATGAGAAGAAAGAGGATATAGCATGGACAAGAACAAAGTGTTGAGATTGACAGGTCAATCTATTTTTACTAGGGGTGTGCGTGTGTGCGTGTGTGCGTGTGCGTGTGTGCGTGTCCATTATGTAGAGGGAAGAACACTTGGAACTTATTATAAGAAACTAAAGCTGAAAAAGTAACTCATATTTTGACCTAGTTATGTATGCTGAACCTGATCTAAGGGTCTCTGCTTTTTTTTACCAAAATATATATCTATATATAGATATATATTTTTATTTTCCTTATTTATCCATTTTTTATTGTTTCCGTTTAATTACCTATCTGTTTTCTGTAGTTTCACACACATACACTATACACATAAACACCCATGCCCAGGGCGGGACTCGAACCCGCGACCCTCTACGCGGTGGAACGCTAGAGAGATACGTTCTAACGACCATGGCTACGAGGGCCGGCTCTTTCACACTCAATGATACATTTTCATCTGATATCACCATAAAAGTTTCTACTCATAAGTATTTTCGTACTACTCACCTACTTTAAATAGATAAATCATTGGATTCCACCCAAAAGTTATATATAAAATTTCTTTGAAACTCCTGAAACAACAAAACAAGGAAACCACACAGAGATACACAAGAAAATCTCAATGTAATCTACCCTTTACATGAGCAAAATCTCTATTTATATTACCTCGCAATATATATAGCAAGTTTGTTCAGTATACAAAATGTATAATGCAGGTGTATGACAAATAAAACGAAATATAACTTTTCTAGGCCTTGAAACCCTCTTTATTCTTAATTACTGATGTATAATCAGTAAAATTCATATTTCCTCAAAGCTCACAATTTATGTAAAATAAAAATAGCGCTAAGCATTTTTATCTATATTGTCACCCAATTATCGGAAGGCACGACCAACTGGCAGCTGGGTGGGGTACGGGAAGCAGTTAGACCACGCCTACCCATATGTCCATGTGGCGCTCACTGGGGGGATGGTTAGAAAGGTATTACGAGCCACTGCACCGTCTCTTTCCCCTCCCCCTGACGTCTGGAACAACTGGGATGATTGTTCCGAGCCGCGAAGCTTCGAGATGCAGCGATCTGCGTATATAAGCGACGCATTGGACGGCTCAGGAGTTAGTCGGATCGAGAGAGAGAGAGAGAGAGAGATTTCTACTGCAAGGCGCTAAGTAGATAGTGTGGATTATAATTGTGAGAGTTACGTAATTGTGAGTGTTACGTAATTGCCTGTGGTACGCGATTTGTGAGTGTACTAACTGTAATTCGGTGGAAATAAAGAACTCTTTGTATTTCTGCAACTTGGACTTTTAGTTCTACGAACCCACAAAGTCACAATATGGTCCTTGTTATTGCTTTGAATTCTGATTATTATTGATTTTCTTTTTCAAATAGCAAGACATTATTTGTTCATTTTCGTAGTCGTGCGAGGAGTGTGAAATATCAGCATTATCACGTGGCAGTCTGCTTTATAAAAATTTAAGTATCGCTTTAAAACATTGTGACTGCGTAGGTTACGCAGATTCGGAAATCTGGTTAGCATAAATTTTGAACTACTTTTGCTGCAGTATAAACACTTGAAATAGACAATCAGCTGTCTTCAAGGTTGACTCTGTGTTTTTCTGCACGAAAACAAATGAAAGAAATCACTGCGGTACACTTCACTCGTCGACTGTCACAATAACCAACAGACAACTGCCGCTTCTAACACCTTGCGGGGTATTTATACCTCCCCAGCCTTTATTTCTAGAAGGCCACAGACTTTACGAGAACTTTGGCGGCCCCGACAATGGGCAGAACGTTCCGGAGCCTCTCTGTCTCTTTTCCTCCCCTGACCACGTGCCCGGCTCCGGACTATGGCAGCAGCACAACAATGCCACCGGTGACAATATTGTACCCTTTATCTCCACAAAATAAATCTGATTATAATGTATCTGTGTGCGTTATCTGCATTTATCTACATTAACAACAGACAGAATAAAATAATTTTGTAAGCTAGGTTGTAGAAAGTGCAGAGAAAGACATTGAATTTATGGTATTCTACTTGTTTTACTTTGGCTATTGCAATCTTGCTACGTCATACGCATCTTGATTTATAAGACACTACGAAACGTGCTCCAAACCATCATGGCTGCTTATTCCATATTTTTATTAGCTCCTTAACTTTTGTCTCCTTTCATCAAATGTTTCAGTTTGCGACTGTCATTTGTCTTCCGATAGATGTGCAAGGTTACAACTGCACGACACAAAACAAAGAGAATTAAAACATAGTTATATGTAACTAAATTAATTTATCATTTACTATATGTATTCCTTGTAATCTATAAATAATTTACTTTTATCCTGAAATCCTACTGGAGCTTTTATTTTCTCTAAATAAATCTTCTTGTGTTGATAAATCAATTCTTTCTGCTGTACCTTTCTATACGTTCTCTTTGCATCTTAAACGATTACTTTGAATCTTTATTGTGATGTCTTCTTTTCTGTTAAACAACGTTTGAAGTAGACTTCAAAGATCTAATTTCTCCTATTCCTCTTCGTCTTTTTGCTCCGCAGTTTTGCATAAGGATTTCCCTGCGGGGATCATGAGGTATCTAAAATTCTCAATTTGCACTAGTGGAGCCCGTTGATTAGATCCTGCATGTAGCTCCCGAAGGATATGAGGCCACAGTCCTCCTGGATACGAATGTAAATCATTGGGAGTGAGTTGTTTGGTCTCAGGTTAATTAACTAAAGTAAATTAAGGTTGGCCTTGTGCTGTAAGGACTAATGAATTGATTCCTGGCTGCTCGGCTGTACATATATATGTGGGATGTGGGAGGGGGTGGGGTTGTACTGCTTCTCTGGTTCCTGACCTGACCTGAGCTGATGACGACGTTAACACTTTAATGTATGATGGATGGAGCGTTCTGTATTATCGGCTGCTCTCTGCCCGTTAAAACGCTATTAATGCTCAGCAGCCTCGATAACTTGATATGAAGCTTCACTGTGAATATCAGCTATACATTATTTTACACTTCCCTGAACAGGGCTTTAATGCGTAGGAAGTTCTACCCCTCTCATCCCTTCCCACTCTAAGGTTTTTAATACAGAATTGGAAGGTTTCTGAGGGCTGGTAACATTTTCAGACTGTCCCCAAACAACTAGGGCAGTGTTGAATGATAAAGATTAAGGCTACCGTTTTCTCTGTCTCTCGCTCTCTCTCTCTCGCTCTCTCTCTCTCTCTCTCTCTCTCTCTCTCTCTCTCTCTCTCTCTCTCTCTCTCTCTCTCTCTCTCTCTCTCTCTCTCTCTCTCTCTCTCTCTCTCTCACACACACACACACACACACACAGACCGAGAGGTATTGCATTTCAGTCAAAAATGTTATATCAGAAAATGACTTGAGAACCATGAATCAAAACACATTATTGTTAGAAAAATCTTCTTTATTTTTAACCGAAATTAAAGGATTGCCATAAGTAAAGAAACATGATGGTTTTTAAAGGGATGTATATTTGTGTGGAACGAGTGCACGTGTAGTTGAGTTGAATAGCAAAGGGGTCGAATAGTTGTTTTAACAAAAGAAACGTAAGAAACAGTGTCCTTAGAGACAGAGTTCTAAAGGGTAGTACTTGACTCCGTTTGAATAGGTATTCTTCGGACCCCTAATAATAACAATGCACAAAATTTTCACAAAGGAAACCTTTGTGTGAAAAAGGGCTTCCAGAAGTGAAATCTACACACCCACGCACGTCGCACAGCTCTGAGGACAGTTCGTGGCTGGGAGCCGATTAGGGCAGTCCTCTCTTTCTGTCTTGGCCGTGATGAGAGAAGATATTTGTCGGTTCATATGTACGTGAAGAACAAATTAAATTTTATCGAGTAATAAGCATTTTACATACAGTCACTCTAAACTGTAATATATTGGTAACCCTTGGTCGGCAACTTCGAGTTTGATGTTATGGTAAAAAGAAGCAGTCATTAAACCAGTTTGAAACGGGCATTTCAGTGTCATTAAAACCATCCTTCTCATACATACCCACGCATACCCTGGGAGAAACCTCCTTGCCCAACCCTGAACTACCCATATTATTCGTTTAAAACTGTAGCGTGAACATGGAAATGTGCACCACCCATTATATTGCTTCAAACTGTCGCCCCAACGTGGAACTCTTTGGTCGCCAACTATATTTGCTTTAATTTTTAAATAACTTTATTAACATCATATTCCATTACATAGTATTTATACTACCTGCTAGTTTTTATAAACAATGTCATTTTCTTTTTCTTCTACACACAATATGTATACAACATTACTTATATGGCTACATTTCATATATCCTAAATAAACTCTTAACACAAAATACTATTAATATGACATCCTAAGTTACTTATAACAATTGCCTTATAGAGTTCCTATTCCTAACCTAATAATTAGAATTCTTTGTCTCTGTTCCAATAACATTTAAAAAATAATAAAATTGTATAAGATTAACCTTAATGCTATATACACTATTAACGTTCCAGTAGGGTTAGAATTACTACGGAGGGAATTTGACACTACGACCAGTCTTGATTTATTATACTGTCACCCTACTGTCGGCCACGCCTATCCATTTATCTTGTGGCGCTAACCAAGGGGATGTTTGGGAGTGTAACGCAGGCCACTGTACCACTCTTTCCCCTCCCCCTAACTTCTGGAACAACCAGGATATTTCATCTAACCCAGAACCTTCTAGATTAGACAGTTGGTCTATATAAGCGACGCGTCGTGCTGGAGGAGAGTTCAGTTCTTGGCGAGCAGCCGTGAAGAGCGCCGCGCTAGCGAACGGACTGAAAGACTGCGTACGTGTATCAGAGGAGTTGTACGTAATTGTGAGTGTGGAGTGGACCTGTGGCAGACGAACTGGTGGATTGTAATTGTGTGCGCTACGTAATTCTATGTAATCGGCAAGTGTTCCAACCGAAATTCGGTGGAAATAAAAAATATTTTGAGTTTGTGCAACTGGACGTTCAGTTTCACGAAACCACAAAGTCATAATACCTATGCCCCAAGTGGGGTATCACCGGGAGGAGGCATGAGGCGAGAGGAAACAGAAGGTGGCCGTCCCAAGGAATCACGGCAGTGCATAGGGTAGGGTCCCTGTATTTTACTTAGATGGAAACCTTCCCCCAGGACAACGGAGATTCTCCGTCACTGTGGAACTGAAGTGGTTCGAGCAGCAAACGACCTATAGTCCAGCAATGCAAAGAAGGTCTCTGTAAGGAATGTCTTGTGTTACACAGTGGGACAAGGACAGCGAATGTGTGCGGCAGAGAACCTCTGCTACACAAGTAGCAGACCGTTAAAACAAGCATGCGCCCTATTCACTCTGTACACGAAAATCGAGGAGATTCATTCGCAAAAGCAGAAGCCGTCAGAATGTTTTTGAATGGTCTACAACTGTACTGACATGGGATGTCATAAACTTGTCCAGGGAGGGTGTGGGAACCTTCTGCAAACCCACTGCGTCTCATCCGTCGGAGACTTTCTCTACTGTGGAGGACAGTAACTGTACTGGCATGGGATGTCATAAACCTATCCAGGGAGAGTGTGGGAACCTTCTGCAATTCCCCTGTGTCTCATCCGTTGGACACTTTGTCTCCTGTGGAGGACAGTAACTGTACTGACATGGGGTGTCATAAGCCTGTCCAGAGAGTGTGTGGGAACCTTCGCCAACCACCCTACGTCTCATCCCTCGGAGAGTTTTTCTCCTGTGGAGGACAGTAACTGTACTGACATGGGATGTCATAAGTCTGTCCAGAGAGGGTGTGGGAACCTTCGCCAACCACCCTGCGTCTCATCCCTCGGAGAGTTTTTCTCCTGTGGAGGACAGTAACTGTACTGACATGGGATGTCATAAGTCTGTCCAGAGAGGGTGTGGGAACCTTCGCCAACCACCCTGCGTCTCATCCCTCGGAGAGTTTTTCTCCTGTGGAGGACAGTAACTGTACTGACATATGATGTCATAAGCCTGTCCAGAGAGTGTGTGGGAACCTTCGCCAATCACCCTGCGTCTCATCCCTCGGAGAGTTTTTCTCCTGTGGAGGACAGTAACTGTACTGACATATGATGTCATAAGCCTGTCCAGGGAGGGTGTGGGAACCTTCGCCAACCACCCTGCGTCTCATCCCTCGGAGAGTTTTTCTCCTGTGGAGGACAGTAACTGTACTGACATATGATGTCATAAGCCTGTCCAGGGAGGGTGTGGGAACCTTCGCCAATCCCCCTGCGTCTCATCCGTCGGAGACTTTCTCTCCTGTGGAGGACAGCAACTGTACTGACATAGGATGCCATAAGCCTGTCCAGAGAGGGTGTGGGAACCTTCGCCAACCACCCTGCGTCTCATCCTTCGGAGAGTTTTTCTCCTGTGGAGGACAGTAACTGTACTGACATAGGATGTCATAAGCCTGTCCAGAGAGGGTGTGGGAACCTTCACCAACCACCCTGCGTCTCATCCCTCGTAGAGTATTTCTCCTGTGTAGGGCAGTAACTGTAATGACATGGGATGTCATAAGCCTGTCCAGAGAGTGTGTGGGAACCTTCTGCAATCCCCCTGAGTCTCAGGCCCCGGAGACTTTCTCTCCTGTGTAGGGCAGTAACTGTACTGGCATGGGATGTCATAAATCTGTCCAGGGAGGGTGTGGGAACCTTCGCCAATCCCCCTGCGTCTCATCCCTCAGAAACTCTCTCCTGTGGAGGAGTATACCTGAGGAGGAAGTAGTTCACTCAGAGCACATTCTGCCATGCACCGCCGAGGCTTCTGCCTGAAACACACCACCAGATGAGCGATGACGTGAAACAATAATGGAGATGAAATGGCTGGAGAGGAAATTCGAGGAATATAATTGACTTACCCAACATTCACCTGGCGACCCGGGAAAACCGCCGTAAAATAATCCTGCATCAGGTAGGTCTGTCACAGGAATCGAATTCTGAATGCGGGCCGCAGACGAAATCGCCAGAGCCATGCCGTTCGGTTACATTATAGCACATAATTGATTTTGTCGGTAAATACCGGAAATCTTTCCCATAATTCTTAATTTATAGTTTTGTGCTGGTCATTTTCTCAGTCCTACATACTAAATGGAGTCCAATACATTATTTACAATGCTGTGACTTTGTGGGTTCGTGAAATTAAAAGTCCAATTGCACAAACTGAAAATGTTCTTTAGTTCCACCGAATTACAGTTGAAACACTTGCCGATTACACAGAATTACGTAGCGCACAAAATTACAATTCACCAGTTCGTCTGTCACAGGTTCACTCTACACTCACAATTACGTACAACTCCTCTGATACACGTACACAGTCTTCCGGTCCGTTCACTAGCACGGCGCTCCTCACGCTGGTCGCCACGAACTGAGCTGAACTCTCAGTCGCATCGTGCTTCTATTTATAGGTGGTTAAATGTTTCTAGAGAATTCTTTACCATGGAGAGGGAAAGATATTCCGGAGATTTCGCGTTCTTTCAGGCGGTAGGAGGAGGGGGAAGAGATGGCTAGTGATGTTTTTTCAACCATCCCCTCGTTAGTGCTACAAGATAAATGGGTAGGCGTGGCCTGAAAGCTTCTTGTCCCTTACCCAGCTGCCAGTTGGTCCCGCCTTCCGTTAATTGGGTGACAATATTCTTTAAAATTAGCATTTACATTTCAATATTACGAGACTTTACAATTATTATCTACGTCTACTTTTTTAGTGATTTAAAGTTTATAGAATTATGGAAGTCCTTTCTAAAGATTTAATCATTTGCATCATCAGCACTGGCCATTTTCCACGTCTAAGAGTTTCACCTTTTTCAAGTGTTCCTCTTTCAATTTTGAACCAGTTACTGTCATACAGTACGTGGTCAGCCGTTTGTTCTCCAGTATCACAGAGGCATTTTAGGTTGTCTGCAATCTTAAGCCGATGGTAGTATGTTCGCAGCTTTTCATGTCCAGTGAAAATGCTTGTTATCTTCTTATCTGGTCTATCTGTGAGCAACATAATAAACAAAAAGTCTGTTCAAAACCAAATTGTATTGACTTCAAAAAATTTCAGAGAAAGCGAGTCGAAGATTTCAAGAATGTCCTCTCATACCCAATTTCTTCATGGAGAAACTTTCGTTAGTCGTATTTTGTGAAAACTGATTCAAATGTTTTGGGGTTAAAATACCGTATATTTAACATATTTTCACGATAAATACAGATTGCCCTGTGTATCTCCGTCGGCTAGGCGCTAGTAAACTGGTCCAAAAGTCCTGGGTTCAAACCCATCACAGACCGATGATGGTTAGGACATACACATGTCGGTATGTCCAAAGGAGCTACAATAGTGCAGAGGGCAGGATCTCTACACCTTACCAGTCGGAAGCTTACCGGCAGGCCAGCACAACGGACATTTCACCCTACTTTGATCCGGAAACGGCCCCACAAGACCGGGGACCGGAGACTGGAAGCCATCCTCTCGGAGGTGAAATTTTTACTCAGAACATATCATCCCGTCATGCACTGCCGAGACACCCGCTGGCACTTCTACCCTGAAAGAGTAGAGAGATGATATGAAATGATAATGGAGATGAAATGGACGGACATAAAAAGCGCTCTAGCCTGCGCAACCGCAGACCAGAGGGCTCCTATCTCTTTTGACTCGGTATCTGATAATATGACAGAATCTCACAGCCAATAATTATCTAATTATCTAATCCCATAGCCAATAATTTGCAATAATTAACATTTAATACTAATAACAATTTAAGAGTATTTATTAATTATAACTCGCATGCAGAGTAAATAACTACATGTTGTATATTTAATATAAAAAGTACTTGCAAGTTTTACAATAAATTTACAAGCCCATGCAGAGATCGGTATAACAGTTTCTTAGTTAATAAAATAAATAAACGTTTAAAATAACTATGAGGGAATCATAATATAATATATTAGTTAAAACATGAGGTAATAAAAATCGCAAAAAGATGTTACCCAGTTAGAGGTAATTCCTTATATTTATCTTTAGAAAATTTTGTTATTTTATTTAAATAATATAATTTCTTTTTTATAATTATTTCATTTATCATTTTGTTCTGGATGCACTTGCCATATTCAACTCTGGAGCGGTTCACCTCCTTGTGGGTTGGATTTATATCACACGATGCGGTGACATATCTGAAGTAGGATTTGTCCCGTCGTGAAGTCTACGCGCAAAAGTTTCACACTCCCTCGGTGTGCCGACGCGTGTAGAAGCCGGAACTTACCTTAATGTAGAAGCGATGAACCTTCCATCTAAAAGCCCTGAAGATGATGTTCTCGAAGATTTCTATAAATCCTCTCTCCGGCAGCTGCGGCGAGCGATGAGATGTGAAACTTCTCTGACGAGGTATCGATACAAAAGGGATTTCACTTTTGGGAAACTATGGAACAAATAATTTACACCGTCTCAATTTACTTGGAATTATATTTCTCAACATCATTTTCTTCTTTAGATGCGACGTTTTCCGCTGATGTATATAGCCCTTTACTATATATTAACTTTCTCCTTTTATTTATAAAGGATGCAACGGTTTTTTACTTAAATTATTTATCGTAGCGTCGCGTCTTCGATGTATATTTTAAACTTTTACCAAACGTTCATAAATGATGAACTCCAATAACTTCTCGTAGTTAGAAGGAGTCTTTTACCCAAAACACGTCTACCCTCTTCGAGAGTTAAAGCCAGAAGAAACATTTTAAGAATAAAATCATTGGTTCTTTTTTCTTTTTTGTTGCTAAGCTACCGCAATACTTAATTCTGTTTGGTCCTACGTCACAATTTGGGATTTCAATAAACCTAAGCATTTGTTGCATCATCTATATGACCTTCTTGGTTATTAACTTAAGTTGAATTACAGGTGGCCATATTTACCTAATATGTCCATGTATGTAATATCAGCTTCAACTCTTAATAATAAAGTATTTTCGCATTCCCTTATACTATGTTCAGGGGAACCTACTTGTCCACATGCACATAAATTACTGTCTCTTTGGCCGAACCGATGTAAGTACTCGGAGTACGGACCATGACCTGACAAATAATGGAGTAGATCATGTGTTGGCTGTAAATATCTCATTAATAATCCTTCCTTTATATCCGGTAAAAACAAGTAAGTCCACCTAACTTTTTCACTGGTATCCCATTTATGCTGCCAGGTTTCTATTCTTTTTTCATTTAATTCTAATTCATCTTCGATCCTAAACCCAGCTAATTGAGAGGCTCTTAAATTGTTGCCTTTACGTAGCCAGTAACGCTCAGCTCTTTTACTTATCTCTAGGTCTATTGGTAAAACACCTAAAATAACGAGCAGGGCATCAGTAAAAGTGGTGGAAAATGCTCCTGTTAGTCTAATTAGTGCTTTCTCTGCATACTTCTTAACAGTGTTTTACAACCTGCTAAGTGTACTCTTCCCCACCAACAGCTAGCACCATACCCCACCATAGAAGCTAAAATTGCATTGTTATATATCTTTATCACCCTGTACGGTATTTTCCCATTATTCAAAGTTATTCTTATGAGTTTATTTATTACTTTAAATGTCTTTGCAACCATTTGTTCCACGTGCATTTTAAAAGTCATGGCCTCATTAAAATATACACCTAAAAATTTTATGCTGTTGTCTCTCTTAATATAATTATTATTTATTTTTATTGTTGGGGAACGCAAGAGTTTGCCTTTAAGAAGCGCAAATTTTGTTTTTTGATCTGAGATATGTAGTTTTTGCTCATTAAGAGAATAAAACAGTTCATTTAAAATATTACTTGATTTGTTTTCTTACTCTCTTCTGGCATCACCTTCTATTATTATGAATATATAATCAGCATATGCCACCACTACATATACATCAGCCAACTGCTGTACACGAACTAAAATTGGATATAAACCTATCTCCCAAAATAGCGGTCTAACCAAAGGCCCTAAATACCCACCTGGTGAAGCCCATTCGAAGAAGGGTCCTGACTAGGCAGTCGCATCTGATGCCCGGAAAGGGACCTCAACAAAACACGAATCAGTCGTCCCGCCACAACCAGCTACAACTCCTTCCTTAATGATTATCATCGAAGGCAATGGATGCAGAAGATTGTCGTAGGCGAGCAACCACTCCAGCTTTCACCTATCGACCCGGAGAACTAAGAAAAAGCTATTGGTCAGAGTGGTCGACCGCCATGTATCAAACCGACATCTCCAGAGCGCAAACTGCTCACCTTAATGTGATGCCACATCACTCGGTGACGATTGATGTAAAAGGTGGCGTATCAAACTAAATAAAAATCCTTAATACCTGGATTTTGCAAACCCCAAGCTTTCCAATGCTATCAGTTTACAAGTCTGCATCATTCTTAAGTAAATTTCGTTATGTTGTTCATTGATTAAAATATATATTATATATAATAACATTTTAAGAATCAGTACATGCTGAAAGCCCTTGTGAACTGCGAAACATAATCAACATGCGTTTGCCACCCACTCCACCCACATAAACATGCAAAAACATTCAGTCTATCTAGAAATTTCAAAACAAAGCGTTAAGCTGTGCAATACATGTGAATACTGCGTCTTGACCTCAATCTCAAAACGGTCCAGGAAGTGATTGCAGACTTTTCTAAGAAGCACCATCAGAGAGGGCAATTTCACAAAAACATTCAGACTTATTGAACCTACTAGAACAATGAGCCAACTGAAACTACTGACCTAGTTTCTGTTAAATGAATGATTTGTCTTGCTAGTTGCCAGTGGCATTGTTCAATGTTCCTCTTATCTATTAGTTCTTTTATTAGACACCATGCTGCATATGTTAATTTAATTGTATTAAGAAATGAAAACTAATAAAATATTTAATTAGTGTTTAGAATTTGAAATGAAATTATGATGATTAAGCCAGATACTTTATTACATTTATTGAGTATTGTCTTGCGTTATAACTTCTAAATGAGTTTGTTATTCTTTCTCTGTGATTTTTTTAGTATTTCATACTTTAAACCTCGTGTATATAAACCAATCAAAAACTGAAATACAAAAATAAAATTGTTTCAACTCTACATGTGCTTCTTGAAACATTGTTTAATGCAGAGAAGAACAAGATCTTTTTAATATATAGTTTTAGGTTTTGGTTCTCGCGCTGAGGGACCATGTTTTGCGCTCCTGGTATTCCACATAAAGCAAAATTAATACTATCAAAACATGCTGAAATTAGAGGTATAAATAATGATAAATGTCCTATAAATCAAATATCCTTTTGGCCCAGCTTTATACAAGCTTTCATTTCTAACTAGCTCATGAGAACACTCAACCGGATATAAAGTCTTTGATAAAAGTTGTAGGTCCCCATTCTCATTATCACACTACTAACGCCGAGTTCGAATCTCGGTCAGGGTGAGTTACCTGGATAAGGTTTTCTCCGGGGTGTTCCCTTATCCTGAAAGACGAATGTTCGTTAGCTATAAGCTCAATGGGCTCTGGACACAATTGAGCATCATTTCACCCATTTCATTCACGTCCGATATGAAATAACGTTGGAGGACGTAAAATTACAACAACAAAACACTACTAAAGCATATGACAGACAGCGTTTGCTGTGTTGGAACAAGATTCCCCCGAAGGTTGCAGACACCCTATGGTAAATGGAGCTAACAGTATCATTTAAGCAATGTCAACATTTACTTCAAATATCAATTATTTTAAAATCCAGAATAAAGGTGAACAAATATTTGCCTAATACTTTATAATTAAAATAATGCTTTGAATTAAAATACGAGGGCTGTTCAATAAAGAATGATCACAATTTTTTTTTTTTTTTTTTTTTTTTTTTTTGACAACGTACCTGTACTCATCCTCATAATTTTGATGGTCATTCTCAAAATAGTTTCCTCTTAATGCGATACACTTGTCCCAGCGTTTCTACCAGTCTTCAAGGCCACGCTGGAAACTACTGTTTGAGAGATCCTTCAAAATCGCCTCCGCAGCCTTCACCACTGCTTCTGATGATGGATAATCTCTCCCACGAATGCGTTTCTTAAAGTTACGGAATAAAAAAAAAGTCACATTAGGCTAAATCCGGACTATAGGGAGGGTGAGGAATGCACTTAACTCTGATTTTTGCAAGATATTCAGCAACAACATTGGCAATATGCTGCCGCGCAATATCGTGGAGCAGCATCCAGCCTGCTTCAGGGAAATATGGTCTTTTGCGCATGATATGTACTTGCAATGTTGTATTTGCAGTATTGTCCAGTTACTGATGTGTGTGCAGGTACAACATGCTGATAAACCATTCCATGAATATCAAAGAATGAGATGACCATAACATTCCCAGCAGAAGCAAGCACTTTTGCTTTTGGGGGGTTGGTGATGAAGGAGATTTCCACACTGAGATTTGCTGTTTGCTCCCAGGATCAAAATGATGTAGCCAAGTTTCATCAGCAGTGATTACGTTTGAAATAAACTCCGGATCTTCCTCTAACATCACTTTAACTGCGTATTACCTTCATTGCAGTGGTAGGCGATACTGAACATCTCTGAACTTGCCTGGTTCTCACAGGCGGGAACCACGAGTACCAACAATAAACCTACTACGGCATGTTTGTTTCATATTAAGCTAACAGAATATAATAATATTGAATTTTAGTGCGAAAAATTATGACTGTAAAATGTTATGATCCTTCTATATTGAACAGCCCTCGTATTTAAGTATACGTACATAAAGGGAAATGTACTTATTCCAATAAAAATCTTTAAAAAATCATCGTCTTAAGCTGGTGTTGCTGCATTCAAAAATTCGCGTCATTTCAACTAAGTAACAAACGCGAATCTGTGCATGTTTTTGTACGAGAGTTATTTTTCTTATATCTTGCACAAACATGGGATATACGAGTAGAAAGCTATGTTCCTTCATCGGAAAACTACTCCTATTTCTAGTACTACTCTCCTATTTCCAGAATGTTTTTAAATTTTCTTTGGTTTGTTCATTTTTTATGTGGAAAGCTGTTGCAGATGGTTGCAATTACAGACGTGTGCAAATTATTAGACTCAATGGTGAAATTTTTAACATATTACCGTTTATTTTCTCTTTATTTAAGAGAAATAATGTTACAAATTATTTTTTTAACCTCTTAGCATTTTGTATGTATTGTTTTAGTCCTTATTATCATTTTGATGCGTTTAGGCATGCTCTCTACAAGAGTGGATCACTTTTCCATTATTTCTTCATCTCTGTGCCAAATGCCTATCAGGCCCTCAATAAGCTGAACTTTTGTTGTTATTTTCAATTCCATCAGTCTCTGTTTAACAATACCCCACAGATTCCCTATTGGATTTAAACCAGGGCTATTCCCGGCCATGGTAGTACTTTTACATTGTTTTCTTTGAGGAACTGGGTTACAGATTTTGCTCTATGGCAGGGAGCACTGGCATGCATAAACACAAAATCACCATTTGGAAACCATTCTTTACTTTGCGGAAATAGTCTTGTTTCTAATACACTTTTATACTGTTTCTGCTCCATATGTCCCACAACTTGTATAATCTTCCACGTCCATGGACAGACATACAGCTCCAGACCATTTTTGATGTTGGGTGCTTTACTCTTTGATCGACACACTGAGTGGAAAATGCTTCTTTATCTGTCCTTCTCACATATTGGCTGCTCTCTTCACATACTTCAAACATGGATTCATCTGAGAAAATTACCTGCAACAACAAAAACCTCTATTAATGTTAAACAGTTTTAAAATTGCTCAATGACAGTAAAACAAAACCAGCAATGCGAGAAACAAGGTTTAGGCTATTTATTTCATTTCCATAAAATTTGCTTGTACATATTTTAAATTTATGCTATATACAATTTTTATACTATTTACCTTTCTCTAAAACTCCACTGGATGTTTCTGCATCTCTTTGGCCCATTCTAAACGTGTCATTGTCGTTGCCATTGCAGGTGTCAGTTTAGCCCTTTTACGAAGCCTGCGTGCTGGTAAACCTGCTTCACATAATCTTCTGCGAACTACTGAGTCTATTTCTGTACCGTACTTCTTTAGTTGATTACTGAGGTCAATGCTGGTTGCTCTTCTATTTTGGTTTACCACCTGCACAAGTTTTCTTTGCATCCTTGGTGATAGCTTTCTTTTCCTCCCGCATTTTCCATCACTTTGTGCGGTCAACGTCTCAGCGAATGTTAAAGCTTGATTAATGCGACTAACATATTTTTGTGAAATTCACAATTTCTTAGCTATTTCACGTTGTAAATAAAGAGCTACCTTCAAAAGACTCTCAGTTACAGCTACTTTTCTTGGGGATAAGTCAGCAGTTTTACCCATAACCTCACTTTTGAATCAATGTCAATGCTAAGGATAAGATACACGATGTTACCTGGCTTGAGATCAATTAATAATAAATACTGAGTATATATTAGCCATAAAACACAATAGAGACAAATATTAACAACCTTCAGTTACTAAATTCACCAAATGAAAGCAATATCACCAAACAGTTGGATAAACAGACATGAAGAAAATGGGCTGCTCTTAATTCAGAGCTACTACCATATTACTATAAGTAAAAAGAGAAATCCCCCAGCTATTATTAAGAGAAAAATTTCATTGAATATGCTTCATATTATAGCAAGGAAAATAATTACGACAAATTGAAATAGGTTACTGCTGTAAATAACTATTATTTTGAATGTTAAGCTGAAAGAAAGTAAAAAACCATGAGTGAGTGTAACAATTTGCACAGGTCTGTACTATTACAGTTACAAAAAGGACTTTTTTTGAAAATCACTCTCTCTGACATACAAAAATCTGTTCGTATGCATTCACATAAGTTTCTCTATTCACTCTCTCTTCTATAAATTATTATAAAAATTTTATTTAAACTGCATCTTATTAATCCAGATAAAAATTCATTTCAAAATTTCACTACAATAACTAAAGTTTTATATTTTTACAGAATGCTTCTATATATATTGGCTTTGAAATCCGATGCTGTTTAATGCGATTATAAGAAAAAATGAATAACGATTTAAATTTAAAATAATGTACATATTTGGAAGTTGAAAGCAATACTAAAGAATATCTTGGAAAAAGTTAACTCAGCAAAAAAAGTTACATAAATTGTGTGCTGAACAATATTTACATTCTGTGGTAGGATGTTATCTCTTACAGTATGCAAAAGTCGTTCAGGATGTAGGGTATATCAGATTCTAATCTTAGAACTTTTAAGACAAAATATTTTAAGTGGATGGTAATTTAACCAAAATAGCTACTGGTTTTTTAAAAAATCAGGATTGGAAATTAATTGTTCCTTCACACTATTCATTTGCAGGACTAGTATAGAAATGTAGAGCCAGACTGAAATATTCAATGCCAAAGACGGGATTTGAAACACGGATCTTTTGGTCTCCGTCCAGCCGCTCTAACAATTGAGCTACTACGGCCAACGTGCCGATATGACATTAAATTCTCCAACTGACTCGTATTTTCCCGGTAAACCACTTAGGAGTTCCAATAAACACATGAGACAACTTCCTTAATGGTGACTTACTATGCTGTAAGTACCTCATGGTCCGGGCTTTATACTTCGGACCACCATTAGGTACAATTAACGTGATTAATACTTTTTTCAACTAGCGGGTGTAGGATGAAGTATGGGCAGACTGTTAATGCCAGAGGTTCTACTCCCACTAGTCCTGGACCCGTAGGACCAAGGACCCGGACCTCCTTCGTCCAGGGAATTACCGAGCTGTCCCAAAAGGGCGCCCGGCCCCTCCGTAGCTCTTTCCATAGGGCAAGACCTACAGACTAACAAGCCCCCACCCCTATGTAGTCCTGTGGACTCAAGACGGGATGGAAGAGGATACGCCACTTACGTGCGCCAACACCAAAGTGCGAAGGCTATCGATATGACCTCGTTGGGGCTGCCTGGTGATCTAGCACACCTTCTACTAGCTATGCTGGCTAGTACGCGGGAATATTAATGGCTTCCCTCAAACCCGTCCGGAGAGGTACTCGATCTCCCACGGGTATCGGGAACCACTGCCCCCGAGCCCAACCCAATCCGAACAACTCCCTATCAGGGAGGAGCTCGAATGTTCGACCCGATGTTCCTCTAGTAACGTCAGAGGTACCACGAGTGCTGGGGGTCCGCAGCGCTTGCACCACGGCAGCTGAATAGGAGGATACCCTCCCCTACGTTAAGTATGGGCAGACTGAAGAATTCAATGTCACAGCCGGATTTGAACCACGGATCTTTCGAAATACAAGTCAGTTGGAGAATTTGTCATTTTGCCCTGTTGGCTAAGATAGCTCAATGGTTAGGAGGAACCGAAGGGACACTAGAAAATTCGTGGTTCAAATCACGGCTATGGCATGGAATTCTTTTGACTCTACCCTTCCAAAATCAAAACTGGCAATAGATTTTCCATGTAAAGTGTGGTTTGAGATGGAGGCTTTATTGGAAAACCTTGTGTCGACTTCTTGGAGGAAATAAAACTGAAATAACAAGTTTGGTATTTAACCTACCTTTAGTTTTTTTTTTTTTTTAGTTTGGCTGATAATAGAAACGCAAATATAAACAACGTAAGTATGACTTTTTTGTATCAGGTATTGTATTTCCTATCGAACTTTTTATTATAATATAATGCTTCTTTTTTTAATTTATGTCCTCTTAACGTTAAGCTATATCGGATGATAAATTAAATGAGTGAAATGATGCTCAAATGAGTCCAGGGTCCAAAGAGCTCATGACATTCATCTTCCAGGATAAGGGAAAATCGCGGAAAAGACACTCTATACAGATAACTCATACTAACCGAGATTCGAACTCATGACCTCTTGAATTTGAGGCAGACACGCTACCACCTTCATCATAGAGGTGGGCACTTGCTTGTAATCCCATAGGTGTCAGAGAAGTAAAAAAATCGTATATAAATTCACTTGGAGAGAAGCTGAATAATATGAGACAAGCGTTGAGTGAAACTATGGCTTGAGATGGATGGTGGACACTTTGAACACCTGTTGCGCTAAAGCCGATACATTCATTATGTCCTTAGAAGGACAGAAAATTGAAAGGATGTGGTGAACATACTCTCACGGCTTTGCGATTTGTCATGGCGGTTTGCTAACATCTGCCTTCAGCGCAGGAACCTGTGACTTCCTGCTACAAAATTCGATGACCCTATTTCATCCCACTTAAAGGGCTAGGTATAGTTTAAAGTTTTAAACAACTGTATTTTATGTTCTTTAGATGCAGCAAGCATGTAATTGTGTTGTGCTTGAAGAATTTTAATTTCCAGAAATGATTTGAAATGCAAGATGCTGCACAGTTTAGTAAATATTAAAAACGTAATGAAATCGTGATGCTTATCAACGTTTTGAAGCTCCCATCCCATGAAGGAAGTTTTCCTAAACCTCTTTCCTTGACAGTTCAAAAACTAATGAATTAATTTAAATGAAACTGTGTAAAAAGTAAAGGTACACTTTCGGTGGATCAGTATCATTCAGCGTTCCGTGACTGGAGGTAATGAAAACTAAATCGGCCATGTTCGTAGATGTATTACTGTGTCAGTAAAGATCCAGGTATTTGTCAATGAAATACAAAATATGCATAATTCATCCAATTTGGTTTTATCACCTTCAAAGTAGGCCCCTTATGAAATTATACATTTATGCCAACGATAATCCAATTATCAAAATATTTTGTAGGCATTTTTTGGAACGGAAATTAATTGTTCTTTCACACTAGCCGTGTGTAGGACGCACTATATAAGGGTAGAGTCAGACTGAAAAATTTAATGCCACAGCCGGGATTTGAACCACGGATCTTCTGGTTTCCGTCCAGCCGCTCTTATCATTGAGCTACTGTGGCCAACGTGCCAACATGACATTAAATTCTCCAACTGACTCTTCTTCTTCTTCTTCTTCTTCTTTTCACTCCAAGGGCTAGGAAATGCTGCCTGTTCCGGCTTAAAGCATGTCTGACCATCGTTTTTGTGGTCTTCCCGGATGTCTCTTATAGGTTTATAGTTTATAACTCTTCTTGGGATCCTATCTCTCGGCATTCTGTCAATATGCTCTCTCCATTCATTTCTATAATTTATTATTTTTTCTTCTAAAGAACTTATTTCTAAATCTTCTCTTATTTTTTCATATCGAATTTTATCTAAAAGAGTACATCCCTTTACTGCTCTTAAATATCTCATTTCGGCAGTCTGTACCTTGTTTTTGTCTGTTTTTGTTAATGTCCATGTTTCAGAACCAAAAAGAAAAGCAGGCACAGCCATTACTTTATAAAATTTCATCCGTGTTTCTTTTCTGGTTTTAGTTTTTTGGCTTCTATTTATTATGCCGCATATTTGGTGAAACATGTGTAATTTATTTTTAAAATCATTTTCATATTTATAACTGACATGTGTTCCCAAATATTTAAAACCCGTAAACTTGCTCTAAGATAATATCATCAATTACTATTTTGGTTCTAATAGTGTCTTTACCTCAAAACGCCATTGTTTTTGTTTTATTTGTGGAAATTTTGAAATTATAATTCTTACATAACTTCTGTAAAATATATACTGCTCTTTGAAGCTCGTCTTCAGTTTTACTTATAATTATTTGGTCATCCGCAAATAGCATTGTCTTAGAATAAAATTTGGTGCTAGGTGAATGCCTCCGTTAATCTTAAACATCCACTGTCTAATCATATCATCTATATAAATTATAAATCAGATAGGAGACAAACTGCAACCCTGTCTTACACCTTGATTTGTATGTATCCATTTACTATACATTCCATTTCCAATATGTATGCTGATTGTTGTGTCTTTATATAGAGTTTTTAGAACTTTAATGAGATGATTTGGGTAGCCTCTTCGAGTCATGATTTCCCAGGTTTTTTTTCCTATTTACACGATCAAACGCTTTTTCATAATCAATAAAAGCTATATGTGTTTCCAGATTAAATTCTCTTCTTTTTTCTATTATCTGCTTAACTGTAAAGGTAGCATCTGTACAGGATCGTCCTTTTCTAAAACCAACTGACTCGTAGCTCAAATGGTTAGAGTGGCTGGACGGAAACCAGAAGATCCGTGGTTCAAATCCCGACTATGGCATTGAATTTTTCAGTCTGGCTCTACCCTTTCATAGTACGTCCTACACACGGCTAGTATGAAAGAACAATTAATTTCCATTGTTACCTAATAGTGGTCCGAACTGTAAAGCTGGGCCTTAAAGTACTGTGAATCTGTGGGTTCGTAGAATTAAAGTCCAATTTGCCGAAATACTAAAGATACTAGAGATACACTGTTCAATTCTCACGTAACAACATTACATCACATAACAACACAATCTTCCAAGGTCGATGACAGCTCAGCTCTCTTTACCACAACATTCTTTTTACACAACAGACTCTGCTTACTCAACTACCTTTACGAGCCGTCACGTCCTTAAATACCTAATTCGTAATTCTAGATTGTTCTAAAATAAACCAGAACACGAACAATCTCTGTCAGTCCAGAAATTTCCGGAATAATAAAGAAACCAAATATTATATCACATTCCAGAATCGTAACTTAGTCTATGCCGGCAAGTTCTTTACCTCAGTTATCTCTGCTTGCCGGAGCTTGTTTACAATAGCCGCGCTATCATTAACTACTTAGCAAGGCTCATTATTGCCATGACACTTTATCCGCCGACTGTTCTCTTACTTGTGCCGAAACTTTTATGTCTGTTACCATGACAGTACTTACATGTTGTAAGTTACCATTAAGGTAGTTGTCTCAAGTGTGTTTATGAGAACTCCTAGTGATTTACTGGGAGAAACACGAGTCAGTTTGAGAGTTTAGTGTCATGTTGGCACGTTGGCCATAGTAGCTCAAATGGTTAGAGCGGCTGGACGGAAACCAGAAGATCCGTGTTTCAAATCCCGGCTATGGCATTGCATTTTTCAGTCTGGCTCTACCCTTTCATATTTTTGGAATCGTTGTCAATTGTCACCGCGAATTCGCCTTTATATATTCTATCGATTTAAAACGGGTACCTCGAAGTGGTAACTTGAGTTTTGGAAAGAGAAAGAAGTTGACGGTAGCACCATCAGATGAATACGTTGGTTGTTTGATGAGATTTGTTGAGTTTTTGGCCAGAAATTCGTTCACAATGATAGTCTTGTGATCCGGGGCGTTCTCGTGGTACAGAATCCATTAATTTCTTTCCACAAATCTGGTCTTTTTCGCCGTATTTGTTCTCAATAGTATTTATTTACCATTTGACCTAATGGGAAGAATTATGAATACATGACACTACGATATTCGAAAAAAAACTGCCAACATGACTTCCAGTTTTGTTTGAATTTGACGTGCCGTTTTGAGTTTCGGTTTAGTTGGAAGACGCCACGCGGAAGCCTGTTGACTATTGTGCATGTCAAATCCATAAACACATGTCTCATCACCTGTTACATTGCAGTTATTGAATCCTTTTACTAAACCTTCTTTAGATATTATGCTAATAATACGCATTTAGTTCTTGTGAAGTTCTTCTTTAGTTCTTGAAAGTTTAGTAAAAGAATGACACGTTACTGTCCAGAAGACATGATTATATTCTGAATATAGTATACATACATTGGACTGGCCGTGTATGTGCGATAAGCTCAGGTAAGCCTCTCTGTGTTGCGAATTGTTTTTCCGATACGCCTTCTCGCTTTGCCATGTAGTAGTTATTGAAACAAACATTTCATCTGGCAGTATCGGCGTCTCATGTGCACTCTGATATTTTTGCGCAGTAAACAGATACCCTACCAGAGCAGATAAACTGTTCAGTCCTCTCTCGATCGTGAGGCCTCCCTTGCAGTAATCGCCTCACGGACACTGGAGTCTTCGCGCTGAAACTCGCCATCCCATTCTGCACTCCTCCATGGCCTAGGTTGATGCTGGAGTATGCTGGTTTATTTCTTGTAATCCTTATATACGTTTCACTCGACATCGAAAATTCAGAGCAGCAACATGAGTCTTGTCAAGAGAGCTACAAAGAAACCAGCAGTCATCGCCGCCACACAATCAGCCGAGGAGGAACGTCCTGCAACACCGCAGCCAGAACCCGCCCCTGTTACCCAGCGAGGAGCAGGCCAGTCGCTGGCACTAGCCAGCCAGCCAACGCCGCCCCAACCACTGCACCGCCGCACGAACATAGTGATAACGTGCCTCGATACGTGCTTGCTGCAGCGCAGCAGCAGTGGCCATCAGCAATGAGGGCCACACGCATCACCTCAGCCCGAGGTCCGACACCACTCGTCCGGGTGGAGCTAGCCAGCCACGCGGAACTGGAAGCTGCTTTATCTAACGGCCTGTCCTTGTTAGGACGGGTGCTGCTCACTGAAGTCAGCCGACAGGACCGTCAAGCTCCATGCCGCCGCTGCTACGCCTACGGGCATGCAGCTGAGTCCTGTGCAGCCGAGCCGAAGTGCCACTACTGCGGTGCTTCCAGCCTCACCTCGGTTTGCACAGAACACGACCTCCACCGACGCCGCCGCTACTGTGCCTCCTGTGGCGGGCACAGCCACTTCACCGGGCAGGCGCTATGCTCCCTGCATCCCTGCAGGAAGGCAACGCCTGTTCCTCCTGCGCCACCAATTACTCAGCAGCAGCTGAGCGCTCAGCCTCACCAAATTCATCAACAGCCGGCAACACCAAACTACACCACCAGACAGGAGCAGTTCAGGGAGCAAGTCCGGGGCCTAGGGGAGGCCGTTCAGGATCTTTATTCGGAGCTCCTGGTCATAGCGGCCAATCTGACCGCCCTGGAGGACCTCCTAAGAGAGCTCCAGACTACACAGAAAACAGACTTCACAGCAGAACACCAATCCATACGCCGGAAGCTGGACGAGCTCACAACGAGCGTCAGGGGGCTTCCCAGGAACTTCGTGAGCTCAACCGTCCTTCTGCGTGAACAACCATCAGAGAACCAGCACACAACACAACAGCGCAAGACCGTCAGCCAGTTGTACGTGGAAGACATCAAGTCTCGCCACGTACGCTGGAAAGAAAGACTTCAGTAATCCGGTACCTGTCCTTACCTATTACCACCTCTTAACCCCTAGGCTGCAGTCAGGTTTCATGTCTGTAGCCTAGTAATACCTTCCACGCGCTCGCACCCATTGGGTACCAGCATCCCATCTCTCACATACTAACGTGGGTGCTATGCGGGACCGTACTAAGCCACGACATTCACCATTCATCATCCTTTCATTATCCGGTGGAGGTTTCTTAGTGGGTGTTTCCAAGGACAGGCGAGCCCCTCAGTTCCCATTGTGCCCTCCAACACAGTGGGGCTCCGTAAATGGATTTTTCCTCCACTCGGAAATATATATATACGTTTTAATAGTGGCATAGTCAATTAAAAAGTAGTCGAGTTTCTAATTTCTCTAGGTAAAACAAACACACTGTTGATAATTAGTTTCTAAACGGACTTTCGTAATGTTTTGATAGGCCATACATGGGCATGGGGTAAGTCGTTTCTGCCTTAGATAATAGCTGGGTTCAAAGCTTAGGTCGTGAGTAGGTGTTGCAGAGGAAATAGAGAAGCCTTGTCTCCTTGTGTAGTTCTAAAACTTCGTTCTTGTTACTTTCTTTCCTTCTTTCTTTCTTTCTTTCTTTCTTTCTTTCTTTCTTTCTTCGTAAGTCATAAAAACTATAATTGGGACTTCCATCAAACTTTACTCTCTCAGACAGTATTGGATGGACAGAGTCTTCTTCGCAACTTAATATTTCGAAACCTATAAAAAGGACATAAAACGTTTTTGTGGCATTCACTCTTCTCTGCACCACGTTTTATTTATGACACCCCCTTGTATGTGAGATACCCCTGTTCGTGCCTCTGGAATTTTTTCGACCTACGTCAGCGTTCCTTGTTTGCTGTACCCAAATAAAACGCAAGCATAACCAACATAAATCTCCTGGTGGAAGCCTAACGAAAACCCTATAACAGATGCAGCGTGAACCTCTCTCCACTTATGATAACGTCACATGGTCTTTTCGCGAAGAAAATGAATGTGATTTTCATCAGATAACCAGGTCACGCTTGCTAGAGCAATTTAATAGAAAATAATAGTGCTAGCCGCTATCAACTCTATCGTAAACTCACTGCATTTTCTCCGTTCCATCGTTACTCTCTTTAATGATTTATGTTTATGGCTCATCTTTCTCCATGGTGTAGTGCTAATTTTATTATGCAGACTATTAGCAGCCGCGTTCAACGATACGTAAAACTTGGATGTCTGCACTTTACCCCTGAATAATGTGCATCTAACCCCTAACAGGTGTGTTATATGATTTTCAGAAAACTTAGGTGCTTGTTTTCTCTCTGTGCTTGCAGTAAGTAGGGAAACAGGTATTGTATTCCATACAAAACTTCTTTAGAGAAATTTTTAAATTAAGATCTCTGTATTTGTATGTCAAAACAATACTGCTGCAGCAACTACCCTTAGAATTAGGATTCGGCACCGAAACCCGTGGTTTATTGTACTTAAGTTCAGGTGGAGTAACTCTGGGAGGAAGGGATGGCCTGAAGCGAGAGGATACAGAGGGTGGCCTACTGTCAAACCCGCATACCAGTGTTAAATTGATTGGGTTCTAATTGGAGCTATGAGTTCCCTGATCCTCAGGTGAATGGTTGTAGGAAATGGATTTTGGTGGTTGTTGGCTACTCAGTCGTATTAACAACACTTTGTTTGTTGCAGAATTATTTGGTTTAATTCCTACTAAGTTTGTTTATCGACTTGGATCGATGACCACCTGTTAGTTAAATTCCTAACATAAATTCAATTTTACTTGAAACCCTGGATTACTTAATTAATTAGAGCCAACTGAAAAATTCAATGCCATGGCCGGGATTTGAACCACGGATCTACTGGTTTCCGTCCATTTGCTCTAACCCTTGAGCTACCATGGTCAACGTGCCTTCCTGACCCTAAATTCTCCAATTGACTCCGTGGTTCAAATCCCGGCTATGGCATTGAATTTTTCAGTTGGCTCTAATTAATTAAAAGTCACCCATATACCGGAGTAATGCATTTAAATGGATTAATTCTTTAAGGATTATTTCCTCAATATATATTTACATTAAAAATAATCTACGATAAAAATCCTGGTAATTAAGTTCTTACAATAGTGAGTCGCCACAAGTTGTTGTCTCAAATATGAGCACCCTAAGTGGTCTACCGGGAAATATGATGAGTCAATTGGAGAATTTAGTGTCAGGAAGGCACGTTGACCATGGTAGCTCAAGGTGTAGAGCAGCTGGACGGAAACCAGTAGATCCGTGGTTCAAATCCTGGTCATGGCATTGAATTTTTCAGATGGCTCTAATTAATTAAAAATCACCCATATACCGGAGTAATCTATTTAAAAGGATTAATTCTTTAAGGATTAATTCCTCAATATAAATTTACCTGGATTACTTGCCGCGCAGTTTCTATTTGTTCTTTATACGGCGACTACTTTGCTCTAATAAACTTCTAATGCTACTTCCACTTACGCTGGTTGCGCTATTCTTAACTTCCCTACATTTCAGACTTATAAATCTTCGCTTCTCTCCTTAACGCGCATGAACACGTCCTTCCTGTCGTAGGATCACCTTTTAAGTAAACTTTTCTTACTTCAAGATTCAGTTCGAACCTTATTCTGATCCCCTCTCTAACTTTACCGCATGACCAAACTAGCTCAACCTCAAATGTTACACTATTATTGGTTTCTCATTTATTTTGAATTTTCGCATTGATTTGCAAAGCTCATTTAACTCATTGGCGTTCAGTCCATCCTGGGGTTGGGGAACGCCTACCCTGAGTTGTCTGTAACGGTATACATCGTTATCAAATCAGCGAAGTAAATCTCTTTAGCGTTCATGCTCAACTGCATTTTGACAGCCCTTTGTCCCAACACATTCCTGGCTGGGAGTATTCTATATTTCTCAGACATTGAACCTCTAATAGCACAAAGAAGGTAACAGACCTCCCTTCCTGTGTCTCCAAAGTGTACAGATTTTTACAAGAATATTCTCTCTTCCTTGCCTGGATGCAAGTATATATGTTATATTAAATTATATTCTTTCCTTCTTATTCTTTAAGTCAAATGCTATTTTAATCATTATTCTATCCATTCTAATTTCATAACATTATAACAAGATTTTTATATTAGTTTAGTTGGCCATAGTAGCTCAGGGGTTTGAGCGGCTGGACGGCAACCAGAAGATGCGTGGTTCAAATCCCGGCTATGGCATTGCATTTTTTAGTCTTACTGTATCTTTCCATACTTTAGGCTACACACGGCCAGTGTGAAAGAACAACCACTAATAGTGGTTAACCATAAAGCCCGGGCCTTAAAGTACTTACACGTTGTAAGTCGTCATTAAGGTAGTTGTCTCATGTGTTTATGAGAACTCCTAAGTGGTTTACAGGGAAAAGTACGAGTCAGTTGGAGAACTTAATGTCATGTTGGCACGTTGGCCATAGTAGCTCAAAGGTTAGAGCAGCTGGACGGAAACAAGAAGATCCGTGGTTCAAATCCCGGCTATGGTATTGAATTTTTCAGTCTGGCTGTATCTTTCCAGGTTGGTAGTACTTCACCCGTTCTGTGACCTTAGAGGATTAACATCATAATCATCATAGCTAGGGCTTCAATTTAATCTTATTTTCCAGAAGTTTTCTATTTGGCATCGTCCTCGCGGAACATTTCCAAGATGTCAGATTGAAAACACATCTGTACAGAGATAAAAACTACCAAAGATCAAAGACCTAATTTTAGAACTATAGCAAAAATGCAGTGCAAGGTTAGAGGATATGTAAATGTGTCATCGTTTTTTTTAAGCGGCCACATTCGGTAATAGTTAAACTAACTTCAGATCTGTCCTATTCTAATCCAGACATACCGGAACATCCATGTTAAAGGCAAAATATAACCCACACAAGTCCATAGAATGAAACTCCAAAGCTAAATTAATATCTTTGAGAACCAGTGGGAGATTTTCCACAATCTCATTATATTGCAGTGTTGTCAACGATCCAGCGTACATAAAGCCGATTTATAATGTATTTGTTTCTTCACGGTTCTCTACAAGTTCAATGTATGATCTTAAAACAGTCTGCTTAAGTAAGTTGTTCAAGCTACAGTAAAAGCAAATGGATTGAAACAATTAATCCAAAAGAGATCGCCACTTGAGAATAATAGCAATTTGTTTAATGAAACCAGTATCGTAAGTTTATGCAAATTGGTTTTGGATCCGTTTCCCGTTCTATGTGCAAAGGATACACACTGCATCGCAGAAAGTTATCGCCCAAGGAAGAAGGAAGTGTATGTTTCCGATACGCAAGGAATTGGTTCATCCCCCCTCCCACCCTCTTGCTGTAATTTGCTAATTTAAATGCGAACAGCCAGCTCCCTCTCGCAGACTGCGCTGCCTAGCGTGTCGTCTCGGGGCAGGATTTAAGACCCCCCGGAGGTGCACCGCTACAGACTCTTCTCCCAACATGTTTCACACTCTCCTTTCTAATAGAAAAATGATTTCACACACGATTTAAGGTAAAATTAATACTCAGACGTTCTAGCTAAGTGTTTGAAAACCTGGCTAAATACGTTCATTGTTTTATAGCTGAGTTCTATAATGTTCATGAAATATTACAAAACTTATCAATATTTCATGGATTTCTTAAATAAAATATTTCTTGAGCTAAATTATTCATCTTGATGTTTACTGTTTGTCAGCTTGATATCAAATTTGATATGTTTTTGTAAATTGTATTATATTCATAAATTTGTAAAACTATATTCCTATTATACCTTTGGGTAAAATAGGAATCAAAAAATTGGATAATAAATAAATAAATATAATGTTCTTCACTAAAATGACATTGCGAGAAAAACTGAATAGCAACAACACTTTAAGAAAATAAAAAACATCTGAAAAAAACAATTTAAAAATTAATAATTGTTATCTCCCAAGTTGCTGATATTACCATAAAGCTATTTTACATACACTGTAAGTTTTATTTTTACGTAACACATTTTCATCTACCTCTTATGATTTACCTGTTGTACTAACTTGGAAGATGGCAATATTATCAAATAATATTTTCATATTCAAAAGAGAAGTAACTGTGGTTGGTCTTGGTCCCATAAAATGAATTACGTGTTGAAGCAGATAGGTATGGGACATTCTTGGATAAATGCAGAGTATGGGTATAGAGGTTTCTGAAAAGAAGTTAAGCTAAGATTAGAAGATATTGACAGACAAGAAATACAAGTGACAAAAGCTCACTGAGATTATATAGAGAAATAAAAGCAACCTGGGGGAAGGAAGGATATATAGATATATGTAGTAAGTTAGGGCGAGAAGGTTTTACTTGGGCGAGAACAGTAGTGAGAAACTTGAAAGGTATAAGTCAAGAGAGGGAGCTAGATAAATGTCTATTGTGTGGAGAAGAGAATGCAGATTTCCATTGTATATTATATTGTAGTCAAACAAAGATATGGAGAGCGCAGGCCTGGCTACGTAAATGGGACAATTTGGGGGGTGAAGTAGTATTTAGAAAAATTCTGTCAGTAAAAGGGGAAAAGAACAGGAGAAATATAGGTAATTATTTAGGGAAAGTTCAAGAGAGATGGCTAAGAACAATTAAGAGAAAAATGTAGAGTGGGATAGGTGAAATGGCAAAAAGTGTAAAGAGGAGTAGAGGGCCTCCAAAACACAAAGCTTAGGGTTAGGTGTACGGGGACCAAATTACCATTCAATGGTGGGCAACATGGTGGGATTTTCAGGATTTAGGAATATATGGCATATTTCAGTATGGATTTTATAATTGTCATCTTGATTTTGTATTTCCATTTGATGATTTAAAGCGAAAGATGAGAAATAAATTACAAATTAATTGTACAAAAGTATGCAAAATTGCTTGGAATTAATGAGTAAATTATGGTTTATTCAAACAATATTCAATATATGCAGCTCATAACTTCTGTAAATGTCTTAAATATACGGTACTTTTAATCAAAACTGTTTGTCATTTTTTGAGAAAATAAAAAAACAGAAAATATCCACGTGAAGCGTATTTAGGGGGTGGAAATTTTCAAGATGAATTTTTGGACGATGCAAATTGTAAATATCAAGTTTTGTATTTATCACACAAAGAAATACATGATTATCCTTGCAAAAAAGCTTTTTTGTGCTTCAAAACATATATTTTGTGTTAAACCTCAATGACGAATTTTTCGGTGGAGTAAACTCTCTCCAATTTAACGACGTAAAGACAAAAGTACTAAAAGGAAAAAATATAAAATATGTATTCAATAATATAATAAAAATATAATCCAAAGGTTCCTAGCAAATTTCAAATTTATATTAACAGCTGATATTAATTGTATGTGAACTATCCTGAAACTATATACATTTTAAAAGCTTTTTCCATATAGCTGTGGTTACCTTTTCACACAGGAATGGCTTAGCATAATTTTATAAATATATGTGTGTGTGTGTGTGTGTGTGTGTGTGTGTGTGTGTGTGTGTGTGTGTGTGTGTGTGTGTGTGTGTGTGTGTGTGTATTACGAAGGGGAATCCAAAAGAAACAGGATTGTTGTTATAAAAATTGTATTGATGAACCGTTTTACAAATTTACTTCAGTCACATTCAAAATACTCTCCATTATATGCCATGCACTTGTCAAGTCTCTTTTCTCACTGTTGGAGGCACATTTAGAACTCTTCAAGTATGATATTGTCCAGTGCCCTTTGCGAAGTTGTTTCTACCGCCTCCACATCGTCATAACGCTCCCCTATTAGCGTTTTTTTCATTCGTGGAAATAGAAAAACGTTGCACGGGGCTAGGTCAGGCGAATACGGAGCATGGGGAACGAGAGACCACCTCTGAGATGTCAAATAGTGGGTCACTCGTAAGGCCGTGTGTGCTGGAGCGCTGTCGTGATGCAGAAACCAGTCACCTGATCGCAAAAGTTCCGGGCGTTTCCTCCTCACATCCTCTCTCAGACGCCTTAAAACATCCAAGTAAAAGTGCTGGTTAACAGTCTGGCCAGGGGGTACCAATTCCCGATACACAATTCCACGAATATCAAAAAAGACAATGATCATCGTCTTCACATTTGACCTCACTTGCCTTGTCGTTTTTGGTCTGGGAGAGCTGGGAGTCCAGCACTGGCCTGACGCTTGTTTGGTTTATGGGTCATTCCCGTAACACCAACTCTCATCCCCTGTAATGACTTTGTTGAAGAAGTTTGCAACACGTGCAATCTCTGTTTTCAAGTCCTTACACACATTCATGCGGATGGTTTTGTACTCCTGTGTGAGAAGGCGCGGAACAAATTTAGTAGCAACACGTCTCATGTGCAAATCCTCCCTCAAAATCCGTTGGCATGAGCTCCAACTGATTCCTGTCACTGCCGAAATTTGGTCAATCGTTTGGCGACGATCCTCCTTGATCTTTTGGCGGACCTTTTCAATGTTCTCCTGATTTCGCGATGTTGAAGGGCGTCCAGAACGAGCTTGGTCTTCAACACACATCTCACCACGTTTAAAGCGCCCAAACCACTCGAAAACCTGTGTGCAGCTCTAGCGTCCTCCTGGAAAGCTTCCTGAAGCATTTGGTGTGTCTCAGTTGCAGTGGTTTTAAGCAGGAAACCAAATTTCACACACAATCTTTGTTCTTATAAAGTTGTCATAACGACTTCGCAGAGGTAACCAACAGTCAGAGAAACACAATACCACACTTGCACGTTCAGCTCTACACTGACACCGTCTGCACAGCTGTTTCTTGAAGGTCTCTAACACCATCTAGGGTGAGAACCCTGCACTAAGTCTATTAGTGGCAGGCAGCGCCCTCGGAGTCCGGTTTCTTTTTGGTCCCTCCTCGTGTATATATAAACTCAGGAATCGTAATACTGGTTTTAATTACTTCCGCCGTAAGTTTTTTTGGCAGATTATTAGAAAAACCAAGTGTCTCTTTTATTATTTAGTATTAATTTGAAAGCCATGCAACAGAGGTTACAATGTAAGTAATTTTTTGCCTGCCTGTGTCTGTTAAAACGTTTGATATCATGAATGTATAGGAAATAATGCAACTTCGTTTCCCCTTTATGAGCAACGGTGTTGACTTTTATTACATTTGTCGCTGGATTTCTTTAGGTCGCGATCATTTACGCTTGCAGATCCTCAGAAAGTTAGGGAATAATCTTAGCTGGAGAGAAATTCCAGAAATCGGAAATCGAGTTCTGGAATTCGTACAACTGGACCACTGGATCATTCCTACAAGCGTTGATTTTATTATTTTTCATGCATCTAAATACAGAAACAGAATTAGTGGAGCAGAAAATGGATTAAGATTAAGGCTGTAAACTTAGGCCTATATTGTTCAACTTGTTCATTGATGATATAATTGAGAGGGTTGAAAAAAGTAACAACCTTTGCCCAATTATTAGGGATAAGATAATACCAGGGCTACTATTTGCATATGATTTGGTAATAGCAGCTATAACAGTGATAGGATTACACAGAGCAATAAATGAAATTAGCAGCTACTGTAAAGAATGAGGGATAAGAATCAATATAAGCAAGTCAAAAATAGGAGTGTTTAGGAATGGTGATAAGCTAAGAAAGGATAAAAAGAGGCATCTAAATGACCAAAAAGTGGAGGTGGTGAAGGAGTTTGACTATTTAGGGATGAGACTGTGCTACAATGGGGTCTGGGGAGCACATGGGAGAAAGATAAGAGTGAAAGGGAGGATAGCGATGTCTGGGGTAAGGAGTTGTAAATATAAATTACCAGATATGTCAGTAAAGTGGCATGAAATAATCTATGAAGCAATAGTAGAATCAAAAATGACTTATGGTGTGTAGTTGTGGGGAGCCAATGAGATAAGAAATCATGTTGAACAGTTCTGTAAAGACATACTAGGTTTGAATAAGTCAACACCAAATGGAGTAGCTAGAGTGAAACTTGGAAGACCTTGCATGAGTTGAGTAATTATGGAAAGATGTTTAAAATATTGGTATAGCTGTATAAAAAGGATGATGATGACAACGCATTAAAGATCTGTCTAGAACATCAGAAGAATTCAACATGTAAGAACAGCTGGTGGGCAGCGCTAGAGAGAACGCTGGTTAAAATAGGGATGGGGGATATCTGGCATGAGAGTGAGAAAAATGTATAAAGTTTTTGGACAATTAAAATAATAGGATAGAGGATATTGACAGACAAGTGACGTGGGGAAATCTCATAAGTGAAGAATCACTAAATGTATACCTGAAAATGACAGAATGGGGAAGGTAAACATGTTGTGACTTTGTGGGTTCGTGAAATGATAAAACGAGGTTATTAAAAACAAAAACTACACTTTATTCTCCTAGCAAATACATTCGTTCATCACAATTTTCTAGCTAACTTCAAACTGTTTATTTTTCCTAACAACTACGCTCAACTGTCTCTCAGTTCCGGTAACGATCGGCCATCATTTTTCATCGGCTTCGCGAATCTACCGCCAGGGTGACACTGCTCCCTCCTCAAGGCTGGTCGTCCCGAACATCGCCTTCGTAGCGGGCCAGGCGATCCAGGTGTACCACCAACATCTTTCCTCGGGGCACCTTCTGGATCCGGTAGACCACGTCGTTAATCCTCTTCACCACACGGTACGGTCCTTGCCATGACTGCTGAAGCTTCGGGCAGCGTACCTTGGACCGGGTCGGGCGGTACAACCAGACCAGGTTACCTTGCTGGAACCCTTGGCTGTTGGCTTGCCTGTCGTATCGGGTTTTCATGCGGTCGCTCGCCTTCTGGATGTTCTGGCGAGCCATCTCGTGCATGTCGTAGAGGTGGTCCACCGGGTTCTCCACATCCCTCAAGAGTGGCCCCAAGTCTGCGTCCGCCAGCTGCTCCCTCCTCAGGCCTGCGCTATCCCAGCCATCCGCAGGCACTGCCGTGACTACTCGAACTGCTGCGGCACGCTCCTTCTTTTCCACTCTTGTGCATTGGCCGCACTCTTCTGGACAGGGTCTTCGGTACATAGCGTCCGCGTTACCGAAAGTGAAGCAGATGTGTAAAAAGTACGACTCATCTAAAATTTAATAATGTAGTTTTTGTGTTTAATAACCTCGTTTTGTCTTCGCGGCCAAGTTGTTATTTGCCGCTTCCGACTTCGCTGTTAATTCGTTCATCTTTTGCAAAAGCATTTCCAATGCCGATTTCATGGCCATAATGTTCGGTGATGTTGTTATCCCGCTTCCTGACACCAGTTGTGACATTGTGGGTTCGTGAAATGATTAAACGAGGTTATAAAACACAAAAACTACACTTTATTCTCCTCGAAATACACTGTTCACCATTACAGTTTGCTAGCTAACCTTAAAACTGTTTATTTTTCCTAACAACTACGCTCAACTGTCTCTCACTTCCGGTAACGATCGGCCATCATTTTTCATCGGCTTCGCGAATCTACCGCCAGGGTGACAATATATAGACATATGTGATAGATATGAGAGGGAGGGTTTAGCTTGGTTAAGTACAGGAGCCATATTGAGAGGGGGTTCACCAAAGGAGTGCATTCTATGTGGAAAGAAAATAAGCTTAGAACATTACGTAGTGGAGTGTAAAGAAGTTGAAAAGTGGAGGAAATTAATATGGGATAGGAACTAGGATAATAAAGGGGCTTACATAGTAACAAGGATAATGCTTGCGTTGAAAAGAGAGAAAAGATTAAGGGAGAGGGGGAAATTTGCTGACAAGCTCAAAGAGAAATGGTTGAGAACGGCGAGGAAATAGGAGGTAGAGAAATTGGAGACATAATCAGAACATTAGGTGAAGTTCGTATAAGGGCTAGGGTAGAGGTTAACGGCCAGGGAGCCAACAACACTATCAGCCAGTAATATAAGAAGCTGACAAATTTGTACCTAGATTAGACTTGTAAATCTTGTAATTGAGATTGTAAGACATGTAAGTACAAATAAATATCTATCATATCTAGTACAGTTCTGTAGACAACAAATGTAATTTCGAGTATGTATGTATGTAACACATACAAATGAATTTTATAAATATGCTTTTTAGGGGAAGTTAGAAGCATATATCCAGTGAAACCACGGTATGGAATTTTTGGATAGGATGGTAAAGGTAGTCGCTATGTACTACATGGTGGACAAAGTAGAAGTTAACTTTTGAACAATTCTGACACATTAAATGCCCGGAGTCCCACTGCAAAACAAACCAACACCGCTGGCATAGCGTGACGAATGCAGCATTTACCTCTGCTCGACTGTTATGGCCCAAACTACTGCAGGCTGTGCCAGCATTGACATGACGTTCCGGTATGGCTATACATTCTACTTTTAGTTGAAACATTTTTGCCCCTCATGTGAGTGGCATGTGTCTATCAGGTTACATTGGATGATCCCGCTTTGTGCTGTAGATTAACGAGGAATGAACAAGCTTCACGGGCGCTGACAACTCACCTTTATAAAACGGGAAGGCACACAACCTTCTGTATCCGTTAACGACGAACAATATCTACCATTATAATACTTCTTTAAAGCATGAAATACACAAATCAAAAGAAAATGTCAACCTGACTCCATCGATATCGTAACTCCCAACAATTTTCCCACATTACATTGCTGCATTTCAAATTACCATTTGCATTTCAAACACAATTTTTCACTCAGTGACTTCTTAAATTCTAAGAACGTTCTTTTGCCTTTCTGATTTCTAAACTGGCCTACAATGTGTGCATCCCAAATTCCAGGGAAACAGATGTGTTCAAATTATTACACTCAATGGTGAAATTTTTAACATATACCGTTTATTTTCTATTTATTTAACAGAAGTAATATTACAAAATAGTTTTTTCAACTCTTAGTATTTTGTATGCATTCCTTTAGCCTTTATTACCATTTTGATGCGTTTAGGCATGCTCTCTACAAGGGTGGAGCACTTTTCCTTTATTTCTTCATCTCTGTGCCAAATGCTTATCAGACCCTCAATAAGCTGAACTTTTGTTGTTATTTTCAATTTTTTCAGTCTCTGTTTAACAATACCCCACAGGTTCTCTATTGGATTTAAGTCAGGACTATTCCCCGGCCATGGTCGTACTTCTACATTGATTTCTTTGTGGAACTGGGTTACAGATTTTGCTCTATGGCAGGCAGCACTGTCATGCAAGAACACAGAAACACCATTTGGAAACCATTCTTTACTTTTCGGAAATAGTCTTGTTTCTAATACACTTTTATACTGTTTCTGCTCCATAGATCCCACAAATATGTATAATTTTCCAGGTCCATGGACAGACGAACAGCTCCAGACCATTTTTGATGTTGGATGCTTTAATCTTTCATCGACACACTGAGGGGAAAATGCTTATTTATCTGTCCAACTCACTAATTGACTGTGGTTTTCACATACTTCAAACATGAATTCATCTGAGAAAATTACCTGAAACAATAAAAACCTCAATTAATACTAAACAGTTTTAAAATTGCTCAAAGATAGTATAACAAAACCAGCAATGATAGAAACAAACTTTAGGCTGTTTATTTCATTTCCAAAAAATTTACATTTACATACTTTAATTTTATGCTATATACAATTTTCATACTATTTACCATTGTCCAAAATTCCACTGGATGTTACTGCACCTCTTTGGCCCATACTAAACTTTTTTGCCGTTGCAGGTGTCAGTTTAGCCTTTTTACGAGGCCTGCGTGCTGGTAAACCTGCTTCACATAATCTTCTGCGAACTACTGAGGCTGATATTTCTGTACCGTACTGCTTTAGTTGATTACTGAGGTCAATGCTGGTTGCTCTTCTATTTTGTTTTGCCACTTGCACAAATTTTCTTCGCATCCTTGGTGATAGCTTTCTTTTCCTCCCGCATTTTCCATCCCTTTGTGAGGTCAACGTCTCACCGAATGTTAAAGCTTGATTAATGCGACTAACAGATTTTTGTGAAATACACAATTTCTTAGCTATTTCGCGTCGTTAATAATGAGTTTCCTTCTAAAGACTCTTACTTACAGCTACTTTCCTTGGGGATAAGTTAGAAATTTTACCCATAACCTCACTTTTGAATCAGTGTGAATGCTGAGGATAAGATACACGATGTTACCTGGCTTGAGATCAATTAATAATAAATACTGAGGATATATTAGCCATAAAACACAGTAAAGGCAAATATTAACAATCTTCACTTACTACATTCACCAAATGAAAGCAATATCATCAAACAGTTGGATAAATAGAAATGAAGAAAATAGCTTCTCTTAATTCAGAGCTACCACCATATTACTATAAGTAAAAGAAAAATCCCCCAGTTATTATTAAGAGAGAAATTTCATTGAAGATGCTTCATAGTATAGCAAGAAGAAGAATTACTACAAATTGAAATAGGTTACGGCGGTAAATAGCTGTTATTTTGAATGTTAAACTGAAGCAAAATAACAAAAAGCATGACTGAGTAATAATTTGCAAACCTCTATACCTTGAGCTAGTAATTATATGTTTGATTTCAGTAAACATAATAATTACCTTAGCCACTCCATTTATATTGCCTTGTCCTCAACACTTATAGTACCTTAGCTAATGACCAGCTCATACTTCTTACATCATTCATTGCTTTTTGTTGTTTTTTTTTCATATAGAGACCATTTGTTGGGGATATTTATCTATATGGAACATACACGTTCAATAATTTGACACAAAGCCTTACCCAATTGTTTTTCATGTAGCAAATATATCCTTTATTTACATATAAAACATCTTATGTTACTTCCTCTAACCACTAGTAAATTTGTTATAGTTACCAAAAACCACTCATTTTCTACTTGTTTCATGCATATAAAAACAGTTGCATAAATAGTAACATTACTAATTTCCTTGCAGGTACAAAGAGTGATAAAAAGCCATAATCGATAATCACATACAGCCATAAAGAGCTTTCACTCCTGACCACAGATCCCACATGGAAGCAATTGTAAGGTTCTTCAACCCACAAACATATGGGGTGGTCCTTCTTACTACATTCACCAAGTTAAAGCGCTGTTGCGATGTTTTTCTTTTGTCCTCAGAACTTCAGTATATACCTTCTATTAGCTTAGACTGTGCACACGATCTTCTTATGTATGTTAATTAAGCTTATATTTATAGAAGTCACATTACTTAGTGCAATTAATGTAATTTTATAAATTTATTAGTGTTTAATAGTTATTCGCGTTTAGTACTTGCGTAATTTAATTAAGATGAGGACACCCCTGGAACCTAACATGGATATGCTAACATATCCATGTCACAACAATGTCACAGACAACAGATGAGTTTCTAAGAAGTAAAATTAAATAACATCCATGTCACAACAATGTCACAGACAACAGATGAGTTTCTAAGAAGTAAAATTAAATAAAGTAAATATTGATTTTTTTGGTAAAAATTATGTCTGTTACAGCCTAGTTATTAAAAATGTAATACATTATACTATTATGTGACCTAAGTTGCATTATTCTTAATTACTATTTGTATTATTATTCTGTTAATTACTACTGCATTACTTTAATCATTATTGTATTATTTATCTACTATTGTATTATTTAATTACTATTGTATTATTCATAATTGTATTACTCATAAGAAATGTATTATTCTTATGGGTACAAATTTGACGAAGCCAAGAATATTTTACATTCCTAAGGTGAATAAAACTATCTATCTATCTAACATAGATTTCCATTCATACTAGTAATATATACCTAACAGTATTTCTAACTTTTCTCGAGTTCTAAAGCGTTTATGACATAATTATTATGAGGAATGTACATCATTATTTATTTTAATTGCGTTTAACAGAAGGCCCCTGCCTCCAAAAAATTACACTGCTTAACTTTATTCAAACTTGTAAAATTATCAGTCATCCTTTTAAAAATCTTCCAGCATATAAAAATAGTAATAGATTTTCTTTATTAGTTTTTCTTTAATTCCTTAATTCGTTTCTTTACTTTTGAGTTATTTACTGCTTTGTTAAATCGACTGAAATAGGATTCAGCACTTGTAGCTGTCACAGAAAATAATATTGCTGTATAGGCTGAGCAGGATCTGGAAATTACTATAATCATTATTATGTAACATTCATTTCCGGTGCCTTGAGTTTGAGCAAAGCTGTTTGTTGATGATTAAGCTTAAATTATGCTGACTGGCAAAACATGTACTTTGGACTGGTGAATCACACATCCTGCTGGTCAAGGGAAATAATGCTTAGGTGGTCAGTAACAGGTATAAACATGCTCTCAATGATGTAAACAATGATTGCACAATATGGTCCAATAGTTGGGAGGAAATTAACAGTTAGCGTGGGAATCGCTGAGTTGGGTTTTGGGTAGGACCCCAAATTAAGCTTGGTTGAGTTAGCACCCGGGGGACTTGACAGAGATATTTGAGAGGGGACTTGCTGATGGTCTATATAATCATTAACAAGAGTTTATTTTAAAGTGCTACTACGAGTAAGATCGCCAGCAGGTTGCACCGAACCGTACATCTCTTGCCAGTTCCACAAGGTTGAGCCACACAAACAACGCATCTCTAAAGGTATAGTTGCATTATGTTATGTATTTAAATGTTACTAAAGCGTCCCTGATCTCATCCAGATCCAGGGAGTGCCCTGTAGAAACGCTAGGCATCTCTGAAATACAGTTACTCAGTTCATTTTGATGTAGATGTTTTATCTGCTCTACCTTATCCATAGCTACGCTCCCAGTTACATGCGGTTAAAGGTTAAAACCCCTTACCTTTTAAACCCCTACAACACCTGGTAGTTTTGTCATGTAGCATATGATCTCGGCACCGGTTTCCAAACCATGTACCTTTACACCTCTCGCAATTCCTATCAACCCCCTCAAAACCGTCATATAACATTAAGGGAAAAGTTTTAGGATAAATCGGCTTACAATTCCAATAAACAAAGCTCTAATGTGCAGTCTTTGCTTATAAATTAATATTAACTACCAGAATATTCAAAGTTCTTATTTAATTAGCAAGTAAATATTCCTCACAAATTCATGCACACTGATGGAATTTAACTCTTAAAATTGAATGAAGGTTCTACAACAATGTATCGGAGTGCTTTTCTAAGCTTTCCCTGATGTTATGTTAATAACACCTATTTAGTTCTTGTAGATAATATAAGTACCAATACCGTAACAGCATAGGTAATATATCTCTTTCAGTTGTTATAAAGTGCTGTGACCATATGTATTATTATAGCAGAGATTCATTATTTAAAATTTATTTGAAAACATCAGTGACTATTTCGTACAGTGAATTCATCGTGATTTTTTCTCTTCTTCTAAACGTCATTTTAAACAACGGCAACCCTGGGTATTCTCAGCTGTAAACACGTGCCTAACATTCTTCACCCCTCCAGCCCGGTAAGTTTATCCTAAGATGTTTGACGTTGTGGTTAGGGGTGAGAACAGTTTTTCCGTACAAAGCCAGACGCCTGGGGATTCTTTAAGCGCGGTCACTATACCTACTTATCAGTCACTCTTAATATCAGTGAAGATAAATGAAAGCCAACTGCTTAAATATTCCTATGCCTGCCAATGTGTACTTGTTATTCCATGACATCGCAAGAAACAATTGAACAGGCGCGGTACTTCAAAAAATTTTGGTGCGTTACATTTACATAATTTTGCTATCATTTAACTTATCACACCAGCCGTGTGTAGCACTACGACTTAATTTCTATTAATAGACCTAACAGTGGTTGGACAATAAAGCCTGGAATTAAAGTACTTATATGTTGGAAGTCGCCATTAAGGAGTTGTCTCTTGTGTACGAGTATATGAGAACTTTCTAGTGGTTTACCGGAATGATGTGAGTAATTTGGAGAATTGATGTCATACTGGCACGTTGGCCTTGGTAGCTCAATGTTTAGAGCAACCGGAAGGAGACCGGAAGATTCAGATCCGGCTACGGCATTGCAACGGTTTTAAATGCAAATGGGATGATTGAAGATTACGTTCTGGAAGCCCCGCGTTGTGGCGATCATTTGCAACGGTGCAAATAAACCAGAAAACTACAGGGGAATAATTCTATTATATATTAGGGAAAATATATACAGAAATATTAGCAGAAAGGCTAAGAATATGGGTAGAACAAGAAAGAAAGATGTCTGAATTTCAAGCAGGTCTCAGGAAAGGAAAACGGACAATAGATAATCTGTTCATAATAAAGACTATAATAGACAAATACCTCAGGAAGAAGAGAGAAAGGGTATGTATGTTCTTTGCAGATTTTGAGAAAGCTTTTGATACGGTAAACAGAAAAGCTTTAGTTTGGAAATTGAGGAAGAAAGGGGAAAGTAGAAAATTTAGAAAAGAAGTAGAGAAAATCTATGAAGAGGTGAAGTTTTGAATAGGGTGGGAAAAATTGTAATTACAGAGAAGACAGAACAAACAATAGGCCTAAGGCAAGGATGCAAAGTGAGTCCAATTTTATTTAACTTATTTATGAATGAGATAATAGACAAGGTTAGTGAAGGAAATCACCATTGCCCGGTAATAACAAACAAAGAAATTCCTGGACTGCTATATGCGTATGACTTAATGGTAGGATCTATAACGGTAGTAGGATTGCAGAAGGCAATAAATGGAATCCAGAAATTTTGTGAAGAGTGGGGAATAAAAATAAACATAAGTAAGTCGAAAGTTTTGGTCTTAAAGAAGGGAGTTAAACTAAAAAAGATGAAAAGTGGGTACTAAATGGCAAAAGGGTAGAAGCAGTCAATGAATTTGAATACTTAGGAGTAAGGTTGAATAACAATGGAAAGTGGGGAGCACACAGGAGACAAATTGAAGCAAAAGAAAGGCGGCAATGATTGGAATAAGAATATGCGAATATAAACTAGAAATGACAACCAAGTGTTTAGAAAGAATGTACGAAGCACTAGTTGAATCCAAAATGTTGTAAAAATGTTGTTGTTTTAAATGTGGTGCTGCAAATGTGCATGGATGAGCTTGTGGTGTGGTGATCGTACTCTCACCTTTGTGACAATCTTGTCCTGGAGATTCCTCGGCAGCATTGGCGCAAGAAATCTTACCTCTGGGCGTGGTCGCGGAGCAGAGGAAGCTAATATTACTCTTGTAAGAATGAACAAATAATTATTTTCTTTTCTAGAGATGAAGATTTGATTCTTACAAAACATTTCTAGATTCTGATACAATTTTAAATACTGTAAATGCTGTCCTTTAACAAACAGTGATTGATGTGTCGATGATATATTCCTCTATTACACACACGCTATTTGTGCATCTTAAATGCACACACAACATAGTTTCTGCACAAACTCGCAGAGACACAAATATACCTCTTTCTCCTTTGACGTTCTTAAGCAGAAGGACACTAATTGCAATCAATCTCCTGCTGCTTCTCTTCAAGCTGCTATCGCAACAAAATATTTAATTCATCCTCCACTGGTCCAAGTCACCGGGTTACAGTTTGATTTTTAAAGGAAGATACGTGAAGGTCATATGTTTTTCCACGTGGGTGCTTTTAATGTTGCCCAGCAGATCCCCTTTCTTTATTCTCTCAACACTCGAAGCATAAACAAGGGTTCGAGTTATCTCACTTCAACAAAAATATGCACAGTTAATCTGTATAAGTCTACTTTAAAACAGAAATAAATTGATCACAAATTCACTGCGTTGTAGCGTCTTCACATGTGAGTTCTTTTAAATAATTTCTGCACTATGTAACTGATATTTCATACTTAACGTTCTTGTTGCTATACATTTTAAATTGACATTTCCGCATTAATTCTTGTTTCACATAAGCTTGCGCAGTATCTCTAAACGGTCACGTGACCTTATCACCTCTCATTGGCTGCTGTGTGGTGCAGACTGTCGTGCGGTAAAAATTAGTTCGTTATTTAACATGGTGATATATCTTTATATGTTGGAAGAGAATTGTCAAATTTGTATTTTCGTAACTGTTTGAATTAAATATATTACGCAACAGAGTTGAATTATCTGGAATGCATGTTAATTCTTAAACAAAGTAAAGAGGAGGTTCCTTTGCTCTGTAGCACACCTTTCATATGACATGATAGCACGTGCTTTAGCGGTACTTATGACATATTTGTTTACATGAGTTTTATCACTGACCTTGTTTTGAACTTTGTCATATATTGCCATACGAAGTTGTACTGTGTACGAGAGCTAAATTATTTTACTGGTCGTTTATTGTGCGTGTACTTATTATATATAATGGCAGAGTCTACAGCCAGTTTTTCGCCCAAGCATCGCACGGGAAAACCATTACAAACAGGCGAGAAAAGAATTGTCGTGCATATGTTTAATGCACTCACAGAGAAGAATCCGTTTTTGTCATTGAGAGAAGTCGAACAGCTGTGCTCTGAACTTACAGGTGTGAGTATTAGGTCCGTAGGAACATCGCGACGAGAAATTGAGACAACAGGAAAACTTACCGTTTACGACTCCAGGCAAAAGCAGGAATAAACAAAAGCGCGTGCTCTGAGTGTGCGATTAAGTTCGTGAAAAGTGCTATGCGTAGTCATGTGCATAGCTTTTCCTTTAGAAACGAACTCCCTAACATAAATAACATTTCGTCTGCTGTAAATGAGAACGAAAATTTACCAGATTTACCGCGTGACACGACTTTTAAGATTGAAAGACAAGCATTTTTGCAAGGTATGTGTGCTGATTTAAAAAATCCCAGTGGTAAAGGTAAAAGGCCATTCATTATAAACTTGTTTCAGTTTCATTGCTCATTCATTCAGTTTCAACTTGCTAAGTTTCATTATAAACTTGTATTTTTACATGCCTTCAGATTCTTATTCGTATGATTTTATCTATCTTCCTGATAATTATAATGGCGTTTACTGCAGATTTAAATGTGACGGGAAGGCACCGCCTATGGCCTATGGCGCGAAAGCATTAGTCAATTAGGGTGAGGGGGAAGGTAGATACATGCGGAGTGATACATGTCAGCGGGGAAATGAAATGAGATGTGTAGTGTTTAACGCCTGCTTTTACTACATACGGCACCGCAGACGATGACACTGATGATACATGAGATGAAGATGGAGCACCGGTGGAATGAGATGACGGGGGAAAACGGAGATCCCGGAGAAAACCCGCCCCAGCGCCGTGTTGTCTACGACAAATCTCACTTTGCGGTCGCCTGGGATCGAACCCCGGCCGCCTAGGTGAGAGCCAAGCGGTCTAACCACTGAGCCACAGCGGGGCAAGGTTATATGAAACAAATTTTATTAATGTTTCAGCTGATATCTTAATTACTAAAATTCAGATTGATATAAATACACATAGTGCAAAAATAATGTGCAACACACACGTGGTAAGCTCATAACGGAATCTGGAGAGTTAAATACTCGGTGCAAGCGGCTCGTTTTTTCAAACGTTTCCTCGTTCCGTATACATTAGTGTCGCAATATACTATTATAAACGACTTTGTTAATTGACATAGTCATATCAGCGCCACCGATATGTCGGAATTTTGACCCACAGGAATTCTTTTACGTGCAAGCATATCTACTGACATGGGGCTGTCAGTAGAAATAAGATGTTCATTGATAAGGAGCAAACTGTCGTCCTGGTGTTGGAAGAACTCTCTAAGAGGAACGACAAATTCTATAGCCTGACTATTCAATGCAAGAACCCGATCCTAAGTTGATCTTTGCCTTGGGCCATGATTCCTCAGTCCACCTCTAATCCTACCGCCACTAATTCTTGCTTCCATAAAAACGTATTTTAATTGTGCTTTAACAAAGTAGGCTAACAATACATATCGCAACTGAATACACAAGCAAACTCTGTTTCTCGCATACAACTAGCGATAACTGAGGTGAGGAGTATGTGATTCACCAGTGTAACCAATCAGGAAACTTTGTTTACGTTTCCATAGTAACCCTTCTTCATGCCCTTCGCGTCCCTTGCCTGATGACCTTCACGTATCTGCTTTTAAAAATCAGACAGTACGCAATCACATTCTTACAACTACCAATACCGACAGTATTACAGAATATCTCACCCTCACTGCATCATTTCCTGACCTACCTAGTTTCACATTTTCATTTCTGTAAAGATTAATCTTTTCATAACAATTCCAAATCAATTTTTATAATTTAAAACATGAAATAACCACCACAACATTGAATTTTTCAGTCTGACTCAACCTGTCCAAAATTCCTATTTTTATTCAATGAAGCTATACCCTTTAATAGTAAACTGAAGAAAAATAATAGAAAACCAACGTTAAGTCATATCGGACGATGAATGAAATGGGTGAAATAATGCTCATGTGTCCAGGGTCCATGGAGCTTAAAGCTACCCGACATTCGTATTTCAGGATAAGGGATTACCCGGGGAAAAAGCCTTTTCCAGATAACTCACCCTAACCGAGACTTGAAACTGCAACCTCTTAAACGTGAGACAGACACGCTACCAGCTACGCTACCGACGCGAAAATGTGACTTCTTTTGTTTGTCAATTTTGAAGTGACTTTTGAAAAACCCTGTGTAGACACTGAAATGTTCAAACGAAATACTTCATTAGTTGTAGTTAGATCAACAGAAAGCCTTTGGAATTGTGGTTTCATTCCATCTGTAGCTGTCCACAAATAAGTGATACGCTGAAACATTCTGGTGCCGATTTTACCATTCACATCACAAGTTAAAATAAATCATACAAAATCAATCTAATTATAACATGATATCACTGCAGAATTTCATTCTCACGGTTTCGCTCATCACTAATTAACCTCATTTAAATTATGAGTAAAGTTATGTGCGGAATTCCATATGGTTTATTTAGTTAACTATATTGGTGCATATTTCTAAAGAGGAGCAATATATACGATAACACGAAGGTGGGTCAAAAAGTAATGCCTCCTATTTTTTTCTCTCCTTTAATTGCCAAGAAAATTGAATCCAATTAACATAGCTTGAAAATTACAACATTTACCACTAATATGTCACTATTCAATATAATCTGCGTCCTTTTCCACAGTTTTGGTCCACCTTTTAACTAGAGTATGTATTCCAGTGTGGTAAAACACATGGTCTTGCTTCCTAAGCCATTGACACACAGGCGTTTTCACAGCCTCCTCATCTTCAAAATGAATACCACGATGAACTTCCTTTAGTGGCCCGAACAGATGGAAGTCTGATGGTGCCAGTTCAGGTCTGTATAGGGAGTGAGGTAAGACTTGTCCTAACAATTTCTCAATTTCTGCAGTGGTGTAACGGCTTGTTTGTGGTCTTTCATTGTCATGCAAAAGAGGAACATCCGCCACAGGTTTTCCTGGGCGAACTCGGCAATGACGTGCTTTCAGCTTTTTGAGACTTCTGACGTTTTGGACAGAATTTATTGTGCATCCCTGCTCCAAAAAATCAATCATAAGCACACCCACTGCATTCCAAAACACTGTCGCCATAACTTTCCCTGCCAACCGCTGAGTTTGAATTGTTTTTCTTCGGTGACGTGTGATGCCATTCCATTGACTGCCTCTTTGATTCAGGTTCAAAAAAATGAACCCACGTTTCGTCTCCAGTAACAATTTTTTCCAGAAACTCCTCTCCCTCCAAATCGAAGCGCTGCAAGTGTTCGGAGGCTATTGTTTTCCTGGTTTCTTTGTTTTAGGAGGTTGACTTTCTTGGTACCCAACTTTTCAGTAATCCAGTTGTTGAATAATCGTCATCACACTGCCTTTACTGAGGGAGGTAATGCGACACAATTCACCTGTTGTTACCCGGCGATCACCAAGAATGATGTCACTGACTCGCTGAATATAGCATGGAGTCACTGCAGTCACCACCCTACCGCTTCGCTTTTCATCAGCCAATGGTGTTTGTCCTTCAGCTTCGTTACAGCGACGAACCCTTCGTCTAACAGTGCTCACATCCACCGTTGCATCACCATACACATTTTTTAGCCTTTCGTGAATGCGAATTGGCGTTTCACCTTCCGCAGTCAAACATTCTATCACAGAACGCTGTCTAATACCAATGTCCATGTCAGTCATTTTGCAAGAGGATGCAGTGCTGCCACCTGTTGACTTAAGAAGTTACTACTGCAGGGGATTGGAGAAGAAGGTTTGAGGAATTGCGCCAAATTCAAAATTTTAACATTACTTACTTATTTAAGGGGAAAAATAGGAGGCATTACTTTTTGATCCACCCTCGTAGATTTGGATCCAATTATTGAATTAAGAATTAAAAAGTCTATTTAATCGGTTCAAAAATATTAAAATTCAGCAGCTAGGTTTTATTTTTGAGCCATTTAGCAACGTTCCTAAGTACTTCCGCTTTAATTTTCCGTCCACGCCCCACCGTCATGTAATGAAACGAGTTTATGTCATATAATTCCAGAAAGATTGCTCCGGATTACGTTTTTGCATAGGATTAAAATTAAAAAAAAAAAAAATCTTTTCTTTTGTGCATCATGTGCTCAAGTGCCTGGAGCCGGTGCTTTATGTGAGAGGTGCTTCAAAGTTGTGTACATAAAAATGTGGGCCATTGCCGGTACAATCCTGGTATTTGTGCGCCAGGTCACGGAAAAAGCATTTGTAGCGTTACTTGGAAGAACAGCATGGCTTTGCAGCACCGTCTTCCACATACAAATCAGGAAGAGGAGGCTTTTTATTTCTCTTTAGCCCCAGATAGCATCGTTCTATAGAGACACAACGATGGAGAAGAACCTCTTTTCGTAAGCCTTATTGATAGTGATGCTGCAGTCATATAGTGCTAATTAGTAGGGCTCGGAATTTAATGTCCCAAGAATACTTAAAATGCACTTTAAAATGCAATAATGTTCTAAAAATCTCAAAAAAAATGTTCTATAAAATGTAAAAAAATTACCTTTATATTGCAAATATTTATGTTTTTTGGAAGATAAACTCAAAAGAAAATAATATAAAATATCCAGGAACAAGTTTACTTTAAACATTTATACAGGTACACAACTATTTTATTTTTTCTATTTTATTTTATTTTATTAGTACATATGTTAGCGGTCATTTCGTGATTCCTGAATTACAGTGCACAATAAATATCATCTGTAGATTTTCAAAGCAAAATGACTGTCGATTATCTGCTAAAAATGCTTTTTACATTGAGAAGCTCATTTCCACTTGCACTGAGACGAGAGGAGCGTACTTAAAGTAAATTAAGCCACTTGCTTCTAAGTCTCCTGGTAAATCTACCTGAGAAAATTTCTCACCGGACAGAACATCTGCAATTGAAGACAATGTAGCAAACCCTTTATTTTTGTTCAAAACGAGCATTAATTTTTTCGCTACATCCTTCCCCAATTCCCCGATCACATTTTCTAAGTCACTTGCCACTTTTTCTCTTCGTTCCACTAACTTAACACCTGACTGCTCTAAGCATGTAATAGCACCAGGTAGGAATCCAAAATTTGATTTTATATACAAAAGTTTCCCTGCAAGTTCACTGTCTGAAAGAAGTTCTTGCACGAGTTTGATGGAGGTCGCATCACTGCTATCAAACATGTCAATGATTCTTTTCACTACTTCGATGTTCTCGCAGTAGTAGTTGCATGCTTCTATCCGGGTTCCCCAGCTGGTCACAACTGGTGAAGGAGGCAAAGGAACTTCAGGAGCCTCGGACTTGAACGTTGCAACTCGTGAAGTTGCCTTTAAGAAGACCTTCTTGATGCATCCGATTAGATGATGAACTTCAGGAAACTGACTGCGCAACTCCTCCGCAACTCGGTGTAAGGCATGTGCTAGGCGTGTTACATGCACCATTTCCAAGTAAAGAGCTTGAAGAGAATCAGCAGCTTTTACCATATATGATGCAACATCGGTCAACATGTTGAATGCCATTGGGGTATACTGAACCCAAAGACCTGTCAAACACTTTGCTAATTGTTGAAAAATCAACTTTTTCCAACTGTTCACAATATATTAGGAATTTTTCTCCTGGATCATCCTCTGCCATTGTGCCCACCATAACATTTGCCACATATTGGCCTAGCGAGTCTGTTCATTCATCCCAATTTTTTCCCCTGGCACTTTTTGTCCGATTTCCTGTATTGTCTTCTGGTAGCATTTACTCACGTAATTCTTCCTTAATGTTGAAGAGTCTGGCTTTCCAGTATGCTTTTCTAGAAAAGCGTATAGCTTTGGATTACTCAGTTTGTTCAAAGGAATATCAGCACAAATGAATGCTTCACAGACTTCTTCAAAGAAAGGTGAACCTGAAGAAGAGCAAACTTCACCAAATACATTTGGTGTGTTGTTCTTTTAGCTTCAAGCAGCCGTAGTCCTCGAATGTGTTTTTCTCTCTTCACATCTTTGTCTATAGTAAACTTCTTTTCAGCTGCCACTCCTACTTCACATAACTTGCAGGAAAGTGTATTCCCATCTGTGGAGAAAACTTTTTCACCATAAAGTGTAAAAAAGTTATTTAATTTATTTGCAATGTTTTGCTTTAGTTTAGGCATGATGGTTTGTCAGCTTCACACCACAGTTCTTTACACTGTTTAAAAGACACCTCTCTGCACTGCTATTTAGAAAAGATTTGTAGACGCAATGAGCTTTGGCCATTCTGCTTACGAATGCAGCCATCTAATACTTGTGCTTAGGAATGCAGCTACCTGCTAATTGTGCTTAGGAATGCAGCTATCTAATACTTGTGCTTAGGAATGCAGCTACCTGCTAATTGTGCTTAGGAATGCAGCTATCTAATACTTGTGCTTAGAAATGCAGCTACCTGCTACTTGTGCTTAGGAATGCAGCTACCTGATACTTGTGCTTAGGAATGCAGCTACCTGCTACTTGTGCTTAGGAATTCAGCTACCTGATCCTTGTGCTTAGGAATGCAGCTACCTGATACCTGTGCTTAGGAATGCAGCTACCTGATACTTGTGCTTAGGAATGCAGCTACCTGATACTTGTGCTTAGGAGTGCAGCTACTTGATAATTGTGCTTAGGAATGCAGCCACCTGAAACTTGTGCTTAGGAATTCAGCTACCTGCTACTTGTGCTTAGGAATGCAGCCACCTGATACTTGTGCTTAGGAATTCAGCTACTTGCTACTTGTGCTTAGGAATGCAGCCACTTCATACTTGTGCTTAGGAATACAGCCACCTGATACTTGCGCTTAGGAATGCAGCCACTTCATACTTGTGCTTAGGAATTCAGCTACCTGCTACTTGTGCTTAGGAATGCAGCCACCTGATACTTGTGCTTAGTAATTCAGCTACTTGCTACTTGTGCTTAGGAATGCAGCCACCTGATACTTGTGCTTAGGAATTCAGCTACTTGCTACTTGTGCTTAGGAATGCAGCCACTTCATACTTGTGCTTAGGAATACAGCTACCTGATACTTGCGCTTAGGAATGCAGCCACTTCATACTTGTGCTTAGGAATACAGCTACCTGATACTTGCGCTTAGGAATGCAGCCACTTCATACTTGTGCTTAGGAATACAGCTACCTGCTACTTGTGCTTAGGAATACAGCTACCTGCTACTTGTGCTTAGGAATTCAGCTACCTGATACTTGTGCTTAGGAATGCAGCTACTTGATAATTGTGCTTAGGAATGCAGCTACCTGATACTTGTGCTTAGGAGTGCAGCTACCTGATACTTGTGCTTAGGAATTCAACTACCTGATACTTGTGCTTAGGAGTGCAGCTACCTGATACTTGTGCTTAGGAATGCAGCTACCTGATACTTGTGCTTAGAAATGCAGCTACCTAATAATTGTGCTTAGGAATGCAGCCACCTGATACTAGTGCTTAGGAATACAGCTACCTGCTACTAGGAATGCAGCTACTTGCTACCTGTGCGTACGGGGCATGCTTTTTAAGTCACTGCCGTTTTGGAATTTAAAAAAAAAACGTGCATAGATATCGCAATAATTTTATTTTTACATGAAAACCTGTACCTTAATCTACTTTTCTACATAATTCCGTGAATATTGAGACACCTGTCATAACGTGGCACCAGTTTTTCAATACCTTCCTCATAAAATTCTGCCGCCTGACGTGTTAACCGCTGTATCACAACAGTTTTGACTTCGTTATCGTCTTGAAGACGCTGACCGCCTAGATGTTTCTTCAAGTGCAGGAACAAATGGTAGTTGCTGGGCGCCAGATCAGGGCTGTATAGAGGATGATCTAGAGTTTCCCATTGAAAAGATTTGAGAGATCTTTGGTCCGATTAGCCACATGTGGACGGGCATTGTCATGCAGAAAAATGATACCCTTACTCAACTTGCCACGTCTTTTGTTCTGGATTGCACGGCGCAGATTGACAATAACACGCTGCATTGATTGTGTCATTACGAGTCAGAAACTCCACTAGCAATACTCCTTTTCTGTCCAAAAAAACTGTGCACATGATTTTCCGGGCGGAAATTGTTTGCTTAAAGTTCACTTTTGTGGGTGATGATGAATGTCGCCATTCCATGGATTGTTGTTTCGATTCTGGTGTGACGTAGGCCACCCATGTTTCGTCACCAGTAACAATTTGGTCTAAAAAATCTTCACCTTCATTGTGGTACCACTCAAGGAAAGTCAATGCACTGCCTAAACGTTGGGTTTTCTGCAAATCCGTCAACATTTTTGGCACCCAACGTGAACACAATTTCCGGTACTTCAAGTTCTCGGTAACAATGCGATACAAAACACTACGAGAATATTGAGGAAAATAGTCGCACGATGATGAAATTGTAAAGAGTCTGTTTGCTCTCACCTTTTCTTCCACTTTTTGCACCAAATTTTCAGTAACGACCGAAGGAGGCCCACTCCGTTCCTCATTATGCACATTTGTGCGGCCATCTTTAAATGCTCTCACCCATCTCCTTACCATTCCATCACTCATAATGCATTTTCCATAAACTTCACAGATCTCACGATGAATATCGATCTGTTTTACACCTTTAGCACTAAGAAGTCGTATAACAGCCCGTACTTCACAATTGGTGGGACTCACGATTTTCAGAGGCATCTTAAACACTCAGTAACCAACGTATACAATGAAGAATCAGGCTGTAATGGCCTCAGTGCGTAGACAAGAGATGTAGGTAACCAGCGCGCATGCGCGAAACGCCGAATGTAGCGCTCCGACGGCGGAATCGCAAAACGGTACCGACTTAAAAAAACATGCCTCGTAGGAATGCAGCTACCTGCTACTTGTGCTTAGGAATGCAGCTACCTGCTACTTGTGAAGTAAGTGAAACAGTTTGTATTGCGCAAGTTCATAAGCGGTCCTTAGAAGGGAAGGAATGTGGTCTTTCTCCCGTTTCCTGAAAACACAAGGTAATATTACCTCTAGTACTATTTGGGGCAAAGTAAAACAGTTTGCTAAATAATTAAATGTAACGCTTCGCTCTTGAAAACATAAAAAAGTAAATTGTATCTAAGGTATATTTTAACATGCTTAATTATAACAAAAAATACCTAATAGTTTTAAAAATGCCCAAAAATGCAATAAAAAAACAAAAAATGCCCTATCTCACAAACGTTCACAAAAGTTGCCAAAAATGCCCTAACAAATATGGCTAAATTAACGCATTTTACTGTGAAACACATTTATATGTAACCCAATTTTAATTTAGGCTTACCAAAAAAAGATGCAATGTCATTGAATTCCTAGCCCTACCAATTAGGTATAGCACACCGTATTTAAATTACACTCCTGTTTTTATAAATTGAAGAGTGAACCTTACAAAGGGGCTAAGGGCCAAAATTAAGTTTTCGAGGTAAGTTAAAAGAATTCCTTAAACATTGTAATTACTTCTTTTAAAAATTAATCCATTAGAAGCACATTGTCTACATGTTAGATACGTTCTTGCAAAATTTAAGGCACCAAACAAGTGGCCTCAAATTATTGTGGTAAGATGAAAACAAAAATCTCAAATCTCAAATATCCATCAATATTTTCACACAGTACTTCCTTTACAGATAATATTGCGGTTAGTGTGAATTAAGTTACTGAAAATGTAACACACATTTTAGAAAGAATAAATAATGTGTCCAATACTTGAATGATTGATATTTTACAATAAATCAGAACACTAATTTCTGTAAAATGTTCGATGCTCTTCAGCAGGTAAATGTTCTACGAGGGCTGCTCAATAAAGAATGATCATAATTTTTTATAGTCATAATATTTCGTTCAATCTCATTATATTCTGTCAGCTTAATGTAAAACAAACACGTCGTTGTAGTTCCATTACTGGTAATCCTGCTTTCCGCCTGTGAGAACCAGTCAAGTTCAGACATGTTCAGTATCGCCTGCTGCTGCAATGGAGGTAACATGCGAGGAACAATATGCGGCTTTGAAATTCTGCTTTCGTCTCAACAAATCTTCAATTGCGGCCTAAACAATGTTACAGGAGACCTATGGAAAGTCTATTCTTCCCTACAGCACAGCTCGAAGGTGGTTTAAAATGTTTAAAGATGGGAGACTGTCAATTTCAAAGGAAGGTGGACCCGGTGCTTCAGTTCTTGCTCTTACGGAAGAAAACATCAACATTGTTGCTGCCATTGTGAGACAGGATCGACGAATTTCCTTAAGATCCCTTTCTGAAATACTTAACATTTCATTTGGTGCCACCTACACGTTGGTGACAGAAACATTACACATGAGACGTGTTTGTGCGCGATGGGTTCCAAGACTATTGCTTCCCGAACAAAAGGTCGTTTGCATCCAGGTCTGCATGCAGTTAAAGTTGATGTTAGAGGAAGATCCTGGGATTCTTTCAAACGTAAACCCTGCTGGAAATTATTTGTTCTTTCACACTAGCCGTGTGTAATTAATTTCCATTCATTGTACCTAATAGTGGTCCGAACTATAAAGCCCGGGCCTTAAAGTACTTACAGCATAGTAAGTCGTCATTAGGGTAGTTGTCTCATGTGTTTATGAGAACTACTTGCGGTTTACCGGGAAAGACACGAGTCAGTTGTAGCATTTAATGTCATATCGGCACGTTGGCCATAGTAGCTCTATGGTTAGAGCGGCTGGACGGAGACCAAAAATTCCATGGTTCAAATCCCGGCTATGGTATTGAATTTTTCAGTCTGGCTCTATCCTTTCAAAGTGCGTCCTACACAGGGCTAGTGTGAAAGAACAATTAATTTCCATTCATTTTACCTAATAGTAGTCCGAACTATAAAGCCCGGGCCTTAAAGTACATATAGCATAGTAAGTCACCATTAGGGTAGTTGTCTCATGTGTTTATGAGAACTCCTTGTGGTTTACCAGGAAAGACACGAGTCAGTTGGAGAATTGAATATCATATCTGTACGTTAGCCATAGTAGCTCAATGGTTAGAGCGGTTGGACGGAGACCAGAAGTTCCGTGGTTCAAATCCCGGCTATGGTATTGAACTTTTCAGTCTGGATCTATCCTTTCGTAATCCCTGCTGATAAAACTTGGCTACATCATTTTGATCCTGCGAGCAAGCAACAAATTTCAGTGAAGTAGGCTGAATGCTGCACCACGATAATGCGCAGCTACATATTGCCAATGCTGTTGCTGAATATCTTGCAAAAATCAACGTCAACTGCATCCCTCACTTTCCCTATAGTCCGGATTTAGCCTCATGTGACTCTTTTCTATTCCCTAACTTGAAGAAACGCATTCGTGGGAGGCATTATTCATCATCAGAAGCAGTGGTGTAGGCTGAGGAGGCGTTTTTGAAGGATCTCTCAGAAAATGGTTCCCAGCATGTCTTTGAAGAATGGTAGAAACGCTGGGATAAGTGCATTGCATTCAGTGGAGACTATTTTGAGAAGGACCAGCAAAATTATGAGAATGAGTAAAGGTACCTTGTCAAAAATAAATGTGATTAGATGCAGCTCAGACTCTTTCAGATCAACTACAGTGACTCCTTTTCTTAGAACTGATATTTGTTTCCATGAACTAGCCTCATTAAATGCATCTCTTATAAAAGCAACATCAAGAAAGTTGGACTTAACACGTATCCAAACTGCAGAACTTATATACAGATACTTAGTGGTAATCAACTTCTCAGATGTTTCCTAAAAGTTAAAGCAGTCGGATTCTTCCATATCCAGAACTGTGAAGGTAATAATAGCTTGGAACATTTTACAACGTTGTGCAGTTCTTTAGGAATGGAACTTTTCATTAATCTCTTTTGTTTTTCGATCAGTGCAAAATCCCTATCACACTGCCTCAAACTCTGTCCACTGACAAGAAATTTGTGATCTATTTGATCAAACACTCGGTTAGCAACTAGAAATATGTATAAGAAAGTCAGCATTCTATTCTTTTTCTAACCAATCCAGTTGTCACTCTAAAGGACCATACTCATTTTATGAATGAAGTTTATGCTGACCACATTGTAAGAGACATGATGCAATTTCATTACGTCCTCTCTCTGCTATTCCTTCATGACATGTACACATGTAAGAGCACGCAGTATAACACATATGAAAACAAAAATTAAAACAACTAAACTGGCATTAATAAAACATCTCAGAATAATTTAGTTAATTGAGGGAAAATAATCATTTCCTCTCACTAGCCATACACAGGATAAGGTTTTTGATAGGAGACGTGTCCGTAAAATAAGGTCTCCAAGGCAGTGAGGAACGCTATTATGCTAGATCCGGCAACACTGGCCTATATCTTTGTTTCACCCTTTCAAATCCCCATCACAAAGAACCCGTTGCAACCATTAGTCTTGGCTGGGCAACCGTTTGCGATGGAGCTTCCTATCACTTCCGCCGCCATGTGCGCGTTGCGTTCAGTGATCCGTTGTTTGAGTGCCCAAGGGCACTACCCCCACTGAAATTCATCGTCAGTTATGCAAAGTCTATGGGCCACAGTGTATGCACGTCAAAAACGTACGAAAGCGGGTCAGAGAGTTCAAAGAAGGGCGTACAGACGTCCATGACCTAGTTGGTCTTCGGTTTCATCCGAAACAATTGCAAAAGTGTAGCAAGAAATTCTTTAAGTTCGGCAAGTGACAGTCCCCCAGCTTGCGAACTTATCCCTGAAGTCAGTAAGACTACGATTGACAAGATTTTGACCGAACACTTGCATTATTGCAAGGTGTGTGCGAGGTGGGTCCCCATACTGCACTAGCAACGGCTCATCTCCTGGCGCAGTTCGGATGGGACATCCACACTCATACCCCCTACAGTCCGAATTTAGCACCTAGTGATTATCATCTGTTTCCTGAGTTTAAGTCACATCTGAGTGGAACACATTTGCAGACCGACTATGATTTGAAAAACGAGGTTAAGCGCTACCTGCGCAACTTGGCGGGAGAGTGCTATGACAAGGGTATACAAAAACTACCACAGCGCACGCAAAAGTGCATCGATCTCAATGGTGATTACGTAGAAAAATAGCTGTAAGTTCCGCCTTTCCATCAATGTAACATTCATTGACAAGAAACATGTTTTCTACATTAAATAAAATTGGAGACCTTATTTTACGGACACGTCTCGTAGATAAAAGTCAACATGAAAAATTCAATGGCATGGCCGGGATTTGAACCACTGAATCCTGGTTTTCGTCCAAGAACTCTAAGCCATTGAGTTACCATTGCCAACTTGCCGTCATGACATTAGATTCTCCAGTTGACTCATATATTTCCCCGGTAGACCACTAGGGACTCTCGCATTCGAGATACACCGTTTGTGGCGACGTAGTATTGTAAGTACTTGAGTCCCAGGCTTCCTCATTTAACTCTTATTGTTTCAGATAATTGATGGAAATTAATCATTTCTTCACACTAGCCTTATTCAGGATAAGCTTTTTTTATAGATGGAGTTAACTTTAATTCATTGGAAATGAAGAATTCAGTGCCTTAGCCGGGATTTAAACCACGGATCTTCTGGTTGCCGGCCAGCCGCTCTAACCATTGAGCTACTATGGCCATCGTGCCGATATGACATTAAATTCTTCAACTGACTCGTGTTTTTTCCGGTAAACCACTTAGGAGTTCTCTCATGTTGGCCATAGTAGCTCAAGGGTTAGAGTGACTGGCCGGCAACCAGACGATCCGTGGTTCAAATCCCGGCTATGGCATTGAATTTTTCAGTCTGGCTCTATCTTTTCAAGAATTAAATATTCAACTTTCAAAAGAAGAGAAGTATTTGTTCATTCTAACAACAGTAATAATTTTTTCTCTACTCCTCGACCACACCCAGAAGTAAGATCTCCAGCTCCAGTAATGCTGCTGAGGAACCTTCAGGATTAGACTACAAGATCTTCAGAAAAACGAGAAACAAATCATCACAACAATTTCAATTATTCCATTTGCAACACACAATCTTTCCGCTGCAGGGCAGCGGGAGGCTTTCACGTAAATATATAGAAAATTAAGAACCACACGCCTAGCGCTACGCTGGAATTGCCGCGTTCTGGCTTTAGACTGAGCTACAGTTATCCACATGTCAACACGGCGGTTTTGCAGTTGAGTTCTGGCTCCTGTATGGAAAATAAGTATACCACTCATTGAGCTCACTATGAGTGAGTATATCTAGCGATAGAATCTTACTGTAAGCTACTTATACTATTACCAATAGTCTTGCAAATATCAGCAAGCGTATAGGATCTTTTCGAAAAGAAAACATCGAGTTCAGCAAAGCTCTGTGTTGCCTGAAGAAAAACATCGTCCATTGCAATGCAATCCAATTAAGCCAAGTAGATATGTGTATATAGTTCATTCTATGCATTTCATTTCAATTACTCGAGAATACCGAATGCATATACGCAATCTGAACGGTAAGAGTCAATACTCACTCAGTCAGTACTTGCTGCGGAGTCGGTTTAGTTTAACATTAGACTTATTGTGTATTGATGATCCTGTTACAATCTAAATTGTGTAGCTCACGCAGAACAATAGGTTAAAGAGAAAAAACTTACATATTGCAGGAGAAGCAGCAGGTTTGACTGGTGTTTAGAAACATTTGATACACAGCATTTATCTGTTCAACACTTGAGGAGGATATTAATTGTGGAAATGTAGAGTCAGACTGAAAAATTCAATGTCATAGTCGGGATTTGAATCACGGATCTTCTAGTCTCCGTTCAGCCACTGTAACCATTGAGCTACTATGGCCAACTTGCCGATATGACATTAAATTCTCCAGATGACTCATAGCTTTCCCTGTAAACCACTTAGGAGGTCTCATAAATACATGAGACAACTACCTTAATGCCGACTTACAACATGTAAGTACTTTAAGGCCCGGGCTCTATAGTTAACCACTATTAGGTCAATTAATGGAAATTAATGTTATAATATTTGTTATAACATTATAATGCTATATAATTTTATAAAATGTTATAAAATACATGTTGAAAGTCGCCATTAAGGTAGTTGTCTCATGTGTTTATGAGAATTCCTACGTGGTTTACCGGGAAAAACACGAGTCAGTTGGAGAATTTAATGTCATTTTGGCACGTTGGCCATAGTAGCTCAAGGGTTAGAGCGGCTGGAAGACAACCAGAAGATCCGTGGTTTAAATTCCGGCAATGTATGTATTTATTGACTGCAATTGGGTACTACCCGGTGGCAGAGTTAAGAATACAGATCAAATTACAATTACTAGATTTACAACAATAACACAGTAAACAATACGAACATGATATTATTTTACTTTAGTCACTTAAAACATATCTAATTACTTCTCTATTTACATATTATATACCATTATAATTCAAAAGTTAAACTATAAACCATCTAGATTTTTTCTAAATTTCTTCAGCGACAGGGGACAGCCCTGAAAGACTGCTACAGGTAATTCATTCCATTTTTCAATGGTTCTATTAACAAAAGAAAATTTTCCTACGTCGGTTCTGTATCTTCTACCCTTAATTTTATACCTATGATCGTTTCGTCCATAATAATCCGGATTATCTAACCTTACACTAACGTCCACCCATGCCTTTACACCAGCATTAGCTTTGAATAATGCTACCAACCTATGTTTTTTACGCCTAATTCTTAATTCCTCCCATTTAGTCTCATCTCCTTTTATAGGCCCAAAATACTTGCCTCTTTTTATGAATTTTATTGCCCTCTTCTGTATTTTTTCTAACGGATCGATTTGGTTAGCTCTATACGGGTCCCAGCATGCTACTCCATATTCCATAACCGGCCGCACTAAGGCCTTGTAGGCAATTTCCCTGGACCTAGCGCTCCCCTTTTTCAATATTCTCATTACGAAATGTAATGCCTTCCACGCATTCCTAGATGTGGAATTTACTTGTTCGTCCTATCCAGCATTACTTGCCAGGTACACTCCCAAGTATTTGCAGCTGTCCACCTGTGGAATTTGCACCCCTCCCATGTGATAGTTAACAATAATTTTGCCCTTAGTTCTACTAAAAACAATGGACTTACTTTTCTTGGCATTAATTGACATTTTGTTAGCCGCAGCCCAATTACAGATTTCATTTAAATCATCCTGAAGAGCGGTTTCATGCACTGTATTCCAAATTTTATTATAAATGATACAATCGTCTGCAAACAACCTTATCTGGCAGTTAATATTAAAAGCAATATCATTAACAAAAATGAGAAACAGTAAAGGCCCTAGTACTGAGCCTTGTGGGACACCCGAACTTACAGTTCCACTATCGGACAGCTCTTTACCTACTTTAACTTTTTGCGTTCTCCCTTTCATTGGCATTGAATGTTTCAGTCTGCTTCTATGTTTCCACACTTTAGCATACACACGGCCAGTGTGAAAAGAACAATTAATTTCCATTAATTAACCTAATAGTGGTTAACTATAAAGCCCGGGCCTTATAGTACTTATAGCATAGTAAGCCACCATTAAGGTAGTTGTCTCATATATTTATAAGAACTCCTAGTGGTTTGCTGGGAGAAACACGAGTCAGTTTGAGAATTTAATGTCATTTCGGCAAGTTTGCCCTTAGTAGCTCAAGGGTTAGAGTGGCTGGACGGCAACCAGAACTTCCGTAGTTTAAATTCCGGCTATGACATTGAATTTTTCAGTCTGACTCTATATCTTCATACTTTAGCCTACACGCGGCCAGAGTGAAAGAACAATTAATTTCCACTATTTAATTCTTATGAATCAAGTATATTCTTTGATACAATTTTTAAATGGTGACTGCTTTCCTTTAACGAACGTGGATTGATGTATATATGAATTATTACTCTGTAAGTCTCACGCTAATTAACGCATCTTAAATGTACACACACAAAATACTTTCTGCACACGCTCGGAGAGACTCGAATACACGTCTTAGTCCTACTGAGTTCAGATGCAGAAGAATGCTAATTTCAGTTTGATCTCCTGCTCCTTTCTTTCTGCGTTGCTATAGTAACCAAATAACTTATCTCCTTCTGGTCCAGGCTACCACATTACGTAATTCTTACAGCTATGGTGGCGCTGGTGGAACGGTTACCATGCATTTATCTTGGTTAATAGAAACCTCTCAGATTAGAAACCACTGATTACTCCACGTGGAGTGAACATATATCTGTCATTTGTGATTCCTTGGAATTCCATTGGCAGAAGGTATACGTTCATTGGTGCTTAGCACACGAACTGGAAGCGTGGCTGTTCCCCTCTCACTCTTACAAGGATAATCAGTACGTTATCTGAGAGGTTTCTATTAACAGAGATAAATGCATGATAACCGTTCCAGCAGCGCGACTTTACTAATAACGATAATGTTACATAATGTTTCACGCACATTGCATCATCTCGTGACCAACCTAGTTTAACACTTTCATAATCTGTTCATAGTAATTCCAAATCAATTTTCAAAATTTAGAAACATGATATAACCGCCACCGCTCTTAAAAGTTGGATTTTCATTACCTTCTATACTCATTTTACACGTTATTCCTAAATATGATAATTCCTCCATCTACATTATTTTAATGACAATAACATGTATAGCTAATGGTTTTATTTCCTTAGGAAATGATGGGAATTGGGAAATACAGAGGCTTAAGCAGTAATCAAACATTTTGAGAGCTGGTCACTATGTGACTGTTTTAAAACTTTTCCGTATGACCATAAATAATACACACAAAATATGAATAGTCAGTGTCCATGGGGCCGAACCCTTTACATTCGGTCTCCATGGCAGCACTTCCATCTACACTGCGGAGCTCCATGCAATATACCGAGCCATTTTACATGTTCGCCGCTGAACAGTGGGTGACTGCCTTATCCTTAGTGATTCGCTGAGCGCTCTTCAGAGCCTTCGTGAGCTGTACAACCGCCATCCCCTTGTACAGCGTATCCAGGACGCCGTCCACGTTCTGCATGCCTCTGGCGCTAGCGTGGTGTGTGCATGGGTTCCTAGTCATGTGGGCTTGCGCGGAAATGAACTCGCGGATTCGGCAGCTAAGGAGGCAACGATAAAGCCCAGTTGTACCGTGCCGTACGTCACAGCGGAAGACTTTGGGCTTGTCCGTAGGGCGGCGCTCTTGTGCTGGCGCGATGAGTGGTCCGCTCTGCGTGGCAACAGGCTCCGTACGGTGAAGGAGCTTTCGATCAACTGGGCGACCTCCTGTCGGTTTTCCTGGCGGGAGGAAAGCACCTTGGCTCGGTTGCGCATTGGATATTGTTATTTTAGCCATTGCTTTTCATTAAATAGGGCCCCGGCTCCCGTTTGCTCGCTGTGCGGTGCTGAACTGACGGTCCGTCACTTGCCTGTAGATTGTTTTAGGTTGGCACGTCCCCGCAGGTCTCTCCAGCTGCCGGCCAGCTTGGCGGAGATCCTCGCGGATGACGAGATGGCGGTGGGCAAAGCTTTAGCGTTTGTTTTAGCTGTCGGTTTTAGAATTTAAGCCCAAACACTTTGGTCATTTTAGCCATTTTAACCTTTTGCTGGTTTTATGCTTTTACGTTCTATTTTAATATTTGCCTCACCGTTATGCCGGAGCTTTTATCTTGGAATGTAGTATTCTACTGTTTTAAACTTTTAATTATTTTTAACACACTTGTCTTTTTAGGGCCGCTGATGACCCAGTAGTTGAGCGCCCTTAAAACACAATCATCATCGAATAATCAGTTCACATGTGGGAAAAACGTAAGTGATCGAAATCTCAAACCAATAACAAGGAATATTTTGGAAATGTTAACTTTTTAAAAATATATTTGACATAAATTGCTTTAATAAGATCTACATCTTTTGTGTCTTAACGTTTGGTCCATCTCTTGTTCTGCAGAAGTCATGCACAATGCAGAAAATATAAGATGTACAATTCACCATTCATGAAAATATCATAAACATAACTTTTAACAAAAATCGTTAGTCTTAAGAAAATCAGATTTCCTAACAAATTTCCACGTAAAGGGAAATTTAGGATGAGACGACTTTCTTGAAAATCTCTATGTACCAACATTGAAAGCCTCCGATCCTAAATACCAGGTTTGGCTTTTAACCAACTTTCAATTTTAAGATATGCTGTTTATAATCAGCCCTTCCAAAAATGCTTTTTATACTTAGCATACAGGGAGTCTAAAAATGTTTATTTCCTATTGGCTATCCCCTATTTAACTGTAGTGAAAATAAAAAATATTGGAATAGATATGCTTTTTAAATTTTAGAGTTAATTATCTTGAAGGCAACACGTTTTTGATAAAATACTTATGTGAACGTTTCTTCATTTGATAAAATAACATCTTCAAGTTTGTCTTTTGGTTAGCTTAAGTTTATTAGAGGTTAATCCCAAATTTTTAACATATTTTAGCTTTAAGTATAAAAGAAATTTTTGTCTTTATTTTTATTAAAACACATGTATCATAAATACTCAATACTCAAAGACATGCTGGAAACCATTTTCAGAGATCATTCAAAATTGCCTCCGAGGCCTTCACCACTGCTTCTGATGATGGATAATGCCTCCCACGAAGGCGTTTCTTCAAGTTAGAGAATAGAAAAAAGTCACATGTTGCTAAACCCGGACTATGGGGAGAGTGAGGGATGTACTTCACGTTGATTTTTGCAAGATATTCAGCAGCAACATTGGCAATATGCGGCTGCGTATTATCAAGGTGCAGCATCCAGCCTGCTTCATGGAAATGTGGTCTTTTGCGCCTAATATGGACTTGCAATGTTTTCAGGACATCCCTGTAGTATTGCACAGTTACTGATGTGTGTGCAGATACATGCTGATAAACCATTCCATGAATATCAAAGAATGTAATGACGATAACTTTCCCAGCAGAAGCAGTCACTTTTGCTTTCTGGCGGGTGGTGATGAAGGAGATTTCCACACTGAGCTTTGCTGTTAGCTCTCAGAGTCGAAATTATGTAGCCAAGTTTCATCAACAGTGATTACGTTTGAAAGAAACTCCGGATCTTCCTCTAACATCAACTTTAACTGCATGTTACCTCCATTGCAGTGGTAGGCGATACTGAATATGTCTGAACTTGTCTTGTTCTCACAGGCGGGAAGCAGGAGTACCAACAATAAAACTACTACGGTGTATTTGTTTCACATTAAGCTAACAGTGTAGATTACATTTTAGTACAAAAAATCAGACCGCAAAAAGAGTATGATCATTCTTTATTGAACAGCCCTCGTAGTGAATATTGACCCATTCTGACGACCAGGGAGTTACCGAACTGTCCAGAAAGGGCACCTCCGTGGGGCTTTCCATAGGGCAAGACCTAGAGACTAACAAGGCCCCCCCATCCCACGGGATGGAAGTGGACACTCCACTTACGTGCGCCAAATACAAAATGGGAAGGCTACCGATATGACTTCGGTAGGGCCACCTGATGATCTAGCACACCTTCTACTAGCTATGCTGGCTAGTACGCGGGAATATATGGCTTCCCTCAACCCCGTCCGGAAACGTACCCGATTTCCCACTGGTATCGGGAGCCACTGCACCCTTGAGTCCAACCCAATCCGAACAACTGCCAATCAGGGAGGGGCTCAAATGTTCGGCCCGAGGTTTCTCTAGTAACGTCAGAAGTACCACGAGTGTAAGGGGTCTCCAGCGCCTGCATCACGGCAGTTGAAGGGGACGGATTCCCTCCCCTATGGAGCTTGCGGATAAACTGCATTACAATAAGCTTTAGCGATAGCAAATCTCTTAAGAACAGATCACCATGTAATAAGTTTAAAATTTCGCTTATTTTTCCTGGCCAAGAAGGGTACAGATAATGTGATACCCAGCTATAGATCGTATGGTTATACTAGTTATTAATCTTTTATAGTTTTTCCTTTATTTTTTCTGCACATTGCCCAATCACAACATGGGAAGCTAATTTTACCGTTTCTGAGTATATAATTGTATGAGAGTTCGTTTGTTTGTTTGTAATGTACATATTTCTTAGCCATATTTTACACGCTAAGATTAATTAAAATTCCACCACAGAAAACTTCGATAATTTTAACTGTAAAGTTTAGAGCTAGTTCCTTTCGTGATCGAATATTAGATTTGCGGCTGAGATGGGAGAGGACATTTCCGAGGCGCCTCATTTCGGGGTTTACAGGCAGCTGGATTGATGAAGTGATTATGAGGAACGTGTTGGAGCAATTGATGGGCTGAATGATAGGACAAGCGTTTCATTCTTCGTGGTCCATCAGAGACTGGCTGAAATCTCCCATTTGGAAGCGAGCAGTTTAACACTTGGCTGTAATAATTAGCACCATCTACTATCATGGTTTACAGCATTTCTGATCTGTTCCGCCACATTATACCTTCTCGCTCCATGTTTTAACTGGTCGTTCTCGAATTCTATGCCCTTGTGGACTGTAAATTAAGATCATATGATGCAGCCTCTCTTCATTCTATTGAATAGTTCAGCCATTTACTTCTATATTCTTGTTTTAGTTGCTTCCTTGACTATTTTCAGTTATTTGCGGATTTCTTTTCAATCCAAAAGATTGCATACTAGCACAGGTCTTAGAAATTCATTTCTGCTGCTTCCAATCTCGTTAGTATGCTTTTAGTGACAGCCCAACATTCCAAGTACTGCAACTAAATAGGATACCCATCTAAAAAAAGAGAAAAAAGAAATTATTGTAGTATTAACAATAGTTAACACACCAATTTTCAGATCTTTTTGCAAAATAGTTCTTCTCGTATTAATATATTTATAGTGCCTTATTATTATTTAATTAAACTCTTCCACATGATGCAATTTTTGTTTGAGAAAAATGACACTCTGCACTTATACTCATAAATATATTATTAGTAAATTTATGATTTGAAGGATAGAGTCAACATGAAAAATTCAATGCCATGGCCGGGATTTGAACCACGTATCTCCTGGTTTCCGTCCAGTCGCTCTTAACCTTTGAGCTGCCGTCCTGACATTAAATTCTCCAGTTGACTCATATGTTTCCCCGGTAGACCACTAGGGGCTCTCGCATCCGAGATACACCGTTTGTGGCGACTTACTATTGTAAGTACATAAGTCCCAGGCTTCATCATTTAACTCTTATTATTTTAGTTAATTGATGGAAATTAATCATTTCTCCACACTAGCCATATATAGGCTAAGGTATTTGATGGATAGATTCAACATGAAAAATTCAATGCCATGGCCGGGATTTGAACCACGGATCTCCTGGTTTCCGTCCAGTCGCTCTTAACCTTTGAGCTACCATGGTCAACGTGCCGTCCTGATATTAAATTCTCCAGTTGACTCATATGAAATTTTAATCTGACCCTTGGTTTGGGATAAAAAAAATTATTCAATGCTCATTGTATTTATTTTTAACATTTGCTTGTGAAATGTGATCTCTGTTATTTAATTGAACAGGCACAGGTGACATTATAAGCAAATCACGTCATCAATTTACTTTAGTGCTGTTTTTATCCAAGCACAAAAACTTTCAAGAATCCACTTGGAAACGTGCATCGTGTGGTGTAACTTATATTTTGAAAAGCACTGAAAATAAAAGCACGAGAAAATCACCAAAATAGGTGCTATAAAGCTCTGTGCCCACTTAGAGTGAGCCAATTAAATAGTCACGTGCCATAGTTTAAAGAGTTTCATGGCATTAAAAATAATAGGAAATTGAAGTACAAGAATTACTCTAATTACAAAAAAAAGTTTGTCATTTTTGCATTTTTTCACCAATTTTCACAGATGAGATCCTTAAATAAACTACATAACATTTAAGGATTTTTTAATTTCTCAAGAAATATATTAAAATGTATTTTATTCCAAAATATTCTTGTTGTCAATGTTTAAGAAAACGTCCAAATAGACACTAGTGTTGTGAGAAAAACTCAGAAGAAAGAATGCCATAGCAAAGTTTTTGATGAAGCATACGTGAGGAATTAGCAGAAAATAAGATTACTGCAGAAGAAAGAAGTAGAAATAAGTAATAGAGAATAAATATTTTCAGAACGGTGGAGGTCTAATTCTACAAGATCTGCAAATATTTATGGTGGGAAAGCTGCATGAAATAATTAGTTAACAAGCTCCTCGAGACGCGATTAGAAATGTTTTGTATCCGCACTATGAGAAGTACTGAACTGAGATTTTCTGTTGTGAGTATCTTTATATACATCTCTAGAAGTACGGAAATAATAAAAAGTGTAATATAATATATAATCCGAGCTGGAGCGTAGTTGTAAAATAGGAGTTGTCTTGAAATTTTGTGAGAAGGAAATAGATTTGAAAGAGAAATAAGTTAAAATATGATTGTATTTAAGTTAATTCATGCAAATTAATCATTTTGTCACACTAGAGTAGCTACAAAATAAGAATGAACATGGGTTGAGCCAATAAGGTTATCGTACTGTCTTGGTATTGCCAGTTCCACGGCAAGCGGGTGACAGAGATGGAAGATATGTCTTTGTCTCAACCTAGCAAGTATCATACAGATGCTGACAGAGAAGTTCACTTAATATACTTCAGCATATCTGTGAGAACATATACAATGATTATCGCACAACCTGAACCTTAAAACCTTGAACTGGAGGACAGTTCACTTACATAGCTATCGTTCATATTGTAACGATATATTTCAGTTAGAACTTTTTATATGAATATCCAGTTAGAAATTCTTGTTTTCTGATTTGACTATTAGTGGGCCATGTAATGACAATATAAAAAATATATGTGTAATTTTGTGATTGGCCGTAGTAATAATTGTATTACGTATTGTGATGACGTAGCAGTAAATCTGCCAATCACAAAATTAATAGAGGAATAACGATAGTTACGGAAAATCAATAATCTTCAGATAGATATATTGTCACAGCCAGGGGTGAGGGCTGCAACTGGGGATACATAGCCAGGGAACAGAATGATAGAGCAAGACTCGTTAGTTAACCACAAGTCCCCTTTTTATTATCTACCACCACACACACCACTTGGGTTCCCTAGATATAACTCGGGCATCAGTTTCCCGATTGAATACCCATGAAGTTACTACAATCATTACATGTAAACTTAGATTAATTATGCTAATACATAGTCTCCACTGCCCATGGCAGTTATAGCATTGATGAAACGCCCTAGCGGGCTTACCTTGGTTGGGCGATGTCACGAAGCCGTAGGAGAGAGTAACGTCGAGTTTGTACACAACTCTGGATCAGAGCGGCCGTCTCGATCCCGCAGCGTCTCAGTGGCAAACCGACCCCCAAGCCAAGAGAGAGAGCCAAGAGCGAGAACAAGTCGTCCGGGTACTCCCGGACGGTGGGTAGAGCGCAACGGTACCTATCCGCTGTGCGGATTTACCCGTGCGGTCTTATAGAGTTTGTCTTTCCTCCAAAGCTTGGATGTCCTTGTTAACTGATGGACCTGATTCGACCTCTGCTACTGCTCCTGGCGGCGGGATGAGCTTCCAAGTAGGAGGCCAGCGCCAGGGGGACCTGGCTGCCGGGGGTCAGCCGACGGGCCAGATCCAGCCCCGGTGTGGCCGGAACAGGCTGTAGTGTTGAGGGAATGAGAGGCTGGTCTCACCACCCAAGGGCGTCCTTGGGGAGGCAGTAGCTCTTTCTCCTCCTGGGCACACGGTGGTCATATTGTCCTAGTGTGTTCACTAGGTGGTTGGGATGGGATGTAATCCTGGCATACAATGTGCGCGAGCGTTCATGCACAACGTCCTCAACGTAAGGTATGCCAGAATGGGCGTGTAGGATGTGTGAAGGAAACATACGTTCGGTATCGTAGATCATCCTAAGCGCCCTGTTCTGCACGGCTTGCAGTCTGCGGATGGTGGTACGAGCCACCGATCCCCACACCTCGCATCCATACAGGATCAGGGGCGGGATGATCGCACGATATACCCGTAGTTTCAGGCAAGTGGGCATGGTCGAACGGAATATAGGGTACAACTGCCTAAGCGCTGCATGGCTGAGGCTGATTTTTTCACGGGCATGTGGAGTGAATGTGAGGCATCGGTCCAGTCGGACACCCAGGTATTTGGCAGATCGGACCCAAGGGATCCTCCTCTGCCTCAACCGAAGGTCTCCTTCCGGGCGCCAGCGGAGGACCTTCCCCAGCAGAAGGTCAGAGCTCTTCTGTGGGCTGATGGCCATCCTCCACCTTTCACTCCACGTGCCGATGGCTCGGAGTGATCGTTGCAGCGGAAGGAGGCAGTAGCGGATGTTTTTGTTCTGGGCCAAGATGAGGACATCGTCAGCATATTGGCACAGAACAGTGCGAGGCTCTGTGGGGAAGTCAGACATGTAGGCAGCAAAGAGTAACGGCGACAGTACACTGCCTTCTGGGACTCCCGCCGCTATGGGTCTGACGGAGGAGAGTTTGCCTTCGACCCGCACCCTGAAGGTTCGATCCCGGAGGAAACTCCTGATCAGGGTGAGGTATGAGGAGGGGAGTTGTGCTTCCTTGAGCTTGCATAATAGTCCCTGGTGCCAAGTTGTGGCGAAGGCCTTTTCCACGTCTAGGAGCACTGCGACGCTTTTGAGGTTTTCCTGGAAACCCAGGGCAGCCCTTTCGACCAATCGCAGTAGCTGCAGGGTCGTGGAGTGGCCCCGACGGAACCCGAACTGGTGATCCGGTATGAGATGCCTTTCCTCGAAGAGAGGAGTCAGGCGGGCCAGGAGCAATCGCTCAAAAACCTTTGAGACGATGCCCGTTACGGAATTTATAGCGATTTCCCTTCCTATGGGTTTCCGGTTATAATTTGGCCAAGCCCAACTAACGTGAGCTTCTAGAACTTCTCGAGGAATCTCCCAGTGATGCACGACAGCTCCGGCCTTCGTGACAAACTTGTAGGCAAACCGGATGCTTACTTCATGGTAAAAATCCCTTTGGGATTGTCATGGGATGTGGGTAACCAACCCATTCCTATTAATGTCACCAGCTACTCAGTTCCAGAAAGAATTACCTTTAGAATTTCATAGGATGTGGGTAACCAAGCCTTTCCTGTTAATGTTGCAAGTTGTTAAGCTCCAGAATGTAATAAACGATTTTAATATACAAATTTACCAGCCAATATAAGGTTCTTTGTCCAAAATCGTATAATGTCCAAAATGTACATACAAACCTGTTCTCCCATAATGGCATACGTGACCATATGTTCTTTATTCTTGTTTCATGACGATGGAAAAATGTCGCGCTGAATATAAAAATTTTGTAACAGAAAATTAATAATCTTCAAAAATAGTTATTCGGTATTCGTAATAGTAATGAGTGGACGCACAAATGTGATGAATTTTAAGTAATTAACAGAAGTTATATTATAATTGAAAATAAGGATTTATCGATGTATTGGAAGTAACCTACAATGATTGATTAAGAAAGAAAGTTGGAGTAAAATGTAATCCTATTATACAATTAAATTATATATTTAATCAAATTCAATTCAGACGATACAATTAGTGACCTGGAGAAACTGAGCCACACAAAATGACGACATGGGAAACAATTGTGCTTGCAGCGAAGAAATACCGCTACATATAGCGCCCGAATGTGTGGCTGATTAAGCTGGAGACAATATACACACAAAACATAATGATTCAATTTAGATGTTTTCTACGAAATAAGGTGTTTGCTACAGGAAACCAAATAGTGACACTTCAAAGATTTCTGAATATAGTTTCTATTTTAATGATGCCATACTTGTATATTGCCTGTAATGGACTTTAAACCAATTTGTGTTTCATTAAAATACTTAATAAATAAGAAAGATATGAAGGTGTATTTATGAAGGATTTTTACACAATGAATCTCATGTACTAATGTTATGCATTGTGCGTAGAAATTTTAGTCTTGCAGCAACAATATGCCTTTTTTCAAGCAAAAATTTGCGACCATCATTGGTTCTCCTGTATTTGGACCCAAAGGATTTCTGAATATTATGCTTAGAAGATAAAGCACCCGTATATTCCATTGTTCCCCTCATTAAATTGGTCATCATTTTCGCAGTTGGATATTCACCCTTGTGATATAAATCATAAATTGTTCTACGTAAAACACACTTTTAAAAATTGTGTAAGTTGGTAGCACGTTTTTATCTGCCCATTGTTTCCCTGCAGATATTAATATGAAAACTTCTCCTAATTTGGTAAATTATTTTCCTATTTTAACAATGTTCGTCACAGAATGAGCTCTCACGTGACAAGCTTATAACATTAATTCTCAACTCTGAGCAAAATTTGTACTTTCGAAAATGTTTTTAATTGACAACTGTATGAAAAAGGAATACACATTAACAAGAATATTTGTAGCCTATGTATGTAAAATCTTACGAGTTGTTTCACAGTACTAGGCGCACCACTTGCTAAGTGGTATATTTACCAACTTTGAAAAGCACATGTGCACTAACGTCTATATGGCAGATCTCCCCACAGAACCACAAGTCGTAATGGCACAGTACGCTGACGACGTGCTTCTGTTCTGCAAAGACAGACACATACTCAGAGCCTTCAATCACATTCAGAGACACCTCCGTCTCACACAGCAGTGGTGTCGGCGTTGGCAGATGTCCGTAAATCCGGACAAAAGCCACGCCATACTTTTCACAAAGCGCCACACAGCCGCAGACTACCCCAACTTCAGCTTCCGAGGTCGAAGGATAGAGTGGACTAACTCTGGCCGATACCTTCGAGTAACATTGGATAGAGGCCTAAGCTTTCGCCAACACATCAGAGACCTAGCGGCAAGGGTACAGGAAGCTATCGCTTCCCTGTATCCTATGCTGGGGTCGAGCTCGATGCGGCTTGGCCGGAGGTTATAGCTCTACCGAGCGCTGGTAATCCCCGTGATGCTATATGCCTGCGAGATCTGGGGCATGGCCGTAGATAGCTGGTTGGCATGGCTTCAACGTGCATAGAATAGAGGGCTACGGTCTATCTATTCTGTGGGTCGCTATTTTCCTACCAGGTTGCTTCACGAAGCCTCGGGACTTCAATATGTGGAGGACGAAGTAAGGCGCCGGGCATCAAAAGTCTACGTAACTTTTACCAACTCACAGAAGCGCCCTCGTTAGATCACTGGGAGATTATGACCCCACTAGACGCCGTTCTAGACAACATCGGGTCCCCCGCATGGCATGCGGGCACCCAAGATAATCCAGGAGCTAATCCTAACAGCAGCTAAAGCTGAGCTCCACATAATCTCCTAAGTTGTTTGGCAACAAAATTCTCCCCAACCCAAAACTAAATTAAAAACACCAGGGTGCAGGGAATTGCATCCTGTCCTTTCATCCCGAAGGCACAAACTGTAACCTCACAAAATTCATCAACCTCAAAACCTACATCATATCCATCCTACAAAATCCCGTTCAAATACCTTACCTGCGGTAAAACCCTTAACGGGTGGGCAAGCAGCAAAAACCTTCTGGCTATATACAGCCAGCCAGCACGTCATGGTCATGGTCATGGACATGGACATGTGCACTCTTAAGAGATCACTTTACTGAATACAGGGTATAATATGTTAATCGCCTTATTTTGTTCTTTAATTGCCTTTCCAAATCACAACCCAATTCTTCTATGCGTCTCGTAACTGTACCTCGAAGGAGTCTGCTGATGCAAAATCGACTAAATTGGGACAAAAGTCCTTCGCAGCAACTAGAAAGCTTTGCTTGATAAATTCGCCGTCACTAACTGGTTTCATATTTTTTGCAATAACTTCCGCCAGTTTATAAGAAAGCTGTACCACATTTTCATCATTAGTCATATTTAAAAGGTACTTTCATTTCTTCCAGTTTTTGTGATCTAGCTTCACCTGGAACAAAGATACGCTAAACGACAGTGGCAACGTCTCTGACTGCTACCTCTGTCTCTCGCTGCCGTGGTCACTGGTGTGGGGAAAACAACACGTACAGGGGAAGGAAGCGTGTGCTGTACAATTGAGCACGCCTGGTTTAGCCTATGCGGATGATCATCTCTAGAGGCAGGGGTGAGATCTCCTCTCTCAGAAGACGAACGTTTCTCATAGCTACCAAAGATGCTCTGTGTAACAGTTTATGAGACGTACCTTATGTCGAATTACACTTCAAGTACCTATAGATAAAAGGAGAAAGAAGTCAAAAAGTATATTTTTATTTATCATATATATTCAACATTAGTATAAGAAATCACAAAATCACCAGCCTAAATAGCTTGCATAATAACGTTTTAAATTTTATTTAACTATTCATTGCTTCGGCGATATTATTAAGATTTCTTGAAAACAAAACCTACATAATGCTTAGAATGGAACGTCTTTGAGCCACAGTAGTATATTACTTAAATAATTGCTCCATTTATTATCTATACGTTACTATATGTACATGCCCAAAGCTTTTTTTAAAATCCGTCATTTCGCCAACATCTTAAGCAGCATCGACTCTCTATGCACCATATGACGTTACTTCGAGAAGCCTACAGATAGTGAAAGGTTAGGCTAGACATGATTAGGTTAGGTTACCTTGGGTTAGGATATGCTGCTATATACCCAACAAAATCCATCGTTTAGTGAAAATCTGTGGTAGAACATATACTTTAAATTTTTTAACATAGGAGGGCTGTTTAATAAAGTATGATTACAACTTCTTTGACAACGTACCTTTACTCATCCTCATAATTTTGATGGTACTTCTCAAAACAGTCTCCACTGAATGTGATGCACTTGTCCCAGCGTTTACGCCTGTCTTCAAAGACATGCTGGGAACCATTTTTGGACAGATCCTTCAAAATCGCCTCCGCAGCCTTCACCACTGCTTCTGGTGATGATAATGCCCCCCACGATGGCGTTTCTTCAAGTTAGGGAATAGAAAGCAGTACATGGAGCTAAATCTGGACTATAAGGAGGGTGAAAGATGAACTTCACGTTGATTTTTACAAGATATTCAGCAACAACAATGCAAATATGCTGCCGAGCATTATCGTGGTGCAGCATCCAGCCTGCTTCACGGAAATGTGGTCTTTAGCGCCTGATATGGACTTGCAATGTTTTCAAGACATCCCTGTAGTATTGTCCAGTTACTGGTGTGTGTGCAGATACAATATGCTGATAAACCGTTCCATAAATATCAAAGAATAATATTACCATAACTTTCTCGGCGGAAGCATTTTTGGGGGTTGACGATGAACGACATTTCCACATTGAGCTTTGCTGTTTGCTCTCAGGATCAAAATGATGTAGCCAGGTTTCATTAGCAGAGATTACGTTCGAAAGAAACTCCGGATCTTCCCATGACATCAACTTTAACTTATGTTACCTCCATTGCAGCAGTAGGTGATACTGTCGCGAAACCCGATGTCTACGGTCGCGCGGTTTGTTTACACAAAAGGAACAGATAGGCAGGTAGTGTGCAAACAAAGAGCCCGCAAATAAACAGATGATTAGTGTATAACAGAGATAAAGGACTTGCCGGCCCAAATAGGGTTTCACACTTGTGGAAGGTGATATAATATTCGGATTACGTCATTAGATGCCTTGTGTATTGCAGAAAGATCTAGTGATTGTACAGAACAGTCTCGAATTATGAATGAGGTATTTAAGGAGTGAGTTGTCGTTGTTTTTTATTGCCATTGACATTGGTAGATTGTGGTGTGTATGAGACGCAATGTTGTTACGTGAGATTTGATCAGTGTATTTCTATGGAAATAAAGAACATTTAGAATTTCTGCATATTGGATTTTTAATTCTACGAGCCCACAGTCACATGTCTGAACTTGCCTGGTTCTCACAGACGGGAACCAGAAGTACCAACAATGAAACTGCTACGGCGTGTTTCTTTCACATTAAGCTAATAGAATATAATAAGATTTAATTTGACTGTAAAAAATTATGATCATTCTTTATTACATGCCTAGTATTTCACAGAATGACGTGTTTCAGCATAATTATTCGATAAAACAGGGATTTGACTAGTGTGTATGTGCTCTATTGTACGAAAAAGGCCACAGAATCAAAATGTGTTATATATAAAACTATTTCGTCTTTTTTGCCTCCTAGGATTATATGCAGCAATTTCATCCTCAAAATCTAATTTGCATTAAGCAGGAATTAGAAGTGTTTGAAATCCTAAAAGTATGTGTACTCTCTCTCTCTCTCTCTCTCTCTCTCTCTCTCTCTCTCTCTCTCTCTCTCTCTCTCTCTCTCTCTCTCTCTCTCTCTCTCTCTCTCTCTCTCTCTCTCTCTCTCTCTCTCTCTCTCTCTCTCTCTCTCTCTCTCTCTCTCTCTCTCTCTCTCTCTCTCTCTCTCTCTCTCTCTCTCTCTCTCTCTCTCTCTCTCTCTCTCTCTCTCTCTCTCTCTCTCTCCACTTCATAAACAAACTCATCCTGTCAACAATTTCTATGGGATAGATAAATCCATGTCTCCATAAATCTAAGAGGCATGTCCGTCAAATAAGGTCACCAAAGCGCTGGAGCCGTGAGAGGAATGGTATTACGCGAGATCCGACAACACTGGCGTGTAACTTGCCTTCACCCCTTCAAATTCCCACCACAACCATTAGTCTTGGGTGGGCAGCCGTTTGCGTTGGGGCTTCCTATCACTTCCGCCACCAAGTGCGACTTGCGTGCATTGATCCGTTTTTTGAGTGCCAAAGGCACTACCCGCACTGAACATCATCGTCAGTTATGCGGTCTATGGGCCACAGTGTATGGAGGTCAAAAACGTGCGAAAGTGGATCAGAAAGTTCAACGACTGACTTACAGACGTCCATGACGAACAGCGTTCTGGTCAGCATTTGATTTCAGCCGAAACAATTGCAAAAGTGGAGCAAGAAATGCTTAAAGATCGGCGTGTGACAGTTCGGGAGCTGTGCGAACTGATCCCTGAAGCCAGTAAGACTACGATTGACAAGATTATTACCGAACATTCACATTATCGCAAGGTGTGTGCGAGGTGGGTCCCCAAAATCCTCACCGAAGACCATAAACGGCTGACCTCCTGGCCCAGTTTGGATGGGACATCCTCACCCGTCCCCCTACAGTCCAGATTTAGCACCTAGTGATTATCATCTGTTTCCTGAGTTGAAGTCACACCTCTGTGGAACACATTTCCAGGCCAACGATGATTTGAAAAACGAGGTTGAGCGCTACCTGCGCAACTTGGCGGGAGAGTGCTATGACAAGGGTATACAAAAACTGCCACAGCGCATGCAAAAGTGCATCGATCGCAATGGTGATTACGTTGAAAGATAGCTGTAAGTTCCGCCTTTCAATCAAGGCAACATTCATTGACAAGAAACATGTTTTCTATATAAAATAAAATTGGAGAACTTATTTTACGGGCACACCTCATATGTAAACTTACGAGTTTTTATTTACCTTTAATTACCTATTTAGGCCACTGATTATACCGTCTTTTGAAGGAGAGGTCGTGTCCATTAACAACGCCGTGAACCCTCGCCTCCATGTTGCAGTAGTATCAATCAAGGTCATGAGTGCAATGCTAATCGAAGCGAAAGTCCTGATACCTGCTTTTCGAAAACAATAGCTTCCCTTTTAGTGTGCATCGCTTCCCCCTCCACAAAACAAACACTGCAGCCAGTGTTTTGTGTCACAAGAGTCTTCAACACACACAGAAGTTTTGATCTCACTCACTCAAGCGTGCTCGACTGCTAAACCAACGATGACAGTTGATATGAAGCGATTAAACCACAATTTCCGTACCAGAGTAAATTTAATTCATAGAAAATAGGTTATGATTCAATACGATAAACCATTTTGTGAGCCACTGAAGATAACTTTGCAGCAGAGAAAGAACAGGGCGTTTGAATAAACAACTTCGTAGAAATAATTTTTCCACACAAACTTTTCACTTGTCCATTCTAAGACTCCCTAAGTGCCCTTAGTGCACAAGAGGCTTCCGAAATAAAAGCTTTTTGCTGAAATTAATAATTCCACGCGGCCGTGGCAGCTCATGAGAATTTTTCTTGGTGAGACCAGATGCCAAGATGCTTGCAATGAAAGTAAAGAACATTTTAAAAAGGACACCTTTGCGTTGTAAAAACCCTGCAATAGCAGAAATTTGTCAAAAGACTATAAATTTGTAATTAAGTAACTTTTGATGAAAGATGCGAGGATGGGTCAAAAAGTAATGCCTCCTTTTCTTCTCCTTTAATTGGCAAGAAAATTGAATCCAATTTACATAGCTTGAAAACTACAACATATACGATTAATTTTCACTGTTCAATATAATCTGTGTCCTTTTCCACAGTTTTGGTCCACCTTTTAACTAGGGCATGTATTCCAGTGTGGTAAAACACACGGTCTTGCTTCCTAAGCCATTCACGCACGGACGTTTTCACAGACTCCTCATCTTCAAAATGAATCCCACGATGAGCTTCCTTTAGTGGCCCGAACAGCCAGGTCAGGGCTGTATGGGCGGTGAGGTAAGACTCGCCATCCCAATTTCTCAATCTCTGCAGTGGTGCAACGGCTTGTGTGTGGTCTTGCATTGTCTTTTTTTTTTTTTTTTTTTTTTTTTTTGTAATTTACATTCTCCGTCGTTGTCATATCGACGATGAATGGAATGGATAAAATGATGCTCAAATGAGTCTGGGGTCCATGGCGCTTAGAGTTACCCGACATTCGTCTTACATGATAAGGGAAAATCCCGGAGAAAAACCTTATCCAGGTAACTCACCCTGACCGAGATTCGAACTCGGCACCTCTTGAACGTGAGTCAGACATGGCACAACCACGCTACCAAGGCGCGCTTGCATTTTCATGAAAAAGAAGAGCATCCGCCATATTGTTTTTGGACGAACTCGGCGAAGACGTGCTTTCAGCTTTTTGAGGGTTCTGACGTATTGGACAGTAATTATTTTGCATCCCTGCTCCAAAAAATCAATCATAAGCACACCCTCTGCATCCCAAAACACTGTCGCCATAACGTTCTCTACCGACCGCTGAGTTTTGCACTTTTCTTTTTTCTTCGGTGACGTTGTGTGATGTCATTCCATTGACTGCCTCTTATTCAGGTTCAAAAAAATGAACCCACGTTTCGTCTCCAGTAACAAATTTTTCCAGAAACTCCTCTCCCTCCAAACTGAAGAGCTGCCAGTGTTCGTAAGCTATTGTTTTCCTTCTTTCCTTGTTTTGGGCGGTTAATATTCTTTGTACCGAACGTGAACAAACTATTGAGTAACCCAGTTGTTGAATTATCGTCATCACACTGCCTTTACTGAGGGAAGTAATGCGACACAAGTCACCTGATGTTACCCGGCGATCACCACGAATGATGCCATCGACTCGCTGAATGTTGCATGGAGTCACTGAAGTGACTGGCCTGCCGCTTCGCTTTTCATCTGACAATGGTGTTTGCCCTTCAGCTTCGTTACAGCGACGAACCCATCGTCTAACTGTGCTGACATTCACCGTTGCATCACTATACACATTTTTAGCCTTTCGTGATTGCGAATTGACGTTTCACCTTCCGCAGTCAAAAATTGTATCACAGAACGCTGTCTAATACGAATGTCAATGTCAGCCATTTTGCAAGAGGATGCAGTGCTGTCACCTGTTGACTTAGGAGGTTACTACTGCAGGGGATTGGAGAATAAGGTTTGAGGAATTACGCCAAATTGAAAGTTTTCACATAACTTACTTATTTAAGGGAAAGAATAGGACCCAACCTCGTAAAATAGAACCCACCAAGTAGCAGTATATTTTTCTGGGCGGCAAACAACTAAGTCACTCTGTTGTTGGAGTTAGCGATCTCACGAATTTCTTGTTTGTGAATGAAACAAGCAACCACGGAATTAATTCTATCTTGGCACATGGTGTCATAAGGTAAGACTTAATTCTTTTCAATGTACTAAAACTTCTATATGCCTTGTCTGTTAGAACTGATGTTATTTGTGCAATTTTCAGAGTTTTGTGTACTTCGGCAAACGCTTCTTCTAAGGAGTGTTGATTGACAAAACTGAGAGTTACAGACTGAAGGAATATGTTTGAGTGTATCGTTATTATAAATCACTGGTAGTCCATTTTTTAACTTTTGGTAGGAGATCATGGGATTGTAATTCGATGCAAATTTTCTCACAGAGTCAGCAGGGAAATTTTCTTTGAGTGTAACACATTTTATTGGGCAGTAATTCCAAAAGTATTGGATATATGGCAGTGTTGATCACTCTGTTACACACTTCTTTGGCATTTGAATTCAGGTTCACTTCAGAATAGTAATTCTGTCACTTTGCTGAGGATGGAGCTAAGCTATCATCAATCTGATATCTTCTACTGTTCTCAAGAATGTCAGACATAACTGATTCAAAATACTGTCGCCCTGGTGGTAGACTCGCGAAGCCGATGAAAAATGATGGCCGATCGTTACCGGTAGCGACAGACAGTTGAGAGTAGTCGTTAAGTAAAATAAACAGTTTTGAGGTTAGCTAGCAAATTGTGATGTGACGAATGTATTTGCTAGGAAAATAAAGTGCAGTTTTTGTATTTGAAGCCTCGACTTTTGATTTTCACGAACCCACAAAGTCACAACTGGTGTCAGGAAGCGGGATAACGACATCACCGAATATTATGGCCATGGAATCTGTATTGGAAATGCTTTTGCAGAAGATGAACGAATTAACAGCGAAGTCGGAAGCGGCAAATAACAACATGGCCGCGAAGATGAACGAGTTAACAACAAAAACAGAAGCGGCAAATAACAACCTGGCCGCAGAGTTGAAAGAAATAAAGACCGAATTGACCACAGAAATGAAGGCAGCGAACGACAGTCTGGCCACGGAAATGAAGGAGGCGAACGAGGTCCTCGCCGCCAAATTTGAGGAACAGTTGGCCGGCGTGAGAGATGACGTGACGGAGCTGGGCAAGCGGATGGGCCAAGTGGACGAGCACGTCGAGGAACTGGCGAACCGCTTCAATGACCTAGAGGAAAAGGCCGACAATAACGCCAAGTCCCTGAACTCCATGGTTGAAGACGTCGAAGACCTCGCGAACCGCGTAAACAACCTAGAGGGAAAGGCCGACAGCAGCGTCAAGTCCCTGAACGCCATGGTGGAGGACGTCGTCGGCAGGAGACTGAAGGATATGAAGGCTGACGCACCGGGACGCAACACAACATCGGCGCGCGTCAAACCGCCCAAGTATGACGGTGCGTCAACGTTTGAAGTCTTCCGCCACCAGTTCGACACAGGGGCTAGGCACAACAGATGGTCACCGGAGGAGGAGGCCACACAGTTAATTGCCAGCATCCAGGGACGGGCCGCGGAAGTCCTAAACGCGGTGCAGACGACGGCGGCGCCCAAGGACATCTGGGAGGCCCTGGAGAATCGCTTCGGGAACCACCGCTTAACCGCAGCATACCGCAGCCAGCTAAAGGTAAGGTCGCAGCAGCCGGGGGAGACGCTGCAGGAGTTCGCCATAGCGATCGAGCAGCTAGCTAGCAAGGCCTTGGTTGACCTGCCACTGGAGTTCGTATCCCGGAAGCCGCCTACAACTTTGTCGACGGGGTACGGGACACGGAGATTCGTCAGCGCCTAATGCTCGGCGATTATAAAACCATCCACGAGGCGCTGACAGAGACATTAAGGATGGAGGCGGCCAAGGTAGCATCTATCCCGACGTCGAGAACGAGGAGTGTCCGCTACGCCGGAGACAGAAGACCAGCTGAGGGACGCCGGCGAACACCTAGTGGCCTGTGTTGGGGGTGTGGACAGCCCGGACACCTGCGGAGAGACTGCCCACACCAGGAAGAGCAGCCGGAAAACGAGTAAGGCCCGGCGTGGAGAGGGGCACGTCGGCGCCATTACCACCATCCCCTCGAGTGACAATCCGCGCCGTCAGCCGGCGGGGGGATGACAACCTCATCGCGGACGGTTGGGTAAGGGGAAAGCCATGCCGCGTGCTGGTGGACACCGGGGCGGCCATGACCATCATCAGACCTGACGTGGCGAAGGGTTTGCCGACGAGGAAACTGAGCCGACCATACCAGCTTGTGACGGCATCGGGCGACACCATGCCTTTGCAGAAGGAGGCCCTGCTGGAGCTGAACTTGGGACGGAGTGCCGTGCGTCTGTGGGTGTTCGTCGCGAAGGTGGCTGAGGAGGTGATTCTGGGACTGGATGCCCTCAGGAGCCACGAGGTGACGGTCGACGTCGGCAGGAAGGTCCTGCGGCTCAACGGGGAAAAGGTTATACTGCGTCAACCAGAAGAGCGCTTTGGAATTGGCAGGGTCGTCTTGAGCGAAGACGTGGTTGTCCCCGCGAGGAGCGAAGTGATAGTGACGGTCCGACCGGAAGGCCAGACATCAGGTGGGGTACAGAGGCAGCAGGAGTACGACTTCACCTCGGAACATCGCAGAGGGAAGAGTCACGGTAACGCGGACGCTATGTCCAGAAGACCCTGTCCAGAAGAGTGGGGCCAATGCACAAGAGTGGAGGGGAAGTAGCGTGCCGCAGCAGTTCGAGTATTCACGGCAGTGCCTGCGGATGGCTGGGATAGCGCAAGCCTGAGGAGGGAGCAGCCGGCGGACGCAGACTTGGGGCCACTCTTGAGGGATGTGGAGAACTTGGTGGACCACCTCCACGACATGCACGAGATGGCTCGCCAGAACATCCAGAAGACGAGCGACCGCATGAAAACCCGATACGACAGGCAAGCCAACAGCCAAGGGTTCCAGCAAGGTGACCTGGTCTGGTTGTACCACCCGACCCGGACCAAGGGGCGCTGCCTGAAGCTTCAGCAGCCATGGCAAGGACCGTACCGTGTGATGAGGAGGATTAACGACGTGGTCTACCGCATCCAGAAGATGCCCCGAGGAAAGATGTTGGTGGTACACCTGGATCGCCTGGCCCGCTACGAAGGCGCTGTTCGGGACGACCACCCTTGAGGAGGGAGCAGTGTCTCCCTGGTGGTAGACTCGCGATGCCGATGAAAAATGATGGCCGATCGTTACCGGTAGCGACAGACAGTTGAGAGTAGTCGTTAAGTAAAATAAACAGTTTTGAGGTTAGCTAGCAAATTGTGTTGTGACGAACGTATATGCTAGGAAAATAAAGTGCAGTTTTTGTATTTGAAGCCTCGACTTTTGATTTTCACGAACCCACAAAGTCACAATACTGTAAAGCTCGATTTCTTGCTAAACCGTTACAGAAGCTATTTTTTTTCTTCTTGTTGCGTAAATATAAAAATATTCGGTAGATGTGCATCCAATCGTTTAATTTCAAGTTTTTCTTCTACCTATAATGAAAGTGACGTTTCAGTAAATAATCTACTCTATTAATTTTAAAACTACACTACTTTGTTCACCAAACAATTAGTATTCCAAAAATAATTACACGAATCCTAAAACTTTATTTAACGGGCCTCAAGTAGCCGGCGCCAAGCGTTGCTGTAAGCGATGTACGAAGAGGAGAGAAGGGTGCGCGAGAGGTACTGTCTACCCACCACAAGAAGACAAAAGACGAATGAAGCGAAGAGGGGTTGAACTGTTTATCTCCTCTGTTAGTGGAGCTGTTTACTAATAAATGAGTGTATGAGAGTGCATATGAGTCACCCATGCTGCCATATCTAATGTTTGTTACAGTAACTGAAGTGATAGATATTATGCACGGGTGAGTTATGTAACAGTATAGGGACAAAATACAAGATTTATAAAACCCTGAAAGACCAATAGTAACATACGCTGCTGAAACTTGGACCCTAAATAATGCAGATGAAGAAATACTTCGAAGATTTGAAAGGAAAATATTAAGACGAATCTTTGGACCTGTAAAACGTAAAGATCAATGGAGAATAAGATATAATCATGAAATAGGAGAATTAATAAATAAGCAAGATATTGTGAAATTTATAAAGCACAAAGGATAAGATGGCTAGGGCATATAGAGAGAATGACGGAAGATAGAATGCCAAAAAAATATTGAAAGGAAGATTGTATAATAGAAGAAAAAAAGGAAGACCGAGAACGAGGTGGTTAGATGATGTAATGGAGGACCTAAGAACGATCGGAATCAGAAGCTAGAAAAGTAAAGCGGAAGACAGAGATGTGTGGAGGAGGATCGTGCAGGAGGCCAAAGCCCACCAAGGGCTGTAGAGCCAGTAGAGAAGAAGAAGGGTTATGTAAAAACACTTGCTCTCTAGCATCATTGTCATACTGGGAAGGCGAGCATAAACATCGTGAGATCATCAAAAGTAATTACGTTACACATTCCTCTAGTTTGCCTTCTTTGCACCTGACAAGCAAAGTGTATAGAGGACAGAGAAGTGACCACGGCCAATGTAATTTGGCCCAAAATTCTGCTTCTCCAAGGAAACTGGCGTGGCTGTCGTATACAACACCGCGGGTTGTAAGCTTCGGTAACCTGTACCCGCAGTATCAGGCAGCGATCAGGAGGCGGCGAATTAATCGAAATGAGATAATTAAAATCAAAGAAAACAAATTAATAAAAGTGCATTACTAAACTAATATAAAAATCTTCTAATAATAATATAAATTAGAATGGATAGAGTAATGATTAAAATAGCGGTTGACTTAAAGAATAAGAAGGAAAGAATATAATTTAATATAGCATACATACTAACATCCAGGCAAGGAAGAGAGAATATTCTTGTAAAAATCTGTACACTTGGAGAGACAGGAAGGAAGGACCGTTACCTTTTTTGTGCTAGAAGAGGTTCATTGTCTGAGAACTATAGAATACTTCCAGTCAGGAATGTGTTGGAACAAAGGGCTTTCAAATTGCAGTTGAGCATGAACGCTAAAGAGATTTAGTTCACTGATTTGATAACGATGTATACAGTTACAAACTACTCAGGGCAGGCGTTTCCCAAATCAGGGTGGGCTGAACTTCAATGAGTTAAATGAGGCTTGCAAACCAATTCGAAAATTCGAAATAAATGAGAAACCAATAATAATGTAACATTTGAGAAGGGTGAGCTAGTTTGGTCATGTGATAAAGCTAGAGGGGGGATCAGAATAAGGTTGGAACTGAATCGTGAAGTAAGAAAAATTTACTTAAAAGTTGATACTACGACAGGAAGGACGTGTTCATGCGCATTAAGAAGAGAAGCGAAGATTTATAAGTTTGACATGTAGGGAAGTTAAGAATAGCGCAACCAGCGTAAGTGGAAGCAGCATTAGAAGTTTATTAGAGCAAAGTAGTCGCCGTATAAAGAAGAAATAGAAACCGCGCGGAAGTAGCTTTAAACAAGTAATCCAGGGTTTCCAGTAAAATTGAATTCATGTTAGGAATTTTACTAACAGGTGGTCACTGATCCAAGTCCATAAGCAAACTTAGTAAGAATTAAACCAAATAATTCTGCAACAAAGTGTTATTAATACGACTGAGTGGCCAACAACCACCAAAATCCATTTCCTACAACCATTCACCTGAGGATAAGAGAAATCATAGCTCGAATTAGAACCCAATCAATTTAACACTGATATGCGTATTTGCCGCAAACCATTAAGAATCATGGTATAATACTTTATTGTTTTAATGATTATTCAATTGAATAAAATATAGAATAAGTGTTTTCTTAAAACAAACAAAAAACGCCTATAAGTTGCCTGATATTATGGGTGGGATAATGATAGTCCACCACTGCCATGCGGTATACTTTTGTATCAGAAGTTGAGATATGGCTGAGTACCAGGGTCTATCAACTAGAGTGCAGTTTGCATGTAAGAACAAATTGAAGCATAAGAAACATGTCACACCTCATTTGTCACCTATTAAACATAACTATGATTTAAATTAGTAGATAGATAGACTGCGTGTTCAGATGTTCCTTTTAAGGCGATTTTCATTTTTGGCAGTACACTAGTATACAAGTATTTCATCTTTAATTTGCTGACACGTTGGCATTTTACTTAAAGTATAAAAGTGTATAATTTGTGTGCTGCATTACATAGTAGATAGGGTGTTACATTTGGCCACTGCTATTGCTATATAACATGATTATAGAAATACGTGCAATTTCCTGAGAGTTCCTATATTAAAAAGCACCAGAGTAGCAGAAGAAGACAAATAAGAAGGAAGAGGCCGATCATATAATTATGTTTGGTAAAAAATACAAGTTATGGTGTATATAGTCCCATATTCATTCATTAATTCATTCTTCAGTTTACCAGATACAAGAAAGTCAGACAAACAGAACCAACCTAGAAATTTGCAGAAACTAAAGGAAGTTGATGTGACGCTGTATGTACAATTAATTATCTAGAGAAGTTGGTTCTACTTTTGATTAGAGATGGGTAAATGAACATTAATTATCTTTTTGAGGGCGAATGACTAGATTTTAACATTTTCCTCCTTTTGACAATTCTGTTTACCCATGATTAAGCTGATACTAAAAGTCCTACCCCAATAATGTTAAAGCTGCTACATTTCTGACACATTATTTCGGGAAAATATTAAAATTATATATTCATATTTTACCATATTTAAATGCTTATATTTTAAGTGCCTTGATTTGCTTTATGTAACAGTTTTCGTTAATAAAAATTACACTATTACCTTTTTCCCAGCTGAACACATCTATGAAAATGTATTAGCAGTTAATTGACCGAAATTATTCTTTCCTGTATACTAGCCGTGTGTAGGCTAAGGTTTTGAATAGATGAGAGTCAACCTGAAAATTTCAATGCTACGGCCGGAATTTGAACCACGGATCTACCGGTTTCCGTCCGGTCACCCTTGACCTTTGAACTACTGTGGCCAACGTGCCGACGTGACACTATTTCTCCAATTGACTCGTATGTTTCCTCGGTAATCCGCTAGGGGTCCTCGATTTCGAGATATTCGCCATTTGTGGTGACTTGCTGTTGTAGTACTTGATTCCCAGGTTTCATCGTTAAACCATTATTATTAAGTTAATTGATGGAAATTAATAGTTCCTCCTTAGCAGCCGTGTATAGGCTGAAGTTTTGAATAGATAGTCAAAGTGAAAAATTCAATGCCATGGTCCGGATTTGAAACACGGGTCTCGCGGTTTCCGTCCAGTCACTCTTAACCTTTGAACTACCGTGGCCAACATGCCGTCATGACATTGAGTCTTTTATCTATATTAGTAAAAATATACACATGAATATTAGCAGAAAGGCTAAGAATATGGGTAGAACAAGAAAGGAAGATGTCTGAATTTCAAACAGGTTTCAGGAAAGGAAAAGAGACAATAGATAATATGTTCATAATAAAGACTATAATAGACAAATACCTAAGGAAGAAGAGAGGAAGGGTATATATGTTCTTTGCAGAGTATGAGAAAGCTTTCGATACGATAAACAGAAAAGCTTTAGTTTGGAAATTAAAGATGAAAGGGGTAACTAGAAAGTTTATAAAAGAAGTAGAGAAAATCTATGAAGAGGTGAAGTTCTGAATAAGGTGGGAAAAATGTAATTACAGAGATGACAGAACAAAATATAGACCTAAGACAAGGATGCAAAATGAGTCCAATTTTATCTAACTTATTTATAGATGAGATAATAGACAAGGTTATAGAAGGAAATCAGTACTCTCCGGTAATAGCAAACAAAGAAATTCCTGGACTGCTATATGCGGATGACTTAATGGTAGGATCTATAACGGTAGTAGGATTGCAGAAGGCAATAAATGAAAACCAGACATTTTGTGAAGAGTGGGGAATAAAAATAAACATAAATAAGTCGAAAGTTATGGACTTCAAGAAGGGAGTTAAACTAAAAAAATATGAAAAGTGGCTACTAAATGGCAAAAGGGTAGAAGTGGTGAATGAATTTGAATACTTAGGAGTAAGGTTGAATAACAATGGAAAGTGTGAAGCACACAGGAGAAAAATTGAGGCACAAGGAAGGGCGACAATGAAGGTGGACCAAAACTACAGAAGGTTCTGTAAAGAGTTACTAGACTTACCAAGGTCAGCACCTAGGGAAGTAGCTTTAGTAGAATTAGGAAAGACAAGAAGAAATGGAATAATAATGGGAAGAATAATAACATTTTGGTGTAGGTGTTTGATTATAGAAGAAGGGGAAATTATGAAATTATGCATGAGACAGCAAAAAAGATTAGAGAACTCTGATAGTTGCTGGGCAGAGATATGAGGTATTATGGAAAAAATAGGAATGGGAGATATATGGAGATTAGAGAAAAGGAATACATGCGATGTGGGTAAATTAGTAAAATGCAGAATAGAATATTTAGAAAGACAGGAAATATTGGGAAGTATAGAAAATATAAAATCATTACAATTTTACAAGCCAATAAAAATAAATTGGGGACGAGAAGCATATGCAGAGTACTGCAATAGGCAAGAGAGAGAAGGGTTAGCATGGATGAGAACAGGAATAACATTTATAAGAGGGATAAGAGGTAGGGAAATGGAAATTTGTGAATTGTGTGGGGAAAAGAAAGCATAGAACACTATGTAACAGAATGCGAGGAGGTTGTAATATGGAGAAAAAGGTCTGGGAAGAAAAATGGGGGAGAGTAGAGAAGAGGATAGTAGTTATAAAAATGTTAATGGGCAGGGAGGAAAAGAAGGTAAATAATATTGGTGAGTTCTTGAAGAAAGTAAAAGAAAAATGGGCCAGAAATGTAAAAAATATAAGAAAGGAAGAGGAGGGGGAAGAAAGGGACTAATTAAGTAACAAAGAGGTATGGAGGTTAAAAGCTGCCTGGCAGAGCAAATGACCAGGTGTCATGTAAACCAAAGTAGCGACAAAGTAACGACAAATAAACGTAGCCAAAAGTTGTAAATTGTAAAATTTTGGAATATACACAATAAATATATCACATATCAACAAAAATTCTCTAATTGACTCGTATGTTTCCCCGGTAAACCGCTAGAGGTCCTCGTATTCGAAATATACTCCGTTTGCTGTGACTCACTATTGTAAGTACTTAATTCACAGGCTTCACCGTTAAACCATTATTATTAATTTAATTTATAGAAATCGATCCTTCCTCCATTCTAACCATGTACAGGCTAAGGTTTTGAATAGATAGTCAACCTGAGAATTTCAATGCCATGACCGGGATTTGCACCACGGATCACACGGTGTATTCGAGATATACACACCATTTGCGGGGGCTTACTGTTGTAAGTACTTTACTCCCAGGCTTCATCGTTAAACCATTAAGTCGGATAGAAGGAACCCTAGCAGTTTACCGCGAAAACATAGAAACAATTGGAGAATTTAATGTCAGGACGGTACATTGGCCATGGTAGCTCAAAGTTTAAGAGCGACCGGATGGAAACCAGGAGATCCGTGGTTCAAATCCCGGCCATGGCATTGAATTTTTCATGTTGACTCTATCTATTATCAGCAGTTATTTAAAACAAATAGTCTACCTATATACTAACACTAAAGTATATCCGAAAGAGCACTTAAACGTTTGATCTCACTAAAATATAATTTGGTAATCTTTAATGGTTGTGAGGAAAACAGATCATTTACCTATAACAGAAAAAAATCATTCATAGAAAAACAGGTGAAAACAAACTCATATAGCTTTAACAATTACATAAATCCCATCGGTTGCACATATTACTGAAAATTTTAAGACAAAACGTTGCTTGAAAGTTTGGCTAAAGTTTGTTTTATGTAGCAGTTTCTTTTCCTAAGTGATTCATAATCTATAGTGCAAAATATATTAAATCATAATTATTTTTACACTTTGTATATAAAATTAGAGAGAACATTTAAATATATAGGCCTGCATAAAAAGTTAAAATATAATTGTTGGACTCTTTTCTCCATTTTCATTCAGAAAATCCTGTACCTCTTTCTCAAGTATTCCTTTGGTTCGTGTTTTCCTTCCATCTGTCGATTTATGTTCTACAAACTTGGACAAATAAAACATTTAAGAATTTAAATGCCCGTTTTAGACAGTTTCACGGTAACGAGAGGCATATGAAAAGGATGACATCGCAGAGGATATAATGACAGTGTGTTTGCTACTTTCTGAAAAGGATTCTCCCATTTGTAGCAGTTTTCTACCTATACAGAAACGAGTTGCACCTGGGGCATTCGACTAAAGAGGCGCACAATCCCACGGGATAGATACAATGAGTGGGTTGCCGCTCTGCCGGGTATATAGTGAGATTTCTGATACGACGATGTATTAGAATATGTAAGTAAATCCATGATAAAATTTTGAGAACAAAAGAAACAATACAATTGAGAGGTTAATTGTTTTTTATCTCCCAAAGCATCAAGACATCTACGGTACAGAGCGCATTTTGTAAAATGAAGCAATTGCTACTTTAAATTCTTTGGGGAGAAAATTCCAATTATTGGATGAGAGATAGTATGTGTAAGTAACGAAAATAGCCCAATAAATATGGATCTTAAGACTATCCCACCGAGCATGGTTGTACAAGAAGCTCATTTTCAAGAATTCCAGAGCTAAACTCCTGTGACCTTACCAATACTTATTGAATTTCTTTCGCAGTTGTGCCATTCGCCAAAATAAATACTATTTGAATATTTAGCACCTCGATCCAAAGTTGTAATTGATACCGAAATTAAAGGATTGAAATTAGTCAAGAATTATGATGGATTTCAAAGTAAGGTTGGTTCTTTGTTACAACGCGTGCAGATGCATTTGAGTCGAATAGCAGTTGGGGTGAATAGTTGTTTTAACAAAAGAAACGCAAGAAACAGTGTCCTCAGCAGAGTTCTAAAGGGTAGCACTTGACTTTGTTTGAATAGGGTATTCTTCGGACCCTTAATAATGGCATGACAAAATAGTCACAAAGGGAATCTTTGGTTGAATAAAGAGCTTCGAGAAAGTGAAAGTAACAGACACATACGCGCAGCTGTGAGGACATTCAGTCCGAGGCGTGAAGCCGTTTAGGGAAGTCCTCTTCTGGCTTGGTCGAGGGCAGACCAGAAGTGATGAGAGAAGATATTTGTCGCTTTATACGTAAATAATTAAGTATTATCGAGCAATAAGCATTCCGCCTTCAGTAACTCTAAACAGTGATATATTGATAACCCTTTATCGGCAACTTCGAGTTTAATGTAATGATAAGGAGAAGCAATCATTAAATCAGTTTCGCCCACCTTGGTAGCGTGGTAGTAGCATGTCTGCCTCAAGTTCAAGAGGTCCCGAGTTCGAATCTCGGTAAGAGTGGGTTACCTGGATAAGGTTTTACCAGGCTTTTCCCTTATCCTGAAAGACGAATGTGGGGTAAAGTCTAAGCTCCATGGACCCCAGGCTCATTTGAGCATCATTTTACTCATTCCATTCATTGTCCGATATGACTTAACGTTGGAGGACATAAATTACAAAAAAAAATTTAACCATTTTGAAACGGGCATTCCAGTGTCATTAAAATCATCCTTCTCATACATACCCACGCATACCCTGGGAGAAACCTCATTGCTTAACCCTGAGCTACCTTTTTATTCTATTAAATTGTTCCGTTAAAGTGGAACTCTTTGCTCGTCAATATTATTGCTTCAAACTGTCGTTCTTGATACTGAAATGCCCAAGATGTATCCTAGGGGGGAGAGGACATACCCTCCTTTGTTGTGCAGAGCGTCCCACGTTGATCTGGGCATGACTAAATATGATAAATCTACCAAGTCTATGTCTAGCATCCGCACTTGTTTTTTAGAATTTTTATCGCGATATAAGGACCATTTTGTAATTTATACTGATGGCTCCAAGAACTCAAATGGTGTTGATTGTGCTTACGTGTGTGGAACCGAACCGTATACATTCGGATTCCAGACTAGCACTTCCATTTTTACTGCAGAGCTTTATGCAGTATACCCGTCCATTTTAAACGTACGTCGACGAAAGTTGGGGGACTGCTTAATCCTAAGTGATTCCCCCAGTGCACTTCAAAGCCTACGGCAGCTGCATAACTACCACCCTATTGTGCAGTGTATAAAGGATGACCTCCACGTTTTACACGCTTCTGGCGTCAACGTGGTGTGTGCATGGATCCCTGGTCACTTAGGTTTGCGGGGGAATGAAATGGCGGATTTGGCAGCCAAGACGGCTACCATGAAGCCCAGGGTTCGAGTACCATCTGTGACATCGGAAGATTTTGGGGCCGTATTGCGGAGAGCTGTGCAAACCTGCTGGCAGGAAGAGTGGTCCGCTCTCCGCAATAATAAACTTAGATCTGTCAAAGAACTTCCGATTCCCTGGGTTACCTCCTGTCGGTCATCTCGGCGCGAGGAGGTGAGTTTGGCTTGGTTCCGTATTGGGCACTGCTTTTTTACTCATAGTTTTCTTTTTAAAATGGAGCCTGCTCTGCTGTGTCCGGTTTGCAATGAAGCGTTATCGGTACGACACGTGCTGCTAGAGTGTTTTCACCTAGCAGACCTTAGGACGTCTCTGCAGCTGCCGGCCAGCTTTGAAGAAATGCTAGCGGACGATAACGCAGTAGTGGAGAAGGCTTTTAGATTCTTTTCTAGATTACACTTTAGGATTTAGTGAAGGAAATTTTAGTAGGTTTTGATTGTTATTTCGTTTTCTTCTTCCTTTTTTTAAATATATATGTGTGTATGCAATTTAAATAGTTTTATTTATACTTATATAGTTTTTGGAAATTTTTATATATGGCTTTTGCCATGACTTGTTTTGTAAGGGCGCTGATGACCGCCGTAGTTGAGCGCCCTTATACACGTCGTCATCATCACTTCAAACTGTCGTCCCAACGTGGAACACTTTGCTCGCCACCCAGCATTATATTGCTTCAGATCTAAAGCAAAAGTAAATATGAAAACATGTGGGAATCCCACAGATAATGGAAATATACTGGATGTCACCCTGTTGTCCCCAAGGCGTGTAGAGATACGATTACATAAACTGAGATCGCTGATGTCAAAGCTGCCAGAGAAGCAGAGCTATATTACCTAGAACTAATGCCTCTGTGGAGATATGTGGAAGCGATACCGTGTGTTACAGGATTGAGATCTAAAAGCCTTAATGTGTCCCACGTACTAATTTAAGTGGTACTTTCTCGGCATGGTAAGTTTCACGATTCGACGTACGATTGGAAGATGTCCCTGCAAATTTCACCTTCTACGGTAATCTGACCGTTTGCTTTTCAGTTCTTTTTAAGCCCGCCAACTTTAAGTCATATCGGACGGTGAATGAAATGGGTGAAATGAGGTTCAAATGAGTCCATAAGTATGTGCAAAGGGCAGTCCCGGCTGCATGCTTGGACCGAGGAAGAAGAACAAAAGACAGTAGAAATGACCTTCAGAAAAGGGGGAAGTCAACGGCCAAAAACAATATAATATTACACAAGAATCCAGTGCAAAAAGTTGGAAATTATAAACATCTGGGAACAACACTACAGAAAACAAAGGCGTCCTTTGGTATACATATTCAAGAAAGATCAGCAGCAGCAATCAGGACCTCGTACAACATTCCAAACATAGCAAACTTATCAACTTGCACGGCGATGAGACTAATTGAAGTCTACAGTAGTGCCGTAGATAACATATGGAATTGAGATCGTGTGGAAAAAGCTGAAGATCGGATACCTGATCAGAATAGAAAGAATAAAAGCAATGTTCATGCAGAGGATTGTCCGAGTTGGAAAAACAGCGCCATCCCGGATGGTATATGAAATGATGAGGGAGACGTACTACATAGAAGACACGCGCACAGCTCTATCATCAGAAGCAAGCACGGAAACTTCAGGGAAAGGAAGAAAAGTGAAATCGACCTCGACTTTTACACCTCACCAACGGTGATGGACGACAGACTGAGCAAAGGAAGACAGCTTCGAGAGTTGTGACGTATGTCAGCCGGGAGCGAGGGCTGCACTGCGTGTGACGTCAGGCAAGAGCCGTGTAAAGTCTGTTTAGTTAACTAATGTGCACGTCGGCCGCTGCCTTTGACGAACCCTTATAATCGTTTTACAAACCTGTTCCTCTTTGTCCCAGACCGTTCTGCAAGGTTGCCACCTTTCTCGATACGTCATGGGTATCGTACGAGGTTTCGTCTAAATAAATTATCTTATGTACATTAATGCATGTGTTATGGACAGATAATTATAAAATCGCAAAGTTATTAATACTTGATGCAAAGGCGAGATCGGCATACTACTTTCGATGCATGTTCTAGCTCAGTATTACGTAAGTTTAAAACGAAGAGCGAAGAAGGGCAAGTTACTTGAACGTTTCAAGACGGGAGGTGGACAATGTATTATCTACATAATTCAGTGAATTATAAAATCACAAGGTTATTAATACTTGAAGCAAAGGCGTGATCGCCATATTCCTTTCGATGCATGTTCTAACCTCTCTTGTACTTCCGCAGTAACCTTCATAGCAGCATCTTTCGACAGTCTATACCTCCGTAAAACAATTTTCTTCGGATAGCTCCTCAAAATCATTTCTCCTCATAGGCCGTGAATGCGTTTGTCGTAATGACACATGCATTTGAATTAACCTTGTTTCCAATTTTTCTCCGTGTGACATATTTCTCTTTTACATTCACCGCATCTGTCCTATTTACCACGATATCGTTATACGTCGTCACCAATTCAATTAACAATCCTTTCTCCATCTATGAAAAATTTGTTTCATGGCTATTGTTTATGATTTTGTTTATCCACCTTTTTTTTAGCTGTGTGCAGACTGCGGTGCAGATGAAAATGAAAACAAAAGCACATTGTAGTGCGTTCAGAAAATAATACGACTCATCCACAGCCTTCTATAACTGTAATATTTACAAGTTTCTTGGCGTTAGCACGTGTTTCTTAACTATTTCAGAAAACAGGTTGGTGAAATGCAAGAAATTGTTAGCGGTATTACAATTGTTACGTTACATTTGTTAACGTCGATTTTAACATCTGTTGGTGAAATCGTGCCCAAGTGTTGCAAAAGTTAAGTGCATGCATGTAGCGTCTAACACGTGGCGAGTTGTGTCAGCTCTGCCTTGTTGTTTACAGCAGGGTTAAACTAGCCAGAGATAGAGTATACACAAGAGTGCGTTTGTTTACATTTGACACGCCACAAGCAGGTTTTACAATTGAACACTCCAACATTACGATTTTATCTTGACGTATTTGGAGTAATAAACATGAAGTTTGCTAAAAGCGCTGGCTCAAAAGGACAGGATACGATGTGGCAAATATTCCTGGTTCGAGTCTGGCCGTTGTATTTCCAGCATGATTCAACTTTCTTAGTACGAGTATTTACGTGTTATTTCCGCATCTATTCAAGATCCACTTTGTCTAATGTGAAATACTATGTATGTATTTATCAGGTTTAAGGCAAAATGGATGAAAAAATAAAAATGTTAAACAAATTTAAGGCTAAGACATTTATATGTTGCACTTTTATACAAAACTGAACTGTCCTATTACTAATGTGCTTAATATTTCTTTTCAAAGTGCAGAGAAATTTCTGAATTAAGCAAAAAGGTTCTTAATACAAAAATACAAACAATTAGTTACAAAAATACGTCACATTGGCTTGCACAGTCATAAACATTCTTTCCCCTAAGAATTTTTGCTCCTTCATTTGAATGTTACAGGTTCGTGTGTGTGCGAAAGCTGAAAAGGGACAAAAAACGGGAGAGAGTGGGGGGATACATGAGCACTAACAGGAGCGCTCTCCTAAATTAAGGTATGTGAGTTTCATTACGTCCGAACAATGATTCGCTGTTATCGGGAACGCTGTGATAGGTCAACCATCCAAATCTCCAGGGTCCGCCTTGCCAAGCATGCATTTCATCGTCCACATTAAACCAGAAATTGCAGAACAGAAGAGGTTCGTTTATATTGCAGCAACCTTTACTGCAGGTTTAGGATGTATGGGTTTATGCCCCTCCGGTCTGATATTATTCCTGGGAGAGGGAGAGGGGACATTCATTAAATAGCTTTTGTTGTGCTATAACTCGCAAATTGCCAACAAATACAAACACATGCTGAGAATGATTGTGCAAAGAAGCGTGTGCGATGTCTGGGACAGACTTAGTTAAGTATACATATGTGTGACAGAACGGAGGGGGATTTTTTTTTAATTTACGTCCTCCAACGTTAAGTCATATCGGACGGTGAATGAATTGGGTGAAATGATGCTCAAATGAGTCCAGGGGCCATGGAGCTTAAAGTTACACGACATTTGTCTTGTAGGATAAGGGAAACCCCGGGAAAAACCTTATCCAGGTAACTCCTACTGACCGAGATACGAACTCGGGACGGGCAGGAGGGGGATTAGAATTAGGATTTCAATACTGAGGGGATTCGATACGTAGTGCACCATGCTCGGCCCATTTGCCTATGCCCCCAAGTGGGGCACCCCCGAAAGGAAGGATGAGGCGCCAGAAGACAGAGGGCGGCATACCCAAAGAGCCTCCGTAAGGGAGGGGATCCGTCCCCTACAGCTGCCATGGTGCGGGCGCTGCGTAACCTTAGCACTCGTGGTACCTCTGACGTTACTAGAGGAACCTCGGGCCGAACTGCCTTGCCCATCCCTGAATGGAAGCTGTTCGGATTGGGTTGGACTCGAGGGGGCAGTGTGTTCCCGACACCCACGGGAAATTGGGCACCTCCGGCCAGGCTATGGCCGCCCGAAGGGGGTAGAAAATTGCCTAATAAGTCCCGGGTACTAGTCTGCAGAGTTCCGACCTACCGGAGGAGGAAGTAGTTTACCTCAGGGCATATCATCCCGCCAAGTACCGCCGAGACGCCCACCGACACTTCTACCCTGAAAGAGACCATCAGATGTGAAATGATAAAGGAATTGAAATGGAGGGATAGAAAATTTGGGGGATGTAATTAACCTACCCAGCTTTCGTTTCGTGACCCAGGAAAACCACCGAAAAACCCATAGTTCAAGTAAGTCGGCCACGGGAATCGAATCCGGCCCTCCCGAATGCAGACCAGAGATGAAACTGTCTTACCCATCCCGCCCCGTGAACGGAGGGGGAACATCTCAGACAACTAGCTCTACACAGATCGCCTCACAGGAGGAAGGGATGAAGTGAAGCGAACTACAACACAGGTTAAAGACAGGCCACATATACATGTTAAAGTCCGTAACATTTAACATTCGGACACTCCACTGCCAGAACTGCCTAGATAGGACGGTGAACGACCTGACGACTAAACCTCCATCTAGGTCCATGAGGACCGAGCGGGTTGGCTCAGGGAGTTTCATCCGTTGCTCGCATTCGGAAGCTCCACTTCCGACCTCCGTGACCGACCTACTTGACCCGTCGTTTTTTATCCTGGGTTTTCCCGGGTCGCCAAACGAATGCTGGAGAGGTTAATTGCATTCTCCAAATTTCCTGTCCCTACATTTCACCTCCATTATCATTTCACATCATCTCTTTTCTGGTGGCCCCTTTCAGGTTAGAATTGTTGCATGGCAGGATGATATGCGCTTGGTAAAACTTCCTCCTGTGGTAAGACGGTCTCCGATCTCCAAACCCGGTCTCGTGGGGCCTTTTCCGTATTGTAGTAGGTTGAGATGCTGGTTGTTTCCAAGTGATAAAGTGTAGGAGCTCTGCCCTCTGTATTGTCGTGCCTCCTTTGGATGACCGCTCTCTGTCTCCTATCGGAGGTGCCACACTTTTGGGCATAGCTGCAGTAGACCAAGTTTGAAAATCCGTACCGTATCCCATACGTAGGATGGTCCATTCCAGTGTCCACTGGGACTACTGTTTACTGAAAGATGAAAAGAAAACTTAACATAATGTTAGCCGAGCAACCACCATAACATTCCCCTGCCGTCCAGGATGAACTATGAAAAATCCGGGACCTTAGTGTGGAGGCATCTCACTTGATAAAGAAATAGTTAAAACTTTGATAAATAAATGCTCCATAACAAGCCTTAAGGGCAAGGGCCTCCCACCCACTAGAGGGGTCAGCTTATAGGGTGATACAGAATTGATGATGGTGGCGATCACAGGTTACCACAGCTCCACGTTGTGCACCAGTTTGATACAAAAATTATAGTGAGCAATGAGGTTTCTCTCAGGGTATGCGTGGATGTGTGTGAGAAGGAAATTTTACAACACTGGAATGCCCGTTTCCAAATTATTTATTCACTGCTTCTTATTCCAAACCTCGAAATGGAAGCTGCCGACCGAGGGTTACCAATCACGGTTTATAGTGACTGAATGCTAATTATATTTCTCGATAAATTTTGATGACCTGACAAATATTCAAGACCGAACAAGTTGACCAGCCTAATAGGCTTCACGTCTGACTCTTCTCTATATCGGCTACACGCCGGATAATGTTTATAATGGTTTCATAGCCGTGACCCGTCTCCATCGGCGAAAAGCCGAAGAGTGCTCCCTCACCACAACTGCGTGTGTGTATTTATATATAACTTTCACTCTCCAAATTCCTCTTTAAACAAAGTCCTTTTGTGGCTGTTTTGGTCGCCATTGTAAACGATCCAAAGAATACCCTATTCATATAAGTCAAGTGACAATTCCTTTAGAAACCTTCTAAGGACACAGCGTCTTTCATGGCTTTGTTACTATACTTTCCCCAACTCACTGACCTTGCCCTGGGTCGTCACAAAGAACAACATTCCTTCGACGTCTATCATTATTCTTTGCTTCTGTCAAACCATAATTTAGGTATCAAATGCCCCCATAGATATTATTTTATTATCCAATAATGAAATAATATATATGTCTTGCCCGAATATAACGCAAAATATTAGACCTTTGTCAGCAACTTCCAATTCGTTTTACAATTTCTTTTCACAACATTAATTTTTACATGACATTTCCTGAAAATTATTCACATGGTTATATAACAACATTTCATTTAAAATTTACCAACATTCTGTTCTGCAATTTTCAACTTTTAAATATTACTCGGAAAATATTTCAATCTACCTCATCTTTTTTCTTCTCCATCTGATCTACTTAAAATTATTTCATATTGTTGTTACACTTGAAACAATTCCTAAATATACACTCCCATGTTTAAATCAGTGGTACATTAATAATATTATATTTGTGTACAACATTTCTGAGTTCTTCTTCTTGATTCTATATAAATATTCTTTTCAAAAGTCTTTCATTGTTCTGATACTTTTTTAACTGGTTAATTTTTTTTTCATACATTTCCGAATACTTCTTTATGATTCCATATAAATATGATTTTCAAAAGTCTTTAGTGTTCTGATTTTCATTACTATATTTTTTTTTTCACTTGTTTAGTTTGAAGTTTCACTGCACTGTCACAACACTGTTTATACTTAACCTATACATTTTACACTACACTATTTATACTTAGCCTAATACATTTTACAAGTTTGTTTCTTCTCCTTTTACGATTTGTTATGGCAATTTTAAATACTTTAGCCTAAGTTCCTACCATTTACAAGAAAATTCATCATCCCACAACGTACTTCGAAAATACAAAAGAATTTTGCGGACTTTTCCATGTATAAAGGACTTATTTATTATACATCCCCATGATTTTTCCACATTTAGCTTAGATATCGGACATCGATCTTTTTTCCTATCTTTCTTACACATATTCTGACGGAACTGTGCCCCTTGCCCAAAATATTTTAATATTTCTCTTTCATTTCTCCCTCGATTTTGAATGTTTCTCAATGTTTATTTCGTCGCCGTGATATCTATTCCTACCTCATTCATTTGATTTTTGGTTTCCTTCAGATACCTCGTCGGTTTTCTATTTTCCCATTCTGATCCTTCTAGTCTACTCCTAGTTTCTTCTAACTCTTTTTTATTTTTTTCTCTACTTTCCCTTTCTGATATTTCTAATCTATTCCTTGTTTCTTCGAACTCCTTTCTAGCTATTTGTCTTTCTTTATCTACTTTCTGTACTATTTCCTCCCTCAGTTTTCTGTTTTCGCTATCTGACCTTTCATTATCTAGATTCAAAATTTCAGTTTCCTTTGTCACCGTGATCTCCATTGCTAACTCGTTCATTTCATTTGTGATTTTCTCCAAATTCCTCGTCTGTATTCTATTTTCCCTCTCTGATACTTCTAGTCTACTCCTAGTTTCTCCTAACTCTACTCTAGCCATTCCTATTTCTTCGTCTAATTTCTGTACTATTTCCTCCCTCAGTTTTCTGTTTTCACTATCTGGCCTTTCTCTAACTACATTCACAACTTCATTTTCAGCGTTCTGCGTCTCCTCACTAACATCTTTCCCTACATTGTCTGTTGCCTGATCAACTTCTTCTCTTACGTTCTCTACTTCCAGACTAACATTCCCGAAATTTTCTAACGACTGTTGTTGATTGTCTAACTTCTTTCCTAGTTCTATTTGTCCTGCCTCTAACTTCTGAAAACCACTTTCTATCTTTCCTTCTATCTTTTTTAAACTTTAATTTTTATCCTTCATCTCTCTTCTTAAATTTTCATTGTCATTCTTCATCTCTTTTCTAAAACTTTCATTGTCTTTTCTTAAGCTTTGATTAGTATCCTCTATCGCATCTATCTTTTTACTTAAACTTTCGAACATTTTTCTCATTTCCTCTAACATAATTCTTTCCCTTTCTACATTATTTAGGGCCGTTCTACTACACTCTGGTACTTCGACTTCCTGTCTACTGCTACTAGCATCAACCTCCTGGACTTCCATGCTTTGTACAGAATTTTGACTCAGCATTTTTCCACTCCTTAAATACATTCACAATAATCTATTAGATAATGTAACACTCTGTACCTTTAATTGTTTTTACTGGCTCCTGATGATGTCACTGATGACGATGCCGGCCTCCTTTCTTCTTTACAGTCAAGCTGTTGACGAATTTCTTGATGGGTCGACCGTCCTCCTGTCGAACCACCTTCACCTGTTGAACCTCGCTGTCGGGTTGAAACTCCTTCTAGGTTGAACCTCCTTCTAGGTTGAATCTGCTTCTCTTGTTTAACCTCGTCGTCGGGTTGAAACTCCTTCTAGGGTTGAACCTCCTCCTCGTATCGTGCTGAACCTCCTCGTATCGAGCTCCACTTGTTGTCGAACGTCCTTCTCCTATCGTGCCGAACCTCCTCCTCGTATCGAGCTCCACGTTGGCGCGCCAGTTTGATACAGAATTGATGATGGTGGCGATCACAGGTTACCACAGCTCCACGTTGTGCACCAGTTTGATACAAAAATTATAGTGAGCAATGAGGTTTCTCTCAGGGTATGCGTGGATGTGTGTGAGAAGGAAATTTTACAACACTGGAATGCCCGTTTCCAAATTATTTATTCACTGCTTCTTATTCCAAACCTCGAAATGGAAGCTGCCGACCGAGGGTTACCAATCACGGTTTATAGTGACTGAATGCTAATTATATTTCTCGATAAATTTTGATGACCTGACAAATATTCAAGACCGAACAAGTTGACCAGCCTAATAGGCTTCACGTCTGACTCTTCTCTATATCGGCTACACGCCGGATAATGTTTATAATGGTTTCATAGCCGTGACCCGTCTCCATCGGCGAAAATCCGAAGAGTGCTCCCTCACCACAACTGCGTGTGTGTATTAATATATAACTTTCACTCTCCAAATTCCTTTTTAAACAAAGTCCTTTTGTAGCTGTTTTGGTCGCCATTGTAAACGATCCAAAGAATACCCTATTCATATAAGTCAAGTGACAATTCCTTTAGAAACCTTCTAAGGACACAGCGTCTTTCATGGCTTTGTTACTATACTTTCCCCAACTCACTGACCTTGCCCTGGGTCGTCACAAAGAACAACATTCCTGCGACGTCTATCATTATTCTTTGCTTCTGTCAAACCATAATTTCGGTATCAAGGGTGAGCAAATCCCTGATATATACCAGTTCTTTGTACTGTTTGTCGCTTATCTATATTTAATTAAAACTAATGTTATCACTTGCTGTCTATATTTACAGTGTTATTCTCCTAATTTTCTTCATTACTCTCCACCCTAGCTTACTGCAATCTAATGTTTCTGTTAATATTTATTTACACTTATATTTACTTTAACTATAACTTCCATAGACCTAGACATTTGGCTCAAAGTCAAATATTCCTTTATGGTAGTAATATAGAATTAGGCTTTACAGTTGCATCTCCCAGTACAATAACGAAGCAATAAACATGTTATTTAATAAAGGTTAATGCTAATGTATGTCAATATTTCTTTCAGAATTAACTTCTTTTTGTAAGAATAAAACCTGCTACTTCACTCATCTCCAATGCCATTGTTGCTTAAAGTATGTACCCAAATTATCTACACTCTTTGATCACGTAGCTTAATTTATTCTGTGATGTTCTTTGGCACACTTTGTTATTGCAGTAGATGCTTGTAGCATTTGGCACTCCACTCCACTAATTGTCCCGGATATGTAGCCAATTTAATTGTGTTATCTATTCTGACTCATACCGACACATTCCTTGAGACATTATCACTTGAGCACCCGAGAGTAGTTCACCAAAGACGTTGGAGAGAGCATAAAAAGTGTCCCACATGGTAAAGACCTTAATAATATTTGAATCATTGTAAAATCTATATTTATAATTTAGCATGTCAGTGTGTCAGTAGTTGTACGAGGGTTCTTCAATAAATAACAGAGCTAATTTAATTGTATTTAAATAAACCGCCCTGGAGCGCCATGGCTGCTAGTGGTGGAAAGGTGAATTCTTCCTCTAGCAGTGCTGTGAGTGTCAGTCTTGCAGAGTCAATCAGTTGGGGGTTAAAGCCCGATAGGTGAAGTCGTGTTTACTGCACCCACCATGGAACTGAAATTGAAGCAACGGGCACCAATAAAGTTTTGTGTTCTGTTAGACAAAACTCCTACATAAACCTTTGAAATTCTGCAGAAAGCATACAAGGACCAAGCTTTAGGCAAAACTCAAGTCTTTGAGTGGTATAAACGTTTCAAAGGGAGTCATGAAAACCTTCAAGGTTCTCCGCGCCCTGGAAGACCCGTAACAGCAAAAACGGAAGTCAACATTGACGCAAATGTGCGAGAAGATCGTTGCATAACAATTTCTAAACTAGCAGACATAATGCATTTTCCTGTTGGAACTGTAGACGACATAATTCGCAATGATCTTGGCTATCGAAAAGTTGCAGCGAAATGGGTACTTCACGTGCTGAAGGACAAACAGAAGGCTCACCGCGTCATGGCGTGTCAAGAATGGCTGAGAAGGTTACGACGGGAGCCAGACTTTTTGAAGAGTTGGTTCAACCTTTACAATCCGTTAAATAAGCAGGAGAGTTCGCAGTGGAAACATTCATCGAGCCCTAGGCCTAAGAATGCAAAAGTTCAGAAAAGTGCAGGAAAGGTTATGCATCTCGTATTCTTTGACAAACAGGGCATTCTGTATGATCATGTTGTAACTAATCAAAGCACAGTAACTGCTGCTTACTATTGTGACGTACTGAAGGGGCCATTGAGAAAAAAATCGCCGAAAAGTGACCAGATCTCGCAAGGAGAGGATGGATCTTGCATCAGGATAACACCCCCGCTCATCGAGCTCGTGCAACTCAAGATGTCATCACAGAACTGGGTATTAAGATCATGCCTCATCCACCTTATTCTCCAGATCTCACAAAATGCGATTTTCACCTGTTCTCTAAAGTGAAACAAGAGCTTCGTGGTCGCCGTTTTCAAAGTGGTAAGGAGTTGAACAATGGGTATCGTGAACAGACTGTCCACAAATGGGCTCAACGAATGTTTCGAACAATGGACAAATCATTGGAATAATTGTATCTCATTAGAGGGAGAATACTTCGAAAGTGTGTAGGTAAATGTTAGTGAAATAAAGTCATTATGTATTAATTAAAAGCTTAGTTCGGTTGTTTATTGAAGGGCCCTCGTGGGTGGTAGCGTGTATGTCTCATATTCGAAGGTCATGAGGCTGAAATATCTGGATAAGGCTTTTCCTGCGGGTTTTCCCCTTATTCTGATACATGAATGTCTGGTAACTCAAAGCTTTATGAACCCTGGGCTTACTTGAGTATCATTTCATTTATTGTTCTATATGGCATTTCGTTACATTGGAGTACATAAATTTAAAATAAAAACACGCAGTATTTAAGACACGAGGACGGTCCAGAATGTAACCTCCGTTTGGAAATAAAAGTTAAACCATTAGGAATATCTTCTTCTTCCTTCACGGGTTAGGCTTAAGCCTGTTCCGGTCTCACATTTCCTGAAGCCATCTCTTTAGGGGGCGTCCTATTGATCTTCGTCCTCTTGGTTTATAATTGAAGGCTTATTTTGGTGTTCTTTCTCTTGGCATGTGATTAAGGTGTTCGACCTATTTGTTTCTATATCTTTGGATTTCTTCTAATAACGGTTGTACTTCTAATTCTTTTCTAATAATTTCATTCCTAATATGATCTTCCCTTGTACATCCTTTGATTGATCGTAAGAATCTCATTTCAGCAGCTTGTATTTTACTCTTCTCCTTTTCCCTTATTATCCATGCCTCACTTCCATAGTTTAGTATTGGGATTGCCATCACTTTGTAGAACCTTATTTGAGTTTCTTTCCTTGCTTTATTCCTGAGGGTTCTCTTAATTGTTCCGTAAACTGCTTGGAAGCTTTGTATTTTATTCCTTATATCTTGATTTTCCGATTCATAGGTTATATCACAGCCAAGGTATTGAAAGTGCGATATTTTTTCTATTATAGTTTCCTCTACCACAACTTTGGTCCTTATTGGGTATTTTCCCTGGAATGTCATTACTTTTGTTTTTGTCTTTGAGATTGTCATATTTTTTTCCAAGTTTGGTTTAGTTGATATATTCTATCTTCCTTGTCAACGATTAAAACTATATCATCTGCAAACAGAAGAGCGTTTATTGCTCTTCCTTGACCTAACCTAATTCCCTCATGCACTACTTATTAGGGATACAAAATTGCATTATTAAATCTCAAAACCGCAACATTTTTTCTATTTTTCTACATATTTTCCGAACAATTTCAAGCACTTTTCATACCTTTTAAAAGTCTTTGAAATACCCTCCGCCTAAAACTCTACCACCTGTGAACGTAGCCAACCCATCACGGCTTACGATAGCCGAGGTATTTGGTCTCTATCTCATGCAAAAGACTCCGAGAAATTTCGGGAAAATGATCGGAAAGTTCCTTTATCATGAACCAACGATTCTCACGAATTTCTCCATCCACTTGGTTCAACAGGATAAGGATAGGCCTGTCGCTCCAGTTTTCTTCATGAATGTTTGCTCTTCCGTTAAAAAAAATGCAGCCATTGAACAACACCTTCACTCATAATGTTAGCACCGTATATTCCATACAATTTAGATGAATTTCGACTGCTGAGTGATGTTTTATCGAAAGAAATCATATAACACTGCGTCCCTCTCAATCGGCGAGATTTCTATTTTGGCGCTTATGCTTTCAGGTTAAGTCAAGCATACGCGCGAGAGTCTCCTTCGGGCACCTAGAAGCGCAATGTCAAATGCGCACGCTGTGTGGACGACGGCGCTACCTCCAGCATCTCCCGCTTTTTTGTAAGTTACGTCCTCCAACATTAAGTCATATCGGACGGTGAAATGATGCTCAAATGAGTCTAGTGTCCATGGAGCTTAGAGTTACCTGACATTCGTCTGCAAGGATAAGGGAAAAACCCGGAAAAGGCATTATCTAGATAACTCACCCTGACCAAGAATCGAACTCGGGACCTCTTGCACGTGAGGCAGACACGCCGCCATCTACGCTACCGAGGCGGGCAGCACCTCCCGTGTTACGCACAAACGGCGATTACTTTCTGGACCGCCCTCGTTCACTCAGAGTAAGCATAAGATTGGTGTATCAAGATTAATTGAAATAGCTAGCGTCACGTAAAACAAGTTTTGTATAAGATAGGTTGAATTAAACATGATAAAAAAATGAAAATTTAATTAACTCTTTCAGCCCGCCTCGGTAGCGTGGTGGTAGCGTGTCTGCCTCACGTTCAAGAGGTCCCGAGTTCGAATCTCGGTCAGGGTGAGTTATCTGGGTAAGGTTTTTCCGGGGTTTTCCCTTGTCCTGCAAGACGAATGTCGGATAACTCTAAGCTCCATGGACACTGGACTCATTTGAGCGTCATTTCACTCATCGCTGGATATGACTTAACGTTGGAGGACATAAATTACAAAAAAAATTAAATCTTTCAAATTCGAGAAGCATAATAAAGTAAATTCTGCTCCAAAATTTTATTCCATTCTAACTTTTCTTTAAGCCAGTTATTTACGAAGTTGTTGAACCATAATTTTTGATACGTATAAAATATAATAATTAATCAGTTCTGCAACTTTTGAGGGAAGTATGTTAAATTGAATGAAGATTTTAAAACATTATTTAACTTAATAAATTATCATGTACCTTTTAATAAATCCAACCCTACCTCCTTTATTTCTATGGCCACCCTGAAATCAGAAGGCTTCAAATGTAATAGGGTATGAATGCATTCGCGTCAATAAAGTTTACGTCTTATTTCCGCACAATCTTTATGACATGCAGCCATTAAGGGTCTATTGAACGTGGCTTTTAACATCATGGCAAACTACCATAAAATCACTTTATAGCCACTAATTAAACGTCAAGATTAATATCTATGCATTTTATGCGCTGTCGTTAAATGTAAAAAACTTTGTTAATGGGCAAAAGGATTAGATAAAATATAACCTTCAACGTTCTATAACCAACACATAATAATTCTAATAATAAGTGGTGATTAAATGATAGTAATTAATAATAATGTGTAGACATTTTATATCGCGTCAGCATATTAATATTCACGCAAATAGAGTCCTAAGTCACAAAAAGTTTACAAAAGTGTGTAACAGTAGTTTTTGTTTGGCACTACAAATGAGTTTTTTTATTTACCTGGTAGTGTTATTCAGAATTTAAACAAAAATATGTTTAAAAATATTATAATGTTTATATGAAGTATATATAATTGAAATTCTAAAAAAAATAAACAAGATATGTACATTGGTTGGTACAGTTGACGTTAGTATAAAGAAATGAACGGTTGCTATGGAGAGAGAAAATAATCTTCCTTGTGGAAAAAGAACGCGGATAAGGTGACAGTTTTATAATGATGAGTGGACGTGCAGGAGAGTGATCTAAAATAAGATATACTGTGTAATAATGTATATTCAGTGTTCTATAGAAAAAATCAGTAATCTTGCTGAAGAAGCTTGGAGAGAAATCATCTTTCGATCAATGTACTTAGGAGTGAGCAGACGTTTTTTCTTTAATCCATCAATATAATCTTTTAAACATTTAAGTTATATTTGAGATCAGTAGTAGTTAAACGATACATATTGTATTGTGAAGTATCATTTTATTAAAAATGTTGGAAAATTAATTTATATTACATTTGGAAACATCGAAGTTGTGGAAAATAAACTTAAAATATATATTACGAAATTCAACTTACTCAAATTTTATTTCTTTCGCTCGTTAAAACCCTTGTAAAGAGGATATCTTATGACTCATATTTAAGCAGGTACAATAGAAGAATTAACAACTAGTTGTGGAATAGTCGGCGATATCCTGTACGACTAAAAGACGACGATCGAACAGCAAAAGAAGTGAGACACCATTTCGTCATGCTACATATGGCTTCCCAACTTTGGAAACACTTCTATAACCAAGAAATCCTGTTCCAAGTGTTTAAGCAACAATGTTTATGTGTGGCACACAGTTCCACGTTGTTGCTACTTTGAAGCTATTATAATGTGTGGCTCAGGGTAAAACAATAAGGTTTCTCACAGGATATGCGTGGATGTGTGTGAGAAGGAGATTTTAATAACACTAGAATGCCCGTTTCCAACTTATTTATTTACTGCTTCTTTTATTTAGAACATCGAAATTGAAGTTGCTGACCAAGGGTTACCAATATCCCTGTTTAGAGTTACTGACGGCAGAATGTTTATTACTCGATAAACTTTATTCGTTCCACACGTATATATGAACCGACAAATATCCAAGACAGAACAAGTTGACCGCCCTAATAGGCTTCACGCCTCGGACTGCTCTAATCGGCCCCACGCCGAAGACTGTTTTAATGGCTTCCCAGCCACGAACTGCTCTAATCGGCTCCACGCCGAAGACTGTTTGAATGGCTTCCCAGCCACGAACTGCTCTAATCGGCTCCACGCCGAAGACTGAATGACCACAGGGTGTATCACTTTCACTTTCTGAAAACTCATTTTCAACCAAGATCCCTTTGTATCTATTTTGTGGCCATTATGAATGGTTCAAAGAATACCCTATTCAACAAGTCAAGTGAGCCCCTTTACAAAACTGCTAAGGACACTGTTTCTTACATTGCTTTTGTTATAAAAACTTTCCCCCTCAACTGCTATTCGAGTCAACTACCCTTGCACGTGTCGTAACAAATAACCAACATTCCTTTGAAATCCATCATGATTCTTTAGTTATGGCAAACCTTAATTCCGGTATCAGTGTTCGCATGTTTTCTAAAAGAATAGATCTGAAGGTAATACCTGCTATAAGATAAGACTTCGTGTACTTTGAACAATCAGGGGAAGTATTGTATTCCACCGGAAAATTGATACTGACATTACATTGGAAATACGCTTTTTGAGGTCTCATGGATCCAAAAAAGTATTTTTAACAAAATCTGTGAATTTGAACAGCATGATTCAAAAATGGAAATTTTCTAAATAAAAATTGGTTATTTAAGTTCAGTATTTTCTAAGCCTACGACATTTTCAAGAAAATTCTCATACAAACTATCCTTTGCGTGGAACATTTTGTTTTAATTTTTAATTTTTTTATTCAAGTACTATATGTTTAAGATATTTTCAAGGCAAATTAGGTATAAATCTAACATTTCTAGGAGTGTCTTCAGTAGCTCTCTTCATTCTGGATGACAATTACACAACTGAAAGAAAGAGATAATATCTCACTAAACAGAAACGTAGACTCTTGTTAAAGCACCCACATTATGACAAATTCTTTTTTCCTATTTTATGCTGTAAACAATCTGAGAAATATTCTTTGTTACTTTTTATAATTTTCCAATACTTACATTTTCACTAAAGAGAAGTTATTTTGTTTTATCCTTAGCCATGTAAAGTTTACTAAATTTCAGAAACATTGCATAGGGACAAGCCTCTTAAAAGATATGACTCTTACTTGAAGCCTACTGTATTCTCATATTCTCTTTTTACCTAAAAAACCAATAAACTAATTATTTAAAGGTTTTTATCCATTAACATAAATGGATAGATAAAAGGTTTGCAATAATGGTTTATACTATACTAGAGACAGTTATGTCACTGAAAAACAATACATTTGTTGATGTAGTATACAATGAAACATAACCTTTTGTTTTCATGTCATTTACGTTAAGTTTTATTTCGCCAAGGTTCAACTAGGTTACATAGACACGCACAACTGATAGTAAGAATAAAATACTCTTAGTAGTGCTGTCTCCTTATCTCTCCGTAAATTATATAGAAGGGAAATATGAAAATACAAATGACCTATGTATAATGGAAAATCAACTGATGATGTCTAATGTGTGACAGACGAATTCTTTGGTTAAATCTATAAATCAGATTATTTCCATTATACCTTCAATTACTTTAGAAACATTTACTGTTAGGCCTAAAAAGAAGGAGTTCCGTTGATACTAAGCTCCCTTCACTTGGCTGAAGAATGCGATGCCCCATGAATTTTAAAGATACGAGAATGCGTGAAGTCCTAATCAAGAAGATAGAGCCATAACGTCAGGGACGCTAGCACATAAACATACAATGCTCTTGGTGTGAGCTGAGCGTGATTCCTAGCACTAAACATTTAGATCCTTGGCCTCAATGCATCAAGATAACCATAATCAGTTCTAAAGATCAGTCCATAAAGGACTTCTCCAATTAACATAAAAGTTAGCTGCAACTTTTATGTGACCACAGCAGACCTCCATATCTTTGAATTTATATGCTCGATATCACTTGGGAGGTTATCTCGAATGTATCAAGATTGTTTAATGTATCTCTAAATTTGTATTTTGTAAACCAGTTTGTTCAAAGAGCTACATACCAGGTGAGTCAGCCGCGCCTTATTCGTTTGCAAGGTAGGCCACCCATCAGACGGTATGTTAGCCTTAGTCCAGTTTTGCGCTTTCTAAACTGTACTGCTTAGAACGAATAATGCACAAAATTAAGAGGAATGGTGGTTTAAGGGACAAAACTTACTGCTCGCTTAAGTACACCTCAAAAACATACGACTCCTCTACTGAGAGCGAATTCCGGTTATCAGCCGGAAAAGTCAATCAGTAAACGCCTCAGAAAAAAATGGATGTATCATATGAGTACACTAACGACGTCAGCTAAAACTAAAATGGTGGATTCTCGTTCTTAGAGCAGAAGTTGGCTGCCAAAATTTTGGAAGAAAATAGAGACACGCCCCATCCAATCATGGACGCGTACAATCAAAACGGACATATTATTACACAACAGTTTATTTACATTTTTTGTTTAAACTACGTCTCGTACAACTCAATTAACATGCATAAGAGCTTTTGCCATTTATGTAATAATATTAAAACACCCATCAAATGATTAAAAGTGTCTTAAAAGGTTAAATCAAGCACGAGAACTCGCGAGGTGCCAAAGGTATAGCGCCGAGCCTACAAGTCGTACTACTGAACGCAGAACGTACTTTCAGGCAAGTACCGAAATAGCTCAATGTAATTATTACCTCTCCTGTGCCCTAAACCCGCCCCCCCCCCAATGACACAGGTTCCAGTCTCAGCGTTTTAATTACTGTTTATGTTCATTAAATCTAGGAAACTGAATTCATAATAATTAAATTATAAAGTTCCTGAGGGCGTACATTACCTAAGAAGGTCATCAGTTCGAGCACTTGCTTCATTAGAGGAGTTGCGTTCCAGGAATAGAAAAAGGGTCATTCCAATGGCACAAAACATACCAATTTGAAACGACATTTTTAATAGCACAATAATTCTATGTCTGCAAAATTGTGTTTAACTGCCATGTTAAACTCTGATACATTAATTTCCATGTTTTCTGTTTTCAAATGTGTATAAATGATCCTGACTTCAATTGCACCTACCTATATGTGTGTATATACAAATATCTACTTGTAGTTCACCAATAAAGAAACATAAAACTGCCATAAAGCATAAAACGATTGAAAATGAAAATAATAACAGTTTTTTGGAATAATAATTGCAATTTTTTAGTATTACATAGAAAAAAATGTAGTATATCTACACAGAGGAGTCAAACCACCGGCACAGCAGACAAATAAGATTGTAGTTCTGCCCTCGTTCCAACTGAGCTACCTAGTAACGTGAGAGATAAACATTCCGTCTAATAAATAGTATTCGCTGGTTCCAGTGAACATTTGTAGACGTGCAAACTTCGGCTGTCTAATTACGAATATACTACAGGCGATGCGATAACAACTATATTATTACTAATTTCATTGAGTGTTTAACATCCATGTTAAATACGCAGGTAGAACCTCGTAATGGGGTCGATGTTTTCATGTTGGAGTACAAAATGGGGATTGCAAAAAACTCGAGAATAGCTGACTCACCTGGTATATCTTCAAAATTATTTTTAACAACAGAGAAGCTAAAATCGCGTCCGACCGTTTCCCTTCTAAAAAATGAGGTTCTGATTACCTCGCAAAAACTGTGCAGTTATTTTCCCTCCCACTGAAATAGTGTTTTTCCATTCTCTCCATAGCTTAACCGCACGATTTTATGTCATCCTTACACAGATTTCGGACTGTTAATGATATTAACCGAAATAACCAGTCAATGCCCTTTGTGTGTTTAAAAACCATTTTCATTAATAAATTAATCGTGTATATTAATTAGTCAAAATCCACTACAGAATGACATTCGGAAGTACTTTTTGAAAAATGACATTGCAGTATTGTGATGGGCTCATCCGACTAGTGTCTAATTGTTCAATTTTGTTCTCCAAATACTTCTTTTTTATAAAGTAATTTTAGTATCGTTTGCCTGGATAGCGGAAGAATTTATTTTAATTTTGCTATCTCTCTGAACTTTGGATAAAACAATTTTTACGCAACTATGTTGGGGTGTGATATATAAAATCAATTGTTGAATTTTGTGCAATTTAGTGGAATCACATCCTTGCCCCTATCACTTACTATTTATTCTCACGTTTCCCATGTCTACACACTCATCCGTCTACACTCCAGTGCACTGATATATTGAATGAACAGGCTTATTACCAAAGCCAAGGGCATAGTAAGCGAGCGAATCTGTTGGTGGCTTTACTATCGACTTAGGTAGTAGATATTACTAACACAAAACTGAGGGAAAAGTCAAAGTGCAGGAGGGGATCGGAATATTTAATTCCAGCAGTAGCTTTTCTGATCGGAGGGAATCGGCGTGCTTACCATTACTGTTTCGGAGGGAATCTAGTAAAAAAAATGAATGCGAGATGCAGTCGATAGTCACCCGTTAAAACAGTTGCAGGTTCATCGCTTAATCATGTTACCTCTCCTTTTGTAGGTTCATCCTGAAATGAATATCGTGTTCTATTTTTCTTTTCTTTCAAACTAGTGTGAACTCAGCGCTGCGGCCTATGGAAGAATTTGTTATACTTGGGCCTCTGACGAGGCACCTCCAAAGGTTGAGTTAACAGGACACTTAAGGGCAGTCGGACCTGATGAGAGACGAGGGCATAGGGCAGGTTTAAACTCCTCGGAGGCAGTTCGTAGAACCAACTCCACTCCCCCTTTGTGGACTTACAAGTCCCTCATCCAATTTGGAGACAGCAAGTTCTCTGCCAAGAATACCCAAACAGTCACCGATAACTTGGAACCCCAAAACAGTAAACGGATGAAATGTAAAGTCAACTGTGAAGGGAGGTGCAAAAGAAAGATAGGAAAATAGACAGAGGTCAATATTCTTTCCAACATTCGCCTAGAGACTCGGGGAAACCTCCGAATACACCATGGGAAGGTAGTCAGCCACCGGAACCAAAACACGAATGTGAGCCACGATACTATTGACTGAGCCATCCCGCTCGATTAAATGGACATCATTTTCATCCCAAACCATTGTAATTTTATTTCTTCTAATGATTTGTCATCATCCTAAACTTCTTTCGCTGGTGTAACTGTTCCTCACAAGTGCACAACTTATACGTTGTTAGATGTATTTGAAGATTTAGTTCATGTTAGATAAGAAAATCAAACGTTCTAACCGAGGACATTTTACGCGATTTAGGATCTCTCTTAAAAGAAATGCAACAATGTATTTGCTCGGTATTGCCACTGATTGCCTGTTTATATCTAAATCCAAGTATTTGTTATCTGCTTACAGTTAATATTTATGTAATAACTCTCAATTTCCTCGACAAATTAGAAGGTAGGCTTGTGATTCAGGGTCAGAATTATTTAACTGTTCATTATTGTATTTAAGAGATACCAGGCTTGTTTCAAGCACGAAGGATGAACATAATTTGCTCATAATCAGTAGGGTAGCTCAGGTGATACTAGGGGCTCCCCTCATGCTCAAATTACCTCCTGTTTGGATATATATTTCCCTATATAAAAGTCTGCTTATTTATTTATTATCCAATTTTATTCCTATTTTACCCAAAGGTATATTAGGAATATAGTTTACACATTTATGAATATAATACAATTTACAAAAACATAACAAAATTCAATATCAAGCTGACAAATAGTAAACATCAAGATGAATCATTTAGCTTAAGAAATATTTTGTTTAAGTAATCCATGAAATATTGATAAGTTTTGTAATTCATCGGAATACATGTAAGTGGTTTTGAGAAAGTGTAACCTAAGGATTGAAGCAATAATTCGAGTTCGTATCTTTCAAAACAGAATAACAGGCAATCAAACAAAATGTAAGGGACATCTTGAAGATGATTTCCACAAATACAACTACATGTGGATTTGATTTTGAATCGAAATAAGTAAGCTGAAAATTTGCCATGTCCAGTTAAGAATTGAGTGAGAACGTAGTCAGGATTAACGAATTTACATTTATGTCTGTCAGAAACTGTTGAGAAATATAAATCCTTAGTCAAAGCACCACAATCACTTTTTAACCAGTATTCATTCCAGTCGTTGATGATAATTTCCTTTAATGTTTGCCTCACATAAGAAATAGGGCATAGAGTGTAAGTCTCTGGAAGATTTGAAGTCGCAGCTCTCTTTGCAAGTCTGCTTATGATGAGATAAAACAGTAAGACAAAACAATGTCCAAAAAGGTGCTGAAGGGAAGTTTGGGGCTTTGAGAAATATACACTGTTGAGTATTTCAAGTCAAGAAAAATAACAAATATTATACCAATAAAACATTTAGTGATTATTTTCCACTTATCTTAAGAAGTTGACAAGACTTCTATATCCTCTAATACAAATTAATTTCACGGATATTTACCCACATCTTCAGTCAAATACACTTCGTTGTCAAGGATACCATATATTTACGTATTTACGTATTACCAACATCTGAAGACGAAGCAAACCTAAAAACAGAACCAATTGCCGGTATGTCAAAATTCCTTATTTCCTATTATTCCTAGAGAAAAGCTTCTAATGTATTTAAAAAAAGTGGTTGAATTCAATAAATTTACATGAACACTTAATAGTTGACTTTGTTAAACTTAGTGATTTTTGTTTGGATCAACATTTTTTTTTTTTTCATTTTTAATGGTGAATTTTTTTCAACAAACTTCTGGCTTAGCAATGGGTAATCCTCTTTCACCTTTTCTTGTTGATCTTTTTATGAGTTATTTAGAAATTCAAGTCACTAAAGCTTTTCCTTTAATTTTTAAAACGTGGTACAGATATGTTGATGATACTTTTGCTATTGTTACTGAAAAACAAATTAATGATGCTTTAAAATTACTAAATTTACAAGATAAAGCTATAAAATTCACATAAGAAACTGTATTCCAGTGTGCATGTATTCCAGTGTGGTAAAACACACGGCCTTGCTTCCTAAGCCATTGACGCACGGACGTTTTCACAGCCTCATCTTCAAAATGAATCCCACGATGAGCTTCCTTTAGTGGCCCGAACAGATGGAAGTCTGATAGTGCCAGGTCAGGGCTGTATGAGGGGTGAGGTAACACTTGCCAACCCAGTTTCTTAATTTCTGCAGTGGTGTAACGGCTGGTGTGAGGTCTTGCATTGCCATGCAAAAGAAGAACATCCGCCATAGATTTTGTTGGGCGAACTCGGCGAAGACGTGCTTTCAGCTTTTTGAGAGCTCTGACGTATTGGACAGAATTTATTGTGCATCCCTGCTCCAAAAAATCAATCATAAGCACACTCTCTGCATCCCAAAACACTATCGCCATAACTGTTCCTGCCACCCACTGAGTTTTGAATTTCCGTTTTCTTCGGTGACGTTGTGTGATGCCATTCCATTTACTGCCTCTTTGATGCAGGTTCAAAAAAATGGACCTACGTTTCGTCTCCAGTACCAATTATTTCCATAAACTCCTCTCCCTCCAAATTGAAGCGCTGCAAGTGTTCGGAGGCTATTGTTTTCCTTGTTTCTTTGTTTTGGGCGGTTAACGTTCTTGGTACCCAACGTGAACAAACATTTGAGTAACCCAGTTGTTGAATAATCGTCATCGCACTGTCTTTACTGAGGGAGGTAATGCGACACAATTCACCTGTTGCTACCCGGCGATCACCACGAATATCATCGACTCGCTGAATGTTTGTTGCATGGACTCACTGCAGTCACCGGCCTGCCGCTTCGCATTTCATCTGCCAATGGTGTTTGCCCTTCAGCTTCGTTACAGCGACGAACCCATCGTCTAACAGTGCTGACATCCACCGTTGCATCACCATACACATTTTTTAGCCTTTCGTGAATGCGAATATGCGTTTCACCTTCCACAGTCAAAAATTCAATTACCTAACGCTGCCTAATACGAATGTCGATATCAGTCATTTTGCAAGAGGATGCAGTGCTGACACCTGTTGACTTAGGAAGTTACTACTGCAGGGAATTGGAGAAGAAGGTTTGAGGAATTGCGCCAAATTCAAAGTTTTCACATAAGTTGCTTATTCAAGGGGGAAAAATAGGAGGCATTACTTTCTGACCCACCCTCGTAATTCGTTGTTTTTATCGTGGCCTTTCATGACACGAGTAAAGAGCTAACCACAAAAATTGAGAGCAGCTACCTAGCTTCAGGGCCTGTTCTCCGGGAAATAAGTTGCAGCTCCGAGGACAAAATGCCCCTGCACAAATGGGTCACCCAACTTACTGCCCTTTCTACCTTTTTACAGAATTTAGTAACAGTATAACCCATCACAGTGTAATATTACGTACCTTTTGTTGCATATTTATAGGGTTTGAAATTTCTGCGCTTATTCGAGTTGTGTTTAATATACAGTGTTCTTGTAATGGCTTAAGCTTTGTAAATATGTTAATCATTCTTTCAGCTATTTAGTTAGCTCTGTCCTTTGATACATTTATTGATTATGTAAATTGGTAAAACTACCTTACAATTTTTTATACTTAAGTCCTCCAATGTTAAGTCATATCAGACGGTGAATGGAATGGGTGAAATGATGCTCAAATGAGCCCAGGGTCCATAGAGCTTAGAGTTACCCAACATTCGTCTTTGAGGATAAAGGAAAACCCCGAAAAATCTTACCCAAGTAACTCAACCTGACCGAGATTCGAACTCGGGACCTCCTGAACATGAGGCAGACTTGCTGCCTTCTATGCTACCGAGGCGGGCTAAGGTAAATTGGTAAAACTGTCTTATAATTACTAATTCTTTTACTGGACTCTCATTCGTTACTGCCTAGTAGCTTTCCTTTTTCCTTATCTACCCAATTAGGGCTTGTGACGCAGTGACGCATGAAGTATCAGAGATGTTATGGCCTGAGTTGTAATGAGCAGGATTGCGGTTGGAAGAATTTATTTAAACGTACAAGCTGTATAAAATCAATAACACATTTATTTACACTGTATCAGCAAGATAGCATGGTCTACCTTAGAACCTTAGGGAAACGTATGTGTGTATACATTAGTCTTTGTAAATCAGTGTTGCCACACTATATCTTAACTCTGATCACTAGAAACTGCCCCCCCCCCCGTAGGGGAGGGCATCTGTCCCCTTCAGCTGCCGTGGTGTGGGCGCTGCGGAACCCCAGCAGTCGTGGTACATCTGACGTTACTAGAGGAACTTCGGGCCGAACGTTCGAGGCCCTCCCTCTTGGGAGTTGTTAGGACTGGCTTGGACTCGATTGAGCAGTGGTTCCCGATACTCGTGGGCGATCGGAGACGTCTGTTTTCTGACGAGGTTGTGGGAAGCCAAACGATTTGGTAACGTTTTGTTTTCGATTTCTTGGCCCAATAGGGTGTGCTATTTCTTAATTTCCCAGGTTGGTATGCGAATGCTGGGTCATTCCCCTTCTACCACGAATTGTCTGCGTATTACTTTTGTTCACCATAATTTACTTTCTTCGGTTTTTCCTCATGTGTTTATGGGTTTTAGGACAAGCAATGTTGGTCGGTAGGTTGCGGAAGGACGCTGGAGTTTCCTCTGTGAAAGGATTTCTCCCTTGCGCTCGGTATGACTACTGTCCAGCAACGCAAAGAAGATTCCTGAAAGGAATGTGCTGCGTTACGCAGTGGGACAAGGACAGCGAATGTGTGTGGCAGAGAACGCCTGCTACACAAGGAGCAGAACCGTTAAATAACATGCGCCCTATTCACTCTGTTCACTAAAACACTGAAGATTCATTCACAAAGGTAGAAGCCGTCAGAATGTTTTTGAATTGTCTGTAACTGTACTGACATTGGGTGTCATAAACCTGTCCAGGAAGGGTGTGGGAACCTTCGCGAAACCCCCTGCATCTCAGGCCCCGGAGACGTTCTCTCCTGTGGAGGACAGTAACTGTACTGACATGGGGTGTCGTAAACCTGTCCAGGGAGGGCGTGGGAACCTTTTCGAACCCCCCTGCGCCTCAGGCCCAGGAGACTTTCTCTCCTGTGGAGGACAGTAACTGTACTGATATGGGGTGTCATAAACCTGTCCAGGGAGGGCGTGGGAACCTTCGCCACCAACCCCTGCGTCTCATCCGTTGGAGACTTTCTCTCCTGTGGAGGACAGTAACTGTACTGACATGGGGTGTCATAAACCTGTCCAGGGAGGGTGTGGGAACCTTTGCCAAACCCCTGCGCCTCAGGCCCCGGAGACTATCTCTCCTGTGGAGAACAGTAGCTGTACTGATATGAGGTGTCATAAACCTGTCCAGGGAGTGTGTGGGAACCTTCGCAAACACCCCTGCGTCTCATCCGTTGGAGACTTTCTCTCCTTTGGAGGACAGCAACTGTACTGATATGGGGTGTCATAAACCTGTCCAGGGAGGGTGTGGGAACCTTCGCCAACACCCCTGCGTCTCATCCGTTGGAGACTTTCTCTCCTTTGGAGGACAGCAACTGTACTGATATGGGGTGTCATAAACCTGTCCAGGGAGGGTGTGGGAACCTTCGCCAACACCCCTGCGTCTCATCCGTTGGAGACTTTCTCTCCTGTGGAGGACAGTAACTGTACTGATATGAGGTGTCATAAATCTGTCCAGGGAGGGTGTGGGAACCTTCGCCAACACCCCTGCGTCTCATCCGTTGGAGACCATCTCTCCTGTGGAGGACAGTAGCTGTACTGATATGGGGTATCATAAACCTGTCCAGGGAGGTTGTGGGAACATTCACCCACACCCCTGCGTCTCATCCGTTGGAGACTTTCTCTCCTTCGGAGGACAGTAACTTTACTGATATGGAGTGTCATAAACCTGTCCAGGGAGGATGTGGGAACCTTCGCCAACACCCCTGCGTCTCATCCGTTGGAGACTATCTCTCCTGTGGAGGACAGTATATGTACTGATATGGGGTGTCATAAACCTGTTCAGGGAGGGTGTGGGAACCTTCGCCAACACCCCTGCGTCTCATCCATTGGAGACTTTCTCTCCTTTGGAGGAAAGTAACTGTACTGATATGGGGTGTCATAAACCTGTCTAGGGAGGGTGTGGGAACCTTCGCCAACACCCCTGCATCTCATCCGTTGGAGACTATCTCTCCTGTGGAGGACAGTAACTGTACTGATATGGGGTGTCATAAACCTGTCCAGGGAGGGTGTGGGAACCTTCGCCAACACCCCTGCATCTCATCCGTTGGAGACTATCTCTCCTGTGGGGGACAGTAACTGTACTGATATGGGGTGTCATAAACCTGTCCAGGGAGGGTGTGGGAACCTTCGCCAACACCCCTGCGTCTCATCCGTTGGATACTTTCTCTCCTTTGGAGGATAGTAACTGTAATGACATGGGGTGTCATAAACCTGTCCAGGGAGGGTGTGGCAACCTTTGCCAACCCCCCTGCGTCTCAGGCCTCGAAGACTTACTCTCCTGTGGAGGACAGTAGCTGTAATTTCATGAGGTGTCATAAACCTGTCCAGGGAGGGTGTGGGAACCTTCGCCAAACTCCCTGCGTCTCAGGCCCCGGAGACTTTCTCTCCTTTAGAGGACAGTAACTGTACTGACATGGGGTGTCATAAACCTGTCCATGGAGTGTGTGGGAACCTTCGGGAACCTCCCTGCGCCTCAGGCCCCGGAGACTTTCTCTCCTGTGGAGGACAGTAGCTGTACTGACAAGGGGTGTCATAAACCTGTCCAGGGAGTGTGTGGGAACCTTCGCCAAACTCCCTGCTTCTCAGGCCTCGGAGAGTTTTTCTCTCCTGTGCGGGACAGTAACTGTACTGACATGGGGTGTCATAAACCTGTCCAGGGAGTGTGTGGGAACCTTCGCGAACCCCCCTGCGCCTCAGGCCTCGGAGACTTTCTCTCCTGTGCAGGACAGTAACTGTACTGACATGGGGTGTCATAAACCTGTCCATGGAGTGTGTGGGAACCTTCGGGAACCTCCCTGCGCCTCAGGCCCCGGAGACTTTCTCTCCTGTGGCGGACAGTAGCCTTACTGACAAGGGGTGTCATAAACCTGTCCAGGGAGTGTGTGGGAACCTTCACCAAACTCCCTGCTTCTCAGGCCTCGGAGAGTTTTTCTCTCCTGTGCGGGACAGTAACTGTACTGACATAGGGTGTCATAAACCTGTCCAGGGAGGGTGTGGGAACCTTCGCCAAACTCCCTGCGTCTCAGGCCCCGGAGACTTTCTCTCCTGTGGAGGACAGTAACTGTACTGACTTTGGGTGTCATAAACCTGTCCAGGAAGGGTGTGGGAACCTTCGCGAAACCCCCTGCATCTCAGGCCCCGGAGACGTTCTCTCCTGTGGAGGACAGTAACTGTACTGACATGGGGTGTCATAAACCTGTCCAGGGAGGGCGTGGGAACCTTATCGAACCCCCCTGCGCCTCAGGCCCAGGAGACTTTCTCTCCTGTGGAGGACAGTAATTGTACTGATATGGGGTGTCATAAACCTGTCCAGGGAGGGTGTGGGAACCTTCGCCAACAACCCCTGCGTCTCATCCGTTGGAGACTTTCTCTCCTGTGGAGGACAGTAACTGTACTGACATGGGGTGTCATAAACCTGTCCAGGGAGGGTGTGGGAACCTTTGCCAACACCCCTGCGCCTCAGGCCCCGGAGACTATCTCTCCTGTGGAGAACAGTAGCTGTACTGATATGAGGTGTCATAAACCTGTCCAGGGAGTGTGTGGGAACCTTCGCCAACACCCCTGCGTCTCATTCTTTGGAGACTTTCTCTCCTTTGGAGGACAGCAACTGTACTGATATGGGGTGTCATAAACCTGTCCAGGGAGTGTGTGGGAACCTTCGCCAACACCCCTGCGTGTCATCCGTTGGAGACTTTCTCTCCTTTGGAGGACAGTAACTGTACTGATATGGGGTGTCATAAACCTGTCCAGGGAGGGTGTGGGAACCTTCGCCAACACCCCTGCGTCTCATCCGTTGGAGACTTTCTCTCCTGTGGAGGACAGTAACTGTACTGATATGAGGTGTCATAAATCTGTCCAGGGAGGGTGTGGGAACCTTCGCCAACACCCCTGCGTCTCATCCGTTGGAGACCATCTCTCCTGTGGAGGACAGTAGCTGTACTGATATGGGGTATCATAAACCTGTCCAGGGAGGTTGTGGGAACTTTCACCCACACCCCTCCGTCTCATCCGTTGGAGACTTTCTCTCCTTCGGAGGACAGTAACTTTACTGATATGGGGTGTCATAAACCTGTTCAAGGAGGGTGTGGGAACCTTCGCCAACACCCCTGCGTCTCATCCATTGGAGACTTTCTCTCCTTTGGAGGAAAGTAACTGTACTGATATGGGGTGTCATAAACCTGTCTAGGGAGGGTGTGGGAACCTTCGCCAACACCCCTGCATCTCATCCGTTGGAGACTATCTCTCCTGTGGAGGACAGTAACTGTACTGATATGGGGTGTCATAAACCTGTCCAGGGAGGGTGTGGGAACCTTCGCCAACACCCCTGCATCTCATCCGTTGGAGACTATCTCTCCTGTGGAGGACAGTAACTGTACTGATATGGGGTGTCATAAACCTGTCCAGGGAGGGTGTGGGAAACTTCGCCAACACCCCTGCGTCTCATCCGTTGGAGACTTTCTCTCCTTTGGAGGATAGTAACTGTAATGACATGGGGTGTCAGAAACCTGTCCAGGGAGGGTGTGGCAACCTTTGCCAACCCCCTGCGTCTCAGGCCTCGAAGACTTACTCTCCTGTGGAGGACAGCAGCTGTAATTTCATGAGGTGTCATAAAGCTGTCCAGGGAGGGTGTGGGAACCTTCGCCAAACTCCCTGCGTCTCAGGCCCCGGAGACTTTCTCTCCTTTAGAGGACAGTAACTGTACTGACATGGGGTGTCATAAACCTGTCCATGGAGTGTGTGGGAACCTTCGGGAACCTCCCTGCTTCTCAGGCCCCGGAGACTTTCTCTCCTGTGGAGGACAGTAGCTGTACTGACAAGGGGTGTCATAAACCTGTCCAGGGAGTGTGTGGGAACCTTCGCCAAACTCCCTGCTTCTCAGGCCTTGGAGAGTTTTTCTCTCCTGTGCGGGACAGTAACTGTACTGACATGGGGTGTCATAAACCTGTCCAGGGAGTGTCTGGGAACCTTCGCGAAACCCCTGCGCCTCAGGCCTCGGAGACTTTCTCTCCTGTGCAGGACAGTAACTGTACTGACATGGGGTGTCATAAACCTGTCCATGGAGAGTGTGGGAACCTTCGGGAACCTCCCTGCGCCTCAGGCCCCGGAGACTTTCTCTCCTTTGGAGGACAGTAGCTGTACTGACAAGGGGTGTCATAAACCTGTCCAGGGAGTGTGTGGGAACCTTCGCCAAACTCCCTGCTTCTCAGGCCTCAGAGAGTTTTTCTCTCCTGTGCGGGACAGTAACTGTACTGACATAGGGTGTCATAAACCTGTCCAGGGAGGGTGTGGGAACCTTCGCCAAACTCCCTGCGTCTCAGGCCCCGGAGACTTTCTCTCCTGTGGAGGACAGTAACTGTACTGACATGGGATGTCATAAAACTGTCCAGGGAGTGTGTGGGAACCTTCGCCAAGCTCCCTGCGTCTTAGGCCCCGGAGACTTTCTCTCCTGTGGAGGACAGTAACTGTACTGACATGGAGTGTCATAAACCTGTCCAGGGAGTGTGTGGGAACCTTCGCCAAACTCCCTGCGTCTCAGGCCCCGGAGACTTTCTCTCCTGTGGAGGACAGTAACTGTACTGACATGGGATGTCATAAAACTGTCCAGGGAGTGTGTGGGAACCTTCGCCAAACTCCCTGCGTCTCAGGCCCCGGAGACTTTCTCTCCTGTGGAGGACAGTAACTGTACTGACATGGGATGTCATAAAACTGTCCAGGGAGTGTGTGGGAACCTTCGCCAAACTCCCTGCGTCTCAGGCCCCGGAGACTTTCTCTCCTGTGGAGGACAGTAACTGTGCTGACATGGGGTGTCATAAACCTGTCCAGGGAGTGTGTGGGAACCTTCGCCAAACTCGCTGCGTCTCAGGCCCCTGAGACTTTCTCTTCTGTGGAGGACAGTAACTGTACTGACATGGGATGTCATAAACCTGTCCATTGAGGTTGTGGGAACTTTCACCCACACCCCTGCGTCTCATCCGTTGGAGACTTTCTCTCCTTCGGAGGACAGTAACTTTACTGATATGGAGTGTCATAAACCTGTCCAGGGAGGTTGTGGGAACTTTCACCCACACCCCTGGGTCTCATCCGTTGGTGACTTTCTCTCCTTCGGAGGACATTAGCTGTACTGATATGGAGTGTCATAAACCTGTCCAGGGAGGATGTGGGAACCTTCGCCAACACCCCTGCGTCTCATCCGTTGGAGACCATCTCTCCTGTGGAGGACAGTAGCTGTACTGATATGGGGTATCATAAACCTGTCCAGGGCGGTTGTGGGAACTTTCACCCACACCCCTGCGTCTCATCCGTTGGAGACTTTCTCTCCTTCGGAGGACAGTAACTTTACTGATATGGAGTGTCATAAACCTGTCCAGGGAGGATGTGGGAACCTTCGCCAACACCCCTGCGTCTCATCCGTTAGAGACTATCTCTCCTGTGGAGGACAGTAACTGTACTGATATGGGGTGTCATAAACCTGTTCAGGGAGGGTGTGGGAACCTTCGCCAACACCCCTGCGTCTCATCCATTGGAGACTTTCTCTCCTTTGGAGGAAAGTAACTGTACTGATATGGGGTGTCATAAACCTGTCCAGGGAGGGTGTGGGAACCTTCGCCAACACCCCTGCATCTCATCCGTTGGAGACTATCTCTCCTTTGGAGGACAGTAACTGTACTGATATGGGGTGTCATAAACCTGTCCAGGGAGGGTGTGGGAACCTTCGCCAACACCCCTGCATCTCATCCATTGGAGACTTTCTCTCCTTTGGAGGACAGTAACTGTACTGATATGGGGTGTCATAAACCTGTCCAGGGAGGGTGTGGGAACCTTCGCCAAAACCCCTGCGTCTCATCCGTTGGAGACTTTCTCTCCTTTGGAGGATAGTAACTGTAATGACATGGGGTGTCATAAACCTGTCCAGGGAGGGTGTGGCAACCTTTGCCAAACCCCCTGCGTCTCAGGCCTCGAAGACTTACTCTCCTGTGGAGGACAGTAGCTGTAATTTCATGAGGTGTCATAAACCTGTCCAGGGAGGGTGTGGGAACCTTCGCCAAACTCCCTGCGTCTCAGGCCCCGGAGACTTTCTCTCCTTTAGAGGACAGTAACTGTACTGACATAGGGTGTCATAAACCTGTCCATGGAGTGCGTGGGAACCTTCGCCAAACCCCCTGCGTCTCAGGCCCCGGAGACTATCTCTCCTGTGGAGGACAGTAAGTGTACTGACATAGGGTGTCATAAACCTGTCCAGGGAGTGTGTGGGAACCTTCGCCAATCTCCCTGCGTGTCAGGCCTCGGAGACTTTCTCTCCTGTGGGGGACAGTAACTGTACTGACATGGGGTGTCATAAACCTGTCCAGGGAGGGTGTGGGAATCTTTGCGAATCCCCCTGAGTCTCAGGTCTCTGAGATACTCTCCTGTGGAGGACAGTAGAGGGACCTCTTTTCTAGGAACTGTGTCCATTACCACAGGACCCCTCTGTTGCGAATGACTTAGGCAGAGCTATCCGCTTCATGATTACTGAGTTAGAATCCTTAGTCATTATCGGGTGCTAGCCTGCAGATCTAGTAGTCGGTGTGCTGGATCATTTGTCGTCCCTACTGTGAGATTCGGCAGTCTTCCGGTATGGGAAGTGGTGTATCCACTTCCACCCTGTAATTGGGGAGGGCTTGTTAGTCTCTAGGTCTTGCCCTATTGGAAAGATCTCCGGAGTAACACCAGTGCCTCCTTTGGAGACAACTGGTATTCTCTCGGGTTTTAGAGAGTGGATGGTTTGCGTCCAAGTAGATTCTCTCGCCCTTACTAGTAACTGCCTACTCTGCTCACAAGTTTTCAAGTGGGTTTTCTTTGGTGGGCAACGCAAATGCTTGAGCGCTCTCCGCTCAACAACTTTCATTTCATCTCCCTCTTTCTTTTACTCGTAGACTGCGGGGCTCTGTGTTGGTTGACGATGGGCAGATGAAACAGAGGCTTGCGATGTTGAGCTTCTCGATCCCGTAAGAATAAGGTCGTTCGAGCTTCCACTGCCGATTCGAGCTACAAGAAGGACCTGTGAACTCACCTCCGGAGGTTTAGGCGAGTCACAGTCGAGCATCTCTCAGAGCGATGTTCAAGCCTGTGATTCGTAGTAACTTCGACCGTCTCAATCGCTTAGATCATTCGATCCTGCAATCCTTCATCTCATCCATTCCTTCCGGGCGTGTATTCCCAAAAGGTCCATTGTGAGTAGGGGTGCTAGGCGTCCTCTCCGTTACCTTATCCACCTCTAACTCTGCTACGTAGTTGACGTTTGTCCTCTATTCCATGAATCTTCGGTGATTGATCTACGGATTAGTTCTGTCCGAGCTACCTTGTATAAATGATGTTCCTTCATTGGCGGTAACTTACATAAAAGCAAATCAGCGAGATCAAAATATGCCGTTATACTGAATAAGTCAATTAATTCCATATTGTCCTATAAATTTTGATAAGGTGAAATATCTAGAAGATAGTACTTATCTGGTGATAACGTTTCTGATGATTACCTGGATTAGTGCGCTGCTTATCTGTTCACGTTCCGACTGCCCAACGCAGAACTCTCAATAATACCGCCGCACTCTCACACATTATAATCATTAGTATGTATTGCCCTTTTCGTTACGTTTTAATGTTTACTGGACATCCTGGCAGCGAACATTAATAAACGTATAAGCAGTAAAATCGCCTCGATATGGTTTTCATTCCCAAACGATAATTTTCTTTAATGTTGCCACAATTTACGTCGCAGACATTAAATTGATACTGCCGCTGAATAAAGGTAGCAAACCCTTCCGCAAAAACCAGGTAGGTACTCCATTCTTTGAGCTATGAATAGTTCGATAATAGAAAGCAATTCGAAAATCCTCATTTGCCTCCCGTTTCTTCTCTTTCCCACTCTATACCATTTTCATCTCCCCTGCTATCCCCCTTAAGCTCTATATTACAGGGCTGTCGTTGCTTGCTACCCTCGTGTATTTATGAGACCTCTCTATTTATATCCCAAGGAATTCTTATTTCTAGCTCGTAACTAGCAGTTGCTAATCGGGTACTAATCCAATTGCAATTCCCTTCTCCATCTTCTTTTTTAACTTGGTCTGGTGACACTCTCTCTGTTACGCAATTCAATTTCTCAGGCCTTTCAGATTAAGCATCCATTCCCCTCCTACTCGCATCTAAGCCCTGCAGTTAAATCTACCTTCTTGGAATCTGTACAGAAATTTATGAGGTACACAAGCAAAAAGATATGAAAGAATACTTTTACTGAGTAAAGGAGACCAAAGTCATCAAATTTCTAGACACTTCAACTCCTAGCAAATACGTTCACTTACTTAAGCTACGTAACAAGCAGATTTGTCTACCAGAAGCTGTTTTAAAAATATGATTTCCCAAATAGCTCTTCCCATTTATTTCTGCCCTTTTCTTTCTTGATTTCCTCTCCGTTTTCTTTTCTCTACCATATGTACAGTATATGGGGAAGGTATGTCATTCCACCCAAATACTCTTTAACGAGATTTTACTGTAAATACGTGTTCTGGTGTCTCATGAATTAAAATACTCACTTTAAGAAACAGGGACTTGTAATATGTCCTGAAGATTTCCTGGCGACGAATACGCTCACTTTCTTCTCGGGCAGTCAGCCAGATGAAAAGATAATTAGATATCAACGTTTCGGGAGTGTGCATCTCTCCCATCATCGGGATATTTATAAAATGTTATAACAACAAATAAAATACCGGATATAACACAACTATAAACAAAGAAAAAACACTATCAAAATTCGCATTACTGAACAAAAGACTGTTTTCAGTAAATTAAATGCCAGGTCAGGAGATGGCGTGAGTATAGAAAACTGTGTCAAAGAAACGTAACTACTTAACTTGATTATCAAGCTGTATTGATCTTTGCTTCTTAAATCGACGAATTTCTATTTTAAGGTCAGTTTACAAGAGGAGCTGAACTGAAATTCAGCATCACGATTAAGCGTGCTCCTTTCAGAGGAAATGGCCAAAGCCTCTTTAATTCTTCGCTCCCAGTAACTGTTGCATTTTGCCAAGATTTTAATCCCGTTTACTGGTAATCTATCCGGCAGAATCAGCAGAATTCTCGCCAAATACATCAGGACCATCCACAAGCCACCTCCGAAGATTAAGCATTTGTTGAGACCAGTGAAAAACAAACTGGACTTTCAAGTTCCGGGAGTGTACCGCATTCCCTGTGAATGTGGGACACCGTATATAGGACAAACCGGATGGACCATCGCTACTAGAATAATCTAACATGAACGGAGCATTCGTTTAATGCAACCTGAGAAGTCTGGGCTGGGAGAGCATTGTTTTGATAACGACCATAGAGCCAATTTTCGGGAGACGCACATCTTGACAAAATGTAACAGTTACTGGGAGCGGAGAATTATGGAGGCTTCGGTGATTTCTTCTGAACGGAGCACGCTTAATCGTGATGCTGGCTTTCAGTTTAGCTCTTCTTGGAAACCGGCCTTAAAAATGGAAATCCGTCGAATTAAGAAGCAAAGATCAATACAGCTTGATAATCAAGTTAAGTAGTTACGTTTCTTTGACACAAATTTCTATACTCACGCCCTCTCCTGACCTGGCATTTAATTTACTGAAAACAGTCTTTTGTTAAGTAATGCGAATTTTGATAGTGATTTGTCTTTGTTTATAGTTGTGTTATATCCAGTATTTCATTTTAGGTTATAACATTTTATAAATATCCTGATGATGGGAGAGATGCACACTCCCAAAACGTTGATATCTAATTAAATATTCAACTGGCTGGCTGCCCGAGGAGAAAGGGAGCAGGGACTTGTATGTATGTGCGCACGCGCGTTCAACTTAACTAAACACAACTTAACTATAAAAAACGAAAACACAAAATTTGGTATTTAAGTTCTGCATCTTCCAGGAATATAACACGAAGATTTTTAAACAGATGCCCAGCCCAAATGACGCTTTTCTTGGAATATTGTAGGAAATTTTGCTTTCTCAGTATGTGACTTTTTCGATCTGGATTTTAAGGATATTTAAGTAATGTAAATGACAAATGAAATGTGTATGTTCATGTTTTATATGAATAGACTATGAAATCCTCTCCATTCTCGATGATTTCTTAATGTCTAGTAAACCGTAAGAGATAGACAAAATTGTCATCACTCAAGGTTTGGACCTCAGGATCCGTTTCGTCCCCATTGATCAATATCTCTACCTCGGTCTTCCTGTGCTTATTTTACCAGTTGGCACGTAGTCGGTCACTATTCTATGGAATCTGTCTGTTTTCGTCTTCTGTACATCATGTCTACAGTTTTCGTTATTCTGTTCAAACCTTTCTTTTAAGTTAAATATGTTCAATTCTTCTCTTATTTCTTCATTTGTTTTATATCTTACAGAGCGTCCAGCCACTGATCTTAAAAGTCTCATTTCTGCTGATTCCAGTTTTCTTTTTGTTATCTGTTTAATGCCCATGTTTAACTTGAATACAGTAATACAAGAACTGCAACTGTCTTATAGAATTTAATTTGTGTTTCTCTTTTAGTTTTCCTTTGAAGGGTTCTCTTCATTGTGCCACACTTAAGGCTTCTATTTATATAATTTCTGACAACATCTTTCTCTTCTAATACAGCGGTTATTTCTGATCCGAAGTAGTTAAATGCTGACTCCTGTTGTATACTTTCTGTTTTATTAATACAATCCTAATTCTAACAAGTTTCTTTCCTTTAAATACTAAAACTCTTGTTTTATTTACAGATATTTTTGGACTGTAAGATTTTAATATTTTATTTAATATGTATATTTTCATCTGTAAGGAATCCTCTGATTCCGCAGCTAACTTGATCCTCAGCGTATAATATAGTGTCCATTGTTTTTCCATTAATACTAAAATATTTACTAAAACTATTCTGCCAGTTGATAATGGCATAAAGATTAAATAAAATTTGGGACAGTAGATACCCTTGTTGACTCCATGATTAATGTTTAATGTACGGTTGCTAATATTATTCTTTGCATTAATTTTACGATACTTCCTAAATACATGTCCTTTGTTATTTCTATTAAATGTGACGGTACTTTTCCCTTACCCACCACATTCCATAAAATATTCCATTTTACACAGTCAAAGCTTTCTCGTAATCTGTATGTATGTTACTAAATTATGTTCTCGTCTTTTTTATTATTTGTCACAGCGATGGACGATGATGCATGAGCTACCTTTACGGAATCTGTTTTGACTTTCTGAAATCAAGGAGTCAAGTATAGCATTTAAACTCTGGCTTATTATTTTAGCAAATATTTTGTATGCGGATACTGATAAAATTATTTCTCAATAATTGGTACAGCGTGATATATTTCCATTTTTAAATATCCGATATATTATCATAAGCTTCCATTCTTCTGGTATGCATTTCATCTTCCAATAAAGTTGATAAAATTCAAGAATCATAATTTAACTCCTTCTGTCGCATATTTAATTAACTCTAGGCTATGAGATCTATAACAGGGGCTTAACGATTTTTGCTCTGACTTAGTGCACCGTTTAACTCCTCCGTTGTTATACAGTATTTGTACCACACAAAAATGTAGAGCTCGATAAAGCACAAAAATTGGTTTTGAAAATAAAATTTTACAAGATATATCTTGTTATAGATTTAAATTTTCAAACACATGTTTATTTTAAAAATAGGATGTAATTCTATATATATATATATATATATATATATATATATATATATTAACGAGAGACATCGCGATAGCACGGCTGACGCGCACAAAAGACTTGCTGAAACAAACATAGCGCAGAGGCTTGCCAAAACAGATAAAGTTAGATGACTGGAAGTATCGATTTCTTATTTTCTACAGAACAGTCTAGAATTATCAATGGACGTATAAAAGGAAGCAGCGGAGTCGTAATACGAGTGTAATCGGAACTGAGTATCGTGTGCCTGCAAATGTAAAGGCTGTTGTATGTGGTCAACGACATTGGAAGGTTGTATTTGTGTATGTTACGTAATTCTGCTACTGTAAGGTTTGACCAAAGTGTGTTTCTACGGAAATAAAGAGCATTTTGAACTTCTGCAACTTGGATATATATAAAGATTTGACTATGGCTGAAGCCTACTGTAGCATCATTTCACCCATTCCATTCATCGTCCGATATGACTTAACGTTGGAGGACGTAAATAACAAAATAAAAAATAAATAAATTGCCATTATACCCTCAATGATCTACATAGTAAAATCATTTCTACAAACGTATATCTCGATTAAATTGAAATTTATGGTGGAATAAGCCTTTCTAAGAATAGTTTGTGTAGCAGTGAACACAGAAAGGCATACGAGTTCACACATAATTTTTCTTTGTATTTATTATCTCTCTTTTCCTCTCTCCTCTCTATTTTCCCTCTCCTCTCTCTCTCTCTCTCTCTCTCTCTCTCTCTCTCTCTCTCTCTCTCTCTCTCTCTCTCTCTCTCTCTCTCTCTCTCTCTCTCTCTCTCTCTCTCTCTCTCTCTCTCTCTCTCTCTCTCTCTCTGAGGTAGCATAGATAACATTTTCGTGCTAAGTATACAAAAATAAATAAGGAATACACATACCAGAAAAAATTTTAAGGTGTTGAGTTACTTAAAAATATATTTTGACTGCTCTTGTAATCGAGGGATAAGCATTCAAGTCCAGAGGTTCCGCTTTCATTTTCGGCTCGAGTGGATGGGGTTTTCCCTATGCCACGTGACATCAGCAGAATATGGAAGTTAATGCGCGGATATTGTACAGTAAACGCTACTAATACCAGCGTTTAAAAAGTACGATTTTCTATTCCTTATTGTACAAATATTTTTATAGACACTTCTTTTTATATCTCTTCGTTTTAAAACCGAGATAAAATTTAAGAAAATGTCTTAATTTATATATGAACAACAATATTAGGAGTTTGAATAACTAAGTGCAGAAGGAAGGAAAATTTGGGAAGAGATTGTTTGCATATGTGAAATTTGTGCATTTTACCATCCACACACAGACATACACCGACAGTTTTTATAAAAATTTGTTTTTAAATCCCCCTCTGTAAAATATCTATTTCAAATTTTGGGGGATACAATATTCTCCGTACTAAGTAGTGGAGTAAGTAAATACATTGAGTCAATGATTTAGTTGCCTACGAATAACATCAGAATTTTTTTAATTTATTGCTAAAAGGGAGCAAAGAAACGAAACAATGGGAAACAACAAAGAAATTAAACGAAGAAGGAGAAATGCGTATATATAGGGAGAGAATGGTGAGGGAAAGAGGTAGGACGGAAGGAAGAGGAGAAAGCAGGGAGGAAGAAATAGAGGGAAGGAGGGATATAGGGAGGGAAGTAAGGAGGGAGGGAGGAGGGAGGAAGGAAATCAAAAAGATGCTGTATTTGTGGACAGCATAAGTTAAACGAGTTAAATAAGTTAAATATCTAAGGCAAACTATGATTTACTCCATCCGAAATAACAATATACCTGCAACCGTTGTTATTATTGCTCATTTCTAAGCAATAAGTCAGTCCAATTCTTCCATAGCTGATAAAATGAGTTACTTTAATCTGAGCAGCTTGTTTTTTTTAATGAATTCTTTGTGGCGTAATATAGAAAACTAAATATTGCGGCTAAACACAATATTGCGGCTTCTATGTCAAACACAATTTTATATGGTGTTAACCATTATCATTTTCAGAATGTTCACTGTTACATAGTGCGTTTTCTGTTTAAAAAATGTAATTCTTGACCTTGATATAGTTACCTAAGCTACAGTAAGTATCGTTACCTGAATAAAACCATTTATGGAATAATTGGGAATGATGGGATACCATGATACATTCTGTTTTACAGGTTAGAAACTTGATTTCCCAATCCACAGCTCAGAGCTTTTTAGTAGCTTTCTCCTGTATAGTAGACCGCACCGCCATACAACCAAGATGGAGAAGTTGCCTACAACTTAGGCTGAAACCAACGATATTTTTTAACAAAGAATGAAAGGGACAGAAGAAGAGAAAGAAAAGTGTAACAAGGGAAGTTCAGGAAGATTATAGCGGAGAAGTACAGGAAAGGTAGAGGAGCCCCGCAAAAGCACCTCCGTTAGTTACGGTTGATGCTACTGCGCTTGGGAAAAAAGCGCAGGTCCGGTTGGCTTACCAGGCTATGGACCATGACACAAGGCCTGCGAAGTGACGGTGGAATGTCCTGGTGGAATGTTTCGGAGTCAAAGGAGGAGTTTTCAATTTCAAACTGTAGTTCAACTTGTTTTCGATGTATTAGGTCCAGTAATTCTAGTACGTCCTTCTCTGTATTTGAGGTATTTCCGATGTTGGACTCAATCTTGTTCAGAAGTTGCTGATGCTGTGATGTGTTCTTGATGATCTCGGCGAGTTGTTCCTGAAGTACTGTGAACTGCTGTGTAACGTCACTGTTTGCAGAGCTGTTGAAGCTGTTGTTGTAGCAGGTCTGGTCGGTTCTGAACATCTGTTGTGTTGTCGGGGGAGCGATGGGCAATTGCTATGATTCTTGCGAGTTGGTTGTGTTGCTCCGTGTGGTGTCCTGCGTTGCTAGTGGTGATGCTTTTTCCAATAGTCCCAGGCGTGGAACTATGTTAAGGACTTCAGAATGGAGGTCATGGACATCTTCCCTGGAGGGTTGCCTCATGTGTGGCAAGACGGGCCCCAAGTTCTGCAGCTCTCTCCGGAGATCCTGGAGGGCTTCCCGCAGGCCTTCTCCGGTATAGGAAGCAGGTGTGGTTGCGGTGGAGGCCGCCGTGGGTGTTGGGCATGGATAGCCTTCCTCCCTGGATAGCCTTGTTGGTATGCTGCGCTGTCTTAGTAGGTTCTTTCTGGGTTAGCGTGGGCATTGCGCCAGGCCTGTAAAATGGCCTAGACCATTACAGGTAGCGCAGTATCCTCGTCGGTGCCGAAGGTCGTGCCTTCTGCATTCGGCGGTGGGGTACTGGTTCCCGCAATAGTGGCATCTAGGAGGAGCGGTGCAGGTGGAGGCGCAGTGGCCAAAGTTGCAGCAGCGCCGACGGGATGTGTCGCTCTAATTTGCTTGCCTCGATTCTGAGACTGCGCCCTCATAAAGGCAGTCCCGTCCTCAAGGCGGCACCCCTTTCCACGCTTTCGGCTAGATACAGGTTCACTAGAGTGGTGGTGCCTACTCTCGATGTTATCCGGTTGGCTCTCCAGGCTGAGGTCCACCTCTGTTTTGCGCCGGAGGGAGATGAGAGAACAGTAAGATACCGTACAATGGAATGGATGAACTCTTGATGTCAGTATTCTCTCTGAACACAAGTATAGAGTGTCCACAAAGTTGCAGTACATTTCTGAGAAATAATTAATCAAAAGCATGTGTTACGCTATGCTCACTGTTGTGCAAAATACGCTTACAAATGCTTGCTCGTGTTCTTCTTTCATACCAATGGGTACACAGTTTGTATAAATGGTTTTATTTAACATTTCTTTCTCTTTGCATGACAGGATATAAAGAAACCAATAACAACTTCATACTTCAGAAAAGTATTTAAAAGTATCTCAGAAATTATAAGATCTCGAAGTTAGTTTTTACTTAAAGTGTGTAGTTTACGTGTTAAGATTTTGTCTATCTCTTACGATTTACGAGTTATGCAGAATCTATCCAGAATGAAGAGTACTTCGGCGGGTATTCCGAGAAAATGCAATTTATAAATTTCATTTTTCATGAAAATATCTTGAATATATGATATTTTAATCAAAGCCTATAGAGGGATTTCTCTAAAATCTGAATGTTGACACTTTTCCCGCCTCCACCACATGTCGCATTATAGGTTGTGAACCGGAATGCTTTTATACTACAAGTTATGTTTGTGTATACTTAAGGTGGTTTACCGTAAGGGTTTACAATCTACTTTGCAACTGGGATCATAGCTGAAAGGATAGGGGATGAGATGGTAGAGGTAAATGGTAACGGGAATTTGTAGTCAGGTTACAGATACATAGAAATAGCGCAACTATCTACGAAATTCCAGTTTACTATAACGTCATAATTTTCTATAGTATAAGTCAACCCCGAAGTCTTGAAGAGACTTTGGGTGGATTGGTGTTAATAGTTGTATTAGTACATTAAGACCCAGGCGAGCTTACCTTTGAGGAGGTGTCAGTGCGTGATGAAGTGAAGATTTGGCGTAGCCTCCGGCCGCAATAACACACTTTGGACTCCCGCACGCCTCGATAATCACAGCTTTAAGTATTCACGGCCAAACCCAAAAATAGGGGGCCAACATACGTTGGACCTAGGCACTTTTTACCTTTGATCAGCAGAAAAGCTTCTGGAACATTCCAACCCCCATGTTGGTTAAGTCCAAAGACCTGCTGATCGTCCATTACCAACTACCGAGCTCAACGTCTAGAGTTGCTGCGTTTGGCATTCTTACTTGGTTAACGTTCCGCCTAATACTCCACTATGAGATTTCTACGTCTTTACTTCCACAAATGAATACTTTCGATTGTATAAAGAAACCTCATGCTATTAAAAGCTCAAATAAATGCCTAAAATAAATCAAGTTCCTTCACTTCACCAAAGCATACGCGAGAGTATAACTTTCATTTTTTGGTGATGGGATTTTCTTGATAACCTTCTTGTCAAATTCTCGGAAGGTGCTGAACTAAAATACCAAGTTTTCTGTTTCATTACTTTATGCTTTAAACATATACTGTTCATAAACAAAGTACACGTAGGTTTGTATTCAAGGAACCTCAAACGTGCATTTCTAATGATATCTAAGTATACAACTTCAGGGTGCAATTCCATCCTACTGCAGCTATTATGTGCATGGTAGAATAAGTAAAAAACAAATGTCTTCCCACTTAATTAAAGTATGAATATTGGAAAATACAAAGCAATAAGAAGCAGTAGTTAACTCCACAAACAGATGATTTCGCACAAATTGTGTGCTTTAGCGAGATCAAACACTTTTACGTAGTAAGAAGTGTCTCAGAAGGTTTATTTTCCCTGAAATCTCTTTAATTAATTTTCGACTGCAATACAATGTACTAATTAGTGCGCAGTACTTACTTAGACAGCAATATAAAACGAACTGCTACAAAATATTTCAGAATGCCGTCAAACTTCTCAATTAGATCTTTTTAATTTATTTTAGTAATTTTTTTACACTCCTTGATGATGGTGGTGGTGGTGGTGGTGGTGGCGGCGGCGGTGGCGGCGGTGGTGGCGGCGGCGGTGGCAGCGGCGGGGGTGGCGCCGGTGGTGTATAAGGGCGCTCAACTACAACGGTCAGCAGTGCCCTTTAAAAAATCTAGTCATGGCGAAAGCCAGATATAAATGGTTCTAAAAATTTATACAAGTGTAAATAAATTTGCAAAATATACACGTGCATAACAAAAATCAAACAAAAAATTAAAAAGAAATATAAATCAAAAACTACCAAAAATTTCCTTCGTTAAATTCTAAACTCTAACCTAGAAACGAACCTAAAAACCTTCTCCACTACTTTGTTGTCATCCGCTAGCACTTCTGAAAAGCTGCCCAGCAGCTGCAGAGACATCCTAAGGTGTGCTAGGTAAAAACACTCTAGCAGCACGTGTCGGACAGTGGACAGCACGCTTCGTTGCAAACTGGACACAGTGGAGCAGGCACCTTTCTAAATAGAAAACTATGGGTAAACACGCAGTGGCCAATGCGCAACCGAGCCAAGCTTACCTCCTCATGACGAGATGAACGACAGGAGGTAACCCAGGGAATCGGAAGTTCTTTCACAGATCTAAGTTTACTATTGCGGAGAGCGGACCACTCTTCCTGCCAGCAGGTTTGCACAGCTCTCCACAATACGGCCCTAAAATCTTCCGATGTCACAGATTGTACTCGAACCCTAGGCTTCATGGTAACCGTCTTGGCTGCTGAATCCGCCATACATTCATCCGTCAGTCTACGTGACCAGGAATCCATGCATACACCACGCTAACGCCGTAAGCGTGTAAAACGTGGAGGGCACTCAGGATTAAGCGGTTCCCCAACTTTTGTCGACGTAGGTGTAAAATGGCCCGGTACATTGCATCAAGCTCTGCGGTATAAATGGAAGTGATAGTATGGAATCCGAATGTATACGGTTCGGTTCCACACACATAAGCACAACTGACACCATTTGAGTCTTGGAGCCATCAGTATAAACTATAAAATGGTCGTCATAACGCGATAAAAATTCTATAAAAAATAGTGCGGATACTAGACATAGACATGGTAGATTTATCGCATTTAGTCATGCCCAGATCTACTTTGGACGCTCTGCATAACCAAGGAACGTATGCTCTCTCCCCCTTAGGATACATCTTGGTCATTTCAGTATCAAGCTTTCTATGCAGCTCCCGGAATCGAAAACCAGGTGGCTTTGGTTTAACAGAAGTGTTCCTATAATTTAACACTCCTTCTTACTACATTCGACGCTACCAGCGGTAGGCATTGATAAGTGAAATTAAATTATCATTTGAAAGGAAATGTTCCAGGTCTAAGTTTGGGTACTGTCATGTCCGCGATCGCTAGCCTGCGGTACAAGGGAAATTGCTCCGAACTTGTTTATTGCCTGAAGGGTAGAAAAGGTGGTGCTTACCAGGGCGACAATAGCTGACAGTAGAGTCCAGAGGTTCTACTCCCATTAGTCCTGCACCCGTAGGACCATGACCCGGGCCTCTTTCAACCAGGGAGTATCCGAGCTGTCCCTAAGGGCGCCCGGAGCCCTCCGTGGGGCTTTTTATAGGGCAAGACTTGGGTTTATAACAAGCCCCCCATCTGGTCCAAGGACTCAAGAAGGGATGGAAGTGGATACGCCACTTACGCGAGCCAACACAAAAAGGTGAAGGCTACCGATATGACCTCGGTGGAACCGCCTGGCGACCTAGCACGCCTTCTAATAGCTCTGTACGCTAGTACCCTCAACCCCGTCCAGAGATGTACGGGTATCGGGAACCACTGCCCCCGAGACCAACCCAATCTGAACAATTCCCAGAGGGAGGGGCTCGAATGTTCGGCCCGAGGTTCCTCTATTAACGTCAGAGATACCACGAGTGCTAAGGGTCCGCAGCGCCCGCACCACGGCAGCTGAAGTGGAGGGATCCCCTCACCTACAGCGACCATAGCTGACACGAAAATGTCACAAATACAGGAGCGAGTAGTATTATTTCTGGGCAAATACTGTTTGAGACTGTTGACTATTGACAAATAAGCGTGCTGTATTTAAACTTAACCCCAATTGCAGAATAATCCGAATTTGTTTAATTGATATAGATAAGTTCAGACAACTTTTATTGACGTTTCGAAGTTCCGGGTCAGCTATTATATATAATAACCCATGGCGCGAAAGTCCTTAGAGAGCCAAGGCCTACCAACCCGACTGCCGGCCTCACGCCCACTTACGCACGGCAGAGGTGGACGATCATCCAACCGATACGGGGAGGAGATGTGGTCAGCATCTCGGCATCCCCCAACCAGAATGTTAGTTTCCGTGACCAGGGCCACTTACCTAGCGTAAGCTCCTCACTTTCCTCACGATGCTGAGTGGCCACCGGTCCTATAGCCGGGACCTAAAATCCCCACCACATGGGTGGGATCGAACCCGGGCCGCTTACCGTGGCCAGGGACCAAGGCACGCTGCCTTAGCCCGCTACGCCACGCAAATGTTTACGTCAAACAATATGTATTTAACAGACAAATCGCCTCTAAGATTAGCTATTCTCACGAACCTTAAACTATATGAGTATATCTCATTAGATTTTGTTTGTTAGGCTAAATATATAATTTTTCTTGCTTTACTGTCTTCCTTCGCTTATTTATTTTCCGTCAAGCTATTTCCTTTCTTTCAAACGGTATTGCACTGGTCTTGACACGCTATCCCAAAGACCGAACGAAGAGTTCTCCATCTCTTTCGTCCACATTCCGAACCCCATCATGCAAATTTTCGCTTGCAGTATTTTCTATTCGCACTCTGCAGTCGACTCTGCCTTCCCTTCATGGATGTATGGTTCTTTTCATTTTCTGAGGCATATATTTTATCGCTTGGCACAAATCCTTCGTTTGGGACCCCATTCCATTCCCGTCGCCCCGCACCAAACAAATTCTACACGAAATAGCTCTACCATCATTGCTGCCATTGTCATACCCTACAATCTTGGAGTCAACAGACCGCGTTGCCAGATTTCCCGTTTCCGGACGAAGCTGAGGAGAAACTATAAGTTTTCTTACTTTTCAAAATGCCTGCCTTTATCCGGATTTCCTAAACCAAAAACATGTAAATCAAACTTTTAGATTTTCTTGTCCTTATTTTAATTTTGTTTCAATCCTCACCTAATTTTATTCGTCATAGCGTAGCAAAAGTGAACCTGCCCGCCTCTGTAGCTTAGGTGGTAGGTTCCTGTCTCACGTTCAAGAGGTCACGAGTTCGAATCTCGGTCAGGGTGAGTTAATCGGTTTCCTTCTTCTCTAACCACTCTTCTACACACAAATCTATATAATCACATATTCTTCTATCTATGTACTTCATGTAATTAGAATAAACATTTCCATTTAATTAAATTATTTTGTCACACATATTTTTCAATGTACAGTTAGTATTAAGGGATACGGTAGGCTTCAGCGGGATTATATATATATATATATATATATATATATATATATATATATATATATATACTTTTTTGTAATTTACGTTCTCCAACGTTAAGGGCACTGCGAGGTCGATAGGTTTCAAAAAATCAATCTTTTGTTTTCATGTCAAAAAATTAAAAAATTATATAATTCTTCAGCTTTATAATGATATATAACATAGGTTGTCAGCTGGTATTAAAGTCCATTAATTGGTCAATTTAAACATGGCGATGTAATGATACGCCCACTTCCTGAGAATTGTGCTTAATCTTTGATCGTGATTTCTCAAAACCTTGATTTTTCATACTTTAAGTGCATGTTTCTCAAAAACTATAAAAGATATTGACACAAAATTTGTAGTGGTTATTTATCAATGTTCCTTGAACATATTCGGCTAACATTTATATTCATGTGATTTATAAACTGGATGAAAACAAATATTCAGTCCTTGAAAATATTATCTATTTTTTACTCATAACTGAATAATTTTTCATGTGCATAGTATAAATTATATGTGATTTTCAATTAGGTGATATTATAAATCTGTATCTTAGGTTATTTAGGATAAAACTTGGTGCATGTAGCTTTAAATTCCTACAAGTACAGTGCACCTAAAATATAGGTTGCAATATTTTTTTCAGGACACACGGTGTGATTTATGCTCCTTTTGCATGGACCTGTGTGAACGTAATTTAAATATTATACAGTAGTTAAATGCACACATCCTTATACAGTAATCATGTGGAATTTCAAATTCTGATAATGTTTAGTTTTCTATTTATTCAAATTTCAACATTGGTAAAAATTAGCCTTGTCTGGGTAAATATAACCTTCCAGTGCCCTTAAGGCATATTGGACAGTGAATGAATTGGTCCATGGAGCTTAGAGCTACCCTACATTCATCTTGAAGAATAAGGGAAACCCCCTGGCAAAACCTTATCTAGGTAACTCATCCTGACCGATATTCGAACTCGGGACCTCTTGACGTAAGGCAGACTCGCTAGCATTTATGATACCGAAGCGGTATTTCAGCGATAACCAAATCTTTTAAGAATGGTCGCTAAGTGATGACTCTGAAATTCCAGGACATAAAAAAGCAATTAGTTTTTTTTTCTTTTTCTTTCTTTTGTAATTTACGATGCTCATATGAGTACAGGGTCCATGGAGCTTACAGTTCACCGACATTCGCCTCTAAGGATAAGGGAAAACGCCGGAAAAAAGCCTTATTCAGGTAACTCACCCTGACCGAGGTTCGAACTCGGGACCTCCTGAACGTGAGGCAGACATGCTACCACCACACTACCGAGGCGGGAAAAGCAATTTGTGATAGATAGCCAACATGAAAGATTCAATGCCATGGCCGGAATCTGAACCACGGATCTCCTGGTTTCCGTTCAGCCGCTCTTGCCCACTGAGCTACCATGGTTAACTTGGCATCATGACATTTACTACTTTAAAATTGAATTTTTCATGTTGAACGTATCTATCAAAACAAAAACTTAGCCTATATACGGCTAATGTGAAAAAATGATTAATTGCCATCAATTAACTAAAGCAATTACTGATGTTTATAAATATATAGAACCTATTTAAAATGCTTATGTATTCGATAATTGAAAACAATAAGTCAATTACATAATATCTCGAAAATTAGTTCTACATTAAATTTTATTCCATATAAATTGTGTACCTTAACAATATCTAAATTATTTGTTAAGCCTTCTCTCTTATATTTAATCATTTACCCAAAAGTCCTTCAGAATGAAGGAAAATTCAATATAAACATTTTATTTTTATGAAAATATCTTAAACATATCGTGTTTTAAGAATCGTAAGAGCTGTTTTTAAGAAAACTAAAATTTTAGAAATATCCTGGTGGGATTTTCTTCCAATCTTCCGATCGCTCTTTGAAAGCTGCTGTTTTAAATACCAATTTTGGTATTTAATAACGCTTCGATTTTGCTTTATGATGTACAATAACGCGCACAAGTACTGACGCACAAGCAGAACTTTTTCTTCATATCATTTCCTGGGATCATGGGACCTCAAAACATATGCTCCCAGTAACCATATTCTCGATATCATAGTCTTGCGTGGAATATAATATTGTGACTTTGTGGGTTCGTGAAATTAAAAGTCCAATTGCAGAAACTCAAAATGTTCTTTATTTCCACCGAATTACAGTTGGAACACTTGCCGATTACACAGAATTACGTAGCGCACACAATTACAATTCACCAGTTCGTCTGTCACAGGTCCACGCCACACTCACAATTACGTAAACTCCTCCGATGCACGTACACAGTCTTTCATTCCGTTCACTAGCACGGCGCTCCTCCGGCTGCTCGCCAAGAACTCAACTCACTCGCCAACTACAGCCCCTTTTATAGGGAAGATCGCTGTTTCTGGAAGTCTTGCGGTTCACTGAATCATCCCGACTGTTCCAGACGTCAAGAGGAGGGGAAAGAGATGGCTAGTGATGTTTTTTCAACCATCCCCTCGTTAGCGCTACAAGATAAATGGGTAGGCGTGGCCTGAAAGGTTCCTCTCCCTTACCCAGCTGCCAGTTGGTCTTGCCTTCCGTTAATTGGGTGACAATATTTAAAAAAATACTCTAATAGTAGATAAAGTAAACGATATAAATCTTTGAAGTATAGTTCAACATTCTTAAATCTGAAGCAAATAATTCAGAAAGAGCTAAATTTTATTTACAAATACATAGAGTTTATTTATTATGAATATTTTTATGATCTGTTTAGAAACGAATTATAAATGTATAATGAAAAAACAAGAATTTTCTGTAATTTCAGTAACATGATGTTCTATAATGTTTACTGAACTAATAGCTTGTTTATTAAAGAAACTTATTCTTCTAAATAATTTAGTCCGAACACTTTTTTTTTCAGTCAACGACTGATGCACAGAACTTCGACACTAATCCGATAAAATCGGGTTACCTCACTATCCTGAAGGTCACGTGCCACCTACCCCTCCTATTGCCTGCATGTGCATTACAACGCGGTGACAAGGAAATGCCCAGCAAAACCAAGATAATGGAATTTAATTTATTAATTTAATTAATACCAACAAAACGTTAGCGTATCTGCCTGACTCTCAAGAGGTACAGAGTTCGAATCCCGTTAGGGTGAGTTAGCTGGATAAGCTTTTTTCTGGTGTTTTCCCTTATCCGTAAAGACAATATTAAGCTAATTCAAACGCTTATCTATCAGGAGCGTGGCTTTCAACATCTTCAAATTTATCTCTAATATTGGGCAAATCTTTCATTCTTACGTTTATAAAATAAATATATATAGCTGTTTGAAATTGCTCAACAAAGTTTACAATACGAGTTATGCTTGCTTTAGTGTAAAGAGCTACTGGGCTTACCAAGATCAGCACCTAGGGAGGTAGCTTTAGTAGACTTAGGAAAGACATGAATAAATGGAATAATAATGGAAAGAATAATAAAATTTTGTATACGTGTTTGTTTAAAGAAGAGGTGGAAATTATGAAATTATGCATGAGACAGCAAAAAGATTAGTGAACTCAAATAGATGGTGGGCAGAGATAGGAATTATGGAAAATATAGGAATGGGAGATATATGGAAATTAGAGGAAAGGAATACATGTGATGTGGGTAAATCAGTAAAATGCAGAATAGAAGATATAGAAAGACAGGAGATATGGGGAAGCCTAGCATATATGAAATCATTACAATTTTACAATCAAATAAAAAGAAATTGGGTACGAGAAGCATATGTAGATTACTGCAATAGGCAAGAGAGAGAGAGGTTAGCATGGATGAGAACAGGAATAATATTTCTAAGAGGGATAAGAGATAGGGAAAAGGGAATTTGTGAATTGTGTGGGGGATAAGAAAGATTAGAACACTATGTAACAGAATGCGAGGAGGCTGCAATATGGAGAAAAAAGGTTTGCGAAGAAAAATGGGAGAAAGTAGAGAAGAGGATAGTAGCTATAAAAATGTTAACGGGCAGGGAGGAAAAGAAGGTAAGAAGTATTGGTGAGTTCTTTCAGAAAGTAAAAGAAAAATGGGCCAGAAATGTAAGAATGGAAGAAGAGGGGGAAGAAAGGGACTAATTAAGTAATCAATGAGGTATGGAGATTAAGAGCTACCTTGCAGAGCAAAAGACTTAGGAGTCATGTAAGCCAAGGTAAGTTGTAAATTGTAAAATTTTGGAATATGCACAATAAATATATCAATAACAATATTAGCTATTGCTCGTGCTGTAATTAATTTCCTCTTAATTTGTTCATCCTTGCTGATAGCTACAATTAACTTTACTATACAAATATCGAAATCACACGAATCTAGGTGATGAGATGAGACAAACAATAGGAATGTATATGTAAGAATAAAATTCATCAAAGTTGAGAAGAATGCAAAGTACAGCGGTTACAAACAATGACCTCAGTCAGTATAGTAGGCTACTACTTAGCTACAGATGTAGATTTTTATCTTGAAAAGTGCAGAGCGATGCGCAGTGGTATCTGGACGAGTCCACCTCAGATCACTTGCAGCTGGAGGGGAGGGCAGGTCAGTTGCGTACCAGTTGCGAGCAACTAAACACGTGCAGAGCTAATCGGTAACACTACAGCTTGTTTCAAAATGTGCTTGTCTCCTGGTTCCAAGAGAGCATTTATAAATGACGCCTCCTAGCAGCACATTAGGAAATAAAGTGCTACATTTAAAAACACGAGAAGTAATAACCAATATCCGTAGATTTATAAAAAAGTAACAATGGTCTGGGTCAGCTATAAAAATTTGGAAAAGGGTATCTGAGGTAACAGTTGTGTCTGAAAGCAGTTAGGAGAATTATTGAGGAAAGAAAAGCCATTGGTGCTAGTGCAACAATGTCCTTCTCTATGCCCAGTAAACAAAGATTAAGAACATGCACAAAATCTAATTTGGTTGTTTTAATTCAGAAGTAGTTAGGCGAACTATGGATAATTTTAAAGCACAGAAAAACAAAGACCAACTTTGAAGAAAGTGCTTATGAAGCTAAAAATTCTACTGACTTCCAAGGCAGTTTCTGAACATTAAGAAGAGTTCTTTTGAAGCTAGGATTATTTTTTAAAAAAACACTAAGCGTGACAGACAAATTTTAATCGAACATCGCACCATACGTGCAAAAATGCTTAAGTACTTACGAAATATTCGGAGATATCGACGTGAAGTTTATATAGTTTATATGGATGAAACTTGTATATAAATACAGCACATACTGGACCATATGCCTGGAGTGAAATACGTTACAGGAACTCTGCAGCAATATTGAAAGGCCGACGGTTGTTTTTCATGCCTGCTGTAGGAGAGCAAATGCCTATGTACTATTTAAGATCCAACAAAAGCGTGGAGATTACTGCCATATTAAGAATTACAACTTAGTTTATAAGAGCTGCAAAACTGGCTTAGAGAATGAAATTTGTTTTTAGACACCTTATGCACCGCCCTCCCCTCTCGTAATCTTACGCGTGTGTCGCATTGTGGCGATAGGTGCACTATCCCCACTACAGTTGCTACTCATCCCTACCGCGCAGGATTCCTGTCAAGATAAAATAATACATCTGTACTAATATTACAAACTCAAATCTGAAGTTGCGGAAAACGTTACCATTGCATCAAACGTACTGCAGTAGTCACGTTAAGATATGTACTATCGGCTTGCTTCGTGCTCTAACATCAGCTTCAAATTTGGAGAAGACAAAATGGCAGCGTGCGGAATTCGTAAGCGTCACTAAATATATATTACAAAGTTTATGTTCCAATACACCATTTCACTGACAATTCACCACCAAATTCACTAGATCGGCCCCGGAGGACCACAATGTTCCATCGTGGTGTGAGTTGTGGCCGTCAAATCAAAGTTCACAACCTAAATGGACTGTATGAAGAAGAATCGGCGAATTTTCAGGAGAATGAATGCTTGACGCTTATCATGAGTCATTTAATTTACTATTCTCAAAACCAGTACACTTTCATACTTATCATTTACTTGCATATATCACATATGAAGAACCATTAAATCGGTTACTAGTTTCAACACTAAAACGAATTACAATAAAACTAACTCCAGCTGCCATTAACATGTAAAGTAGTGACCCCGACGTGATATTTGAATAGAAAAAGCATACACGGTGTTCATTTCTAATCGTTATTTCCCGCCCTACGATTGAGCAAGAATTACGTCATAGTTGACTAGTGAGTCCATCTTGAAATCATAGTGCCCTCTACGGAGAAGAAGCAGTAATTCTTGCGGAACAGTAAGCAAATTACAGCGCTCTCAATGTGGTTGCCCTGGTAATTAATACAAGCAGCTTCCCCTGGATATGAACACAGAGCACCGCGTCTTCACAGTTGAATGCTACCTTCGTACCGGTATTAAAATTGGTGCGACATATAAATATAATTTAAACCACTGCATAGAGGAGTTTATGCAACGCTATCCGGCATTCAGACATGTCCCTCGGAGCGTAATGTTGTCAAGAGTGTCCAGGTATCGTCAAATTGACATACGTTTGTTTGCAACATAAACGTCTTACGTTGTATCAGTATACGATATAACTTTTTGTCATTCACATGCTTAATTAAAGCGTCTATTAATATTGGTATCTTTATGTCTTTAAAAACCAATAGGTGCATCAAACATTTCCAAGATACAGGGTCAGTTACTCGCAAAAAGAGAGACACTGGACGCTATAAAGTGACTGGTCCCAATCTAGAAACAATAAATAATATTATGACTGAAAGCCTCAAGTATACCTTCTCACAATACAGACAGTGTTAAAGGGGAAAAGAGAAAGGAAATATAATAAAATGGACACATAAAACTATGTACTAGACATTTTCTTATTTAGACTTGGATAAAAGATTGGTACATATTGTAACATTAATTTACTTTTCATTCCTAGAACATATTCTGCTAATTTTCTGGCTTGTAATGAAGTTACATTGTGAGGAAACTGTGGGTGATAGAAAAGAATTGAGATAAAATTGAAATATTTCTATTTTATGTGACAGGTTTACAACATTCATATGTGTCTCTTATAACAGAAATAAGTGTTCATTGACTTATCATTTCGTATATTCTACATGGTCTACTTTTATGGCTGTATAATTAGCTGTGCACTGCATTGCACTCAATTGCAGTATATAGTTTTTTATAAACAGTTTTTTTTTCTTGTTCCATTTATACCCCGCCTTTAACTGCTATGGTCATATCGGCGGCCGTTCTCCTTTGGAACACACTGAAGGTGTTAACTAGTTATCTTTGGTTTTTAATCATTAGATCACGCACACATTCACACTCATTCATACTCCCAGACTCTGGGGAAGATGGGGAATTATCTTGGTCGGAGAAAAATCCCCACCCCCAACGCCGGGAATCGAACCCGGGGCCCTAGCATGGCAGGCAGGTGCTCTATCGACTGAGCTACGGGGCCACCCTATAAACAGCTATTGTATCTACGAACCAGGCGAAATAACGCACCTTTATATTACGCGGGCAGACCCAACTCTCAAATAGTATATTTAGCTGCCAGTAGATTGAGCCCTCTAAGCTGCTATCAACACTTCCAATGTGATCGCAAGCCGCTAGGGGAACCTTATATAAACTCGCTCCATCAGCGATGCTATTGATGACGTCAAATTGTTCGCGGTAAAACTACAGATAAAAATGAACACCGATGAAGAAAATGTTACCACTTCTATTAAAGCCGAAGCTGACAAGGTTAGTATGAAATTGCCACTGTGTTTGAGTATACAAGCTCGATATATGGTTCTGTCAAGCTGAAGCACCAGTTTCATATTGCTGGCATAAAAACGGAAACAACCAAATTTAACTATTTAGTAGCCCAGCTAGAGCCACGTTTTCCTGAAAATATTTGGGACTTAGAATGCTGAAAATAATAATGCTTACCTAAATGAGATGCCTTTTATGTGAAGAAATAGTTTGCAAGAAACCTCACCTCCTTTGCAGTTACAGGGACTGTACAATTTATCATCAAGAATCCGAGGAATCTACATCATCGAATAAGAGTGATATTGCAAAAGATTGATTTGGACCACCAACCGAGTAAGTTAGAACAATGGGCCAACTAGATGCATGGGTCACCACTTTAAGTTAATTTACTTATTGTATCCAAATTCAACTCGTTGTTAATAACAACCAACTAATTATAATATTGTTTTGACAGTTGAACATCACATCACCAACTAAGGAAAATATAACTGCACAGCACAGAGGTGTCGTTGAAGAGTCATCCTTCTCAGAGGACAAGGAGCCTTCGACGTTTTGCCATTCCCGGACTCTGTCCCTTACTCCCATTATGATGAATTTATAATAATATACGGTGGGTAGATGATGGTTTATTTTTTAAAGTATCACAAGTTGTAGGATGAAAGAGAGGATATGTTTGTTATAGGAGACTATTGGATTATGATGGACCTAAGATGAGTTTGGAACGCTTATAGGTTTCCCCGGGGTCAATGTCATTCCCCGAGGCCTCAGATAACTTGACTGAAGCTGTAGCGAAGACGGGAATAGAATTTATGAGAGAGGTTGATGATATAGTCATTTAGTTTGGGAAATGATAGATCTGAATGAATGTTGTCATTTGGAATGTACCATTCGGAAGCTGTTGCTACTCCAAGGTATCGATTCCGAAATATTTGAAGTTTGTAGTTGTGAGTTTTTGCAGCTACGCCCCAAACCTAACATGCGTAGGTGAAGGTGGGTCTTATTACTTGTTTGTATAGAAGGAGCTCATTTCTCAGAGCTATACGTGAGTTTTTGTTGTACATTAGATAGAGCCTCGACATACGTTTGGACAATCAGGAAGCTAGTGATATTGCCTTCCAGGTAAGGCGCATATCTAGAAGCACTCCAAGATATTGTGCTTCTGTGCTCCATGGCACTTCTTATCCAGCTAAGCGCAGTTCAGGCATATCCCTTAAGTAATCTTCAGGCACCAAGTTGAAAACCAGACAGTGAACATATAGGCATAGCACTAGGCACCTTGTACTGCAGTGAGTTGATTTGATGATGCCGTGGTCATTGCGGTGTCATCAGAAAATAAATAAATATTGGAGCCTCTGAGGGTAGGAGGGTGATGATATACGACGGCTGTTCAATAAAGAATGATCACATTGGATAATGCCTCCCACGAAAGCGTTTCTTCAAGTTAGGGAATAGAAAAAAAGTCACATGCGGCTAAATTCGGACTATAGGTAGGGTGAGGAATGCACTTCACGTTGATTTTTGCAAGATATTCAGCAAAAATATTGTCAGTTTGCGGCCACGCTTTATCGTGGAGCAGCATCCAGCCTGCTTCACGGAGATGTAGTCTTTTGTGCCTGATATAGACTTGCAATGTTTTCACCACATCCCTGTAGTATTGTCCAGTTACTGATGTGTGTGCACGTAGAACATGCTGATAAACCATTCCATGAATATCAAAGAATGAGATGACCATAACTTTCCCAGCAGAAGCTACTACTTTTGCTGTTTTTGTGGGTTGGTGATGAAGGAGATTTCCACACTGAGCTTTGCTGTTTGCTCTCAGGATCAAAGTAATATAGCCAAGTTTCATCAGCAGTGATTATGTTTGATTACGGATCTTCCTGTAGCATCAACTTCAATTGCATGTTACCTCCATGGCAGCGGTAGGCGATACTGAACATGTCTGAACTTGCCTGGTTCACACAGGCGGTAACGAGGAGTGCCAACAATGAAACTACTACGGCGTGTTTGTTTCACATTAAGCTAACAGAATATAATAAGATTGAATTTTAGTGCGAAAAATTATGACCGTAAAAAAACTATGATCATTCTTTATTGAACAACCCTCGTAGGTTAGGAAGAGGAGAGGGCCAAGAACACTGTCTTGGGGTACTGCATTGTATAACTGTCCACACACATGCTTCTTGCTGCTTCACTACGATTCAACTGTGTTTTCCTAATCAGGTCTGCTAACTCCTTTGTACACAATGTGACCAACTGTCACTAAACACTCTCACTATTTCCTTTCAGTTTTGCTTATTTCAACCTATTAACTTTCACCGTTTTATTATCACTATTGCATATTTTGTATCATTATTTCGTACCTTTTGTTTATTACTCCGTTTTTATACCACTATTCTTCACTCTTTTAATTTTTTTTAAATTTTTATTGCATTTTCAATAAACATTTGACATCATATTTAACAAATTATTTTACTGTGGCAAACAAAACTTAATTTCGAAAGGTAGAGCCAGGCGTAAAACTTCAATCCATAGCGGGGTCTGAACCACGGATCTCTCGGTCTACGTTCGATTGCTCTTAACCATTGAGCTACCATGGTGACATGCCAGTATGACATTCAATTCTCCAACTCTTATTTTCCTGGTAAACCACTAGGAGATCTAGATCTAGAAGTTAATTGTACACAGACACTTAGCCACAAATTATCTTCTTTCTAACAGATCCATCGCGGTATTGACCTGTAGTTAAACTGACGTAAAATAAATTGAAAAAGTTTCTTGAATATCACCAAACTTTCAAGCAGAAAAGTAGCTTAGTACAAGGGCTATTAAATAAAGAATAATCATAATTTTTTACGTTCATAATTTTTGCATTAAAACACAATCTTATTATATTCTGTTAACAAAATGTGAAACAAACACGCCATAGTAGTTTCATTGTTGGCACTGCTGGTTCCCGCCTATGAGAATCAGGCAAGTTCAGATAAATTCAGTATCGCCTACCGCTGAAGTAGAGGTAACACACGAGGAACAATATGCGACTTTGAAATTCTGCTTTCGTCTCAACAAAACTTCAGTTGCGGCATCTACAATGTTACAAGAGGCCTGTGGAGAGTCTGTTCTTCCCTACAGCACAGTTCGAAGGTGCTTTAAAATGTTTAAAGAGGGTAGACAATCAATTTCAAAGGAAGGTGGACTTGGTGGTCCAGTTACTACCATTACGGAAAAAAACATCAATCCTGCTACTGCCAGTGAGAGAGAGGATCGACAAATTACCTTAAGAACACTTTCTGAAATACTGAACATTTCATTGGGTGCCACCCACACGTTGTTGAGAGAAACATTACACATGAGATGTGTTTGTGCGCGATGGGTTCCAAGACTGTTGATTCCCGAACAAAAGGACATTTGCATGCAGGTCTGCATGCAGTTAAAGTTGAGGTTAGAGGAAGATCCGAGTTTCCTTCAAAAGTAAACACTGCTGATGAAACTTGGCTACATCATTTTGACTTTGAGAGCAAACAGCAAAGCTCAATGTGGAGATCTCCTTCATCGCCAACCCCCAAAAATGCTTCTGCTGGGAAAGTTATGGTCATCTCATTCTTTGATATTCATGGAATGGTTTATCAGCATGCTTTACCTGCACACACACACATCAGTGACTGGACAAAACAACAGGGATGTCCTGAAAACATTGCAAGTCCATATCAGTCGTTAACGACCACATTTCCGTGAAGCAGGCTGGATGCTGCACCACGATAATGCGCGGCCACATGTTGCCAATGTTGTTGCGGAATATCTTGCAGAATTCAAGGTGAAGTGCATTCCTCACCCTCCCTATAGTCTGTATTTAGCCCTATGTGACTTTTTCCTGTTCCCTGACTTGAAGAAACGCCTTCGTGGGAGGCATTACCCATCATCAGAAGCAGTAGTGAAGGCTGCGGAGGCGATTTTGAAGGATCTCTCAAAAAATGGTTTCCAGCATGTCTTTGAAGACTGGCAGAAACGCTGGGATTAGTGCATCGCATTCAGGGGAGACTATTTTGAGAAGGACCGTCAAAGTTATGAAGATAAGTAAAGGTATGTTGTCAAAAAAAGTTTGATCATTCTTTATTGTACAGCCCTCGTAGTACTCAACTATCAAGCGAACAGAATTGGTTATTGCACACGATATATCTACCTTAGTTGTGAGTAGTTTGCGTTTTTGCATTCATGGTAATTTTCAACCGCACACATTTCAAATGTAATTTAACCTGCACCCACTCATTACACTTAGCGTTTCCTTCACACGATTTCCAAAGGCAGAGTAAACAGACTTAAATCATACCAAAACAACTTCTGCGCCGCAAGCCCTTTTAACCAGATTAACAAAGCGCTTTACATTTCCCTCTATTTCTCGTTGCTCCCTTTTGTTCTCAGCCTCCCGCTTCCTTTCCTTTACGATACGACAAAATAAATTGTGATATATTAAAGGGGAAGGAATAAGTACCTACATATAATATGCATTAAAAGTTAAAGGTAAAATTCCAAGAAATAAAAGAATAACATAAACTAACGAATGCTTTAACATTTCCACCTTTTTATGTTTTACGCCAGTGTTCCTCAAACTCTTCTGCCTCAAGGACCCCCTTATCATCTAATAACTTGTTCGTGGTCCCCCATAGTTTGGTAACTCAATTTATATTGTTACATGACGGTTTTGGGGGCGTTGATAGGAATTGCGAGTGGTGCAAAGGTACAGGGTTTGGAACCCGGTGCGGAGATCATATGCTTCATGACAAAACTACAAGGTTTTATAGGGGTTTAAAAGGTAACGGGTTTTAACCTTTAACCGCATGTAACTCGGAACGTAGCTATGGATAAGGTAGAGCAGAAAAAACGTCTACTTCGAAATGAACTGAGTAACTGTATTACAGAGATGCCTAGCTTTTCTACAGGGCACTCCCTGGATCTGGATGAGATCGAGGCACTTTGGTAACATTTAAATACATAACGTAGCGCAACTATACCTTTACAGATGCGTTGCTTGTATGGCTGAACCTTGTGTAACTGGCAAGAGATGTACGGTCCGGTGCACCCTGCTGGCGATCCTACTCGTAGCCGCAATTACAAAATAAACTCTTGTTAATGTTAAAATAGCCATCCAACATAGAGACATCAGCAAGTCCGCTCTCAAATCTCTCTGTCAAGTCCCGCGGATGCTAACTCAACCAAGCTTAAATAGGGGTCCTACCCAATAGCCAACTCAGCGATACACACGCTAACTGTTAATTTCCTCCCAACTATTGCACCATATTGTGCAATCATTGTTTACAACATGGAGAACATATTTAGACCTGTTACTGAGCACCTAAGCATTATTTTCCTTGATCAGCAGAATGTGTGATTCGTTGTTTACAACATGAAGAACATGTTGAGACCTGTTACTGAGCACCTAAGCATTATTTCCCTTGATCAGCAGAATGTGTGATTCGTTGTTTACAACATGAAGAACATGTTGAGACCTGTTACTGGCCACCAAAGCATTATTTCCCTTGATCAGCAGAATGTGTGATTCGTTGTTTACAACATGAAGAACATGTTGAGACCTGTTACTGGCCACCAAAGCATTATTTCCCTTGATCAGCAGGATGTGTGATTCGTTGTTTACAACATGAAGAACATGTTTATACCTGTTACTGGCCACCTAAGCATTATTTCCCTTGATCAGCAGAATGTGTGATTCGTTGTTTACAACATGAAGAACATGTTTATACCTGTTACTGGCCACCTAAGCATTATTTCCCTTGATCAGCAGAATGTGTGATTCGTTGTTTACAACATGAAGAACATGTTTATACCTGTTACTGGCCACCTAAGCAATATTTCCCTTGATCAGCAGAATGTGTGATTCGTTGTTTACAACAAGAAGAACATGTTTATACCTGTTACTGGCCACCTAAGCATTATTTCCCTTGATCAGCAGAATGTGTGATTCGTTGTTTACAACATGAAGAACATGTTTATACCTGTTACTGGCCACCTAAGCAATATTTCCCTTGATCAGCAGAATGTGTGATTCGTTGTTTACAACATGAAGAACAAGTTGAGACCTGCTACTGGCCACCTAAGCATTATTTCCCTTGATCAGCAGGATGTGTGATTCGTTGTTTACAACATGAAGAACATGTTGAGACCTGTTACTGGCCACCTAAGCAATATTGCCCTTGATCAGCAGAATGTGTGATTCGTTGTTTACAACATGAAGAACATGTTGAGACCTGTTACTGCCCACCAAAGCATTATTTCCCTTGATCAGCAGAATGTGTGATTCGTTGTTTACAACATGAAGAACATGTTGAGACCTGTTACTGGCCACCTAAGCACTATTTCCCTTGATCAGCAGAATGTGTGATTCGTTGTTTATAACATGAAGAACATGTTTATACCTGTTACTGGCCACCTAAGCAATATTTCCCTTGATCAGCAGGATGTGTGATTCGTTGTTTACAACATGAAGAACATGTTGAGACCTGTTACTGGCCACCTAAGCATTATTTCCCTTGATCAGCAGAATGTGTGATTCGTTGTTTACAACATGAAGAACATGTTTATACCTGTTACTGGCCACCTAAGCAATATTTCCCTTGATCAGCAGGATGTGTGATTCGTTGTTTACAACATGAAGAACATGTTTATACCTGTTACTGGCCACCTAAGCAATATTTCCCTTGATCAGCAGAATGTGTGATTCGTTGTTTACAACATGAAGAACATGTTTATACCTGTTACTGGCCACCTAGGCATTATTTCCCTTGATCAGCAGGATGTGTGATTCGTTGTTTACAACATGAAGAACATGTTGAGACCTGTTACTGGCCACCAAAGCATTATTTCCCTTGATCAGCACGATGTGTGATTCATTGTTTACATAATTGAGAACATGTTGAGACCTGTTACTGGCCACCTAAGCATTATTTCCCTTGATCAGCACGATGTGTGATTCATTGTTTTCATCATTGAGAACATGTTGAGACCTGTTACTGGCCACCTAAGCATTATTTCCCTTGATCAGCACGATGTGTGATTCATTGTTTTCATCATTGAGAACATGTTGAGACCTGTTACTGGCCACCTAAGCATTATTTCCCTTGATCAGCAGGATGTGTGATTCGTTGTTTACAACATGAAGAACATGTTGAGACCTGTTACTGGCCACCTAGGCATTATTTCCCTTGATCAGCAGGATGTGTGATTCGTTGTTTACAACATGAAGAACATGTTGAGACCTGTTACTGGCCACCAAAGCATTATTTCCCTTGATCAGCAGAATGTGTGATTCGTTGTTTACAACATGAAGAACATGTTTATACCTGTTACTGGCCACCTAGGCATTATTTCCCTTGATCAGCAGAATGTGTGATTCGTTGTTTACAACATGAAGAACATGTTTATACCTGTTACTGGCCACCTAAGCAATATTTCCCTTGATCAGCAGGATGTGTGATTCGTTGTTTACAACATGAAGAACATGTTTATACCTGTTACTGGCCACCTAAGCATTATTTCCCTTGATCAGCAGAATGTGTGATTCGTTGTTTACAACATGAAGAACATGTTTATACCTGTTACTGGCCAACTAAGCAATATTTCCCTTGATCAGCAGGATGTGTGATTCGTTGTTTACAACATGAAGAACATGTTTATACCTGTTACTGGCCACCTAAGCAATATTTCCCTTGATCAGCAGAATGTGTGATTCGTTGTTTACAACATGAAGAACATGTTTATACCTGTTACTGGCCACCTAGGCATTATTTCCCTTGATCAGCAGGATGTGTGATTCATTGTTTACAACATGAAGAACATGTTGAGACCTGTTACTGGCCACCTAAGCATTATTTCCCTTGATCAGCAGGATGTGTGATTCATTGTTATCATCATTGAGAACATGTTGAGACCTGTTACTGGCCACCAAAGCATTATTTCCCTTGATCAGCACGATGTGTGATTCGTTGTTTACAACATGAAGAACATGTTGAGACCTGTTACTGGCCACCAAAGCATTATTTCCCTTGATCAGCACGATGTGTGATTCATTGTTTACATAATTGAGAACATGTTTTGAGACCTGTTACTGGCCACCTAAGCATTATTTCCCTTGATCAGCACGATGTGTGATTCATTGTTTTCATCATTGAGAACATGTTGAGACCTGTTACTGGCCACCTAAGCATTATTTCCCTTGATCAGCAGGATGTGTGATTCGTTGTTTACAACATGAAGAACATGTTGAGACCTGTTACTGGCCACCTAGGCATTATTTCCCTTGATCAGCAGGATGTGTGATTCGTTGTTTACAACATGAAGAACATGTTGAGACCTGTTACTGGCCACCAAAGCATTATTTCCCTTGATCAGCAGAATGTGTGATTCGTTGTTTACAACATGAAGAACATGTTTATACCTGTTACTGGCCACCTAGGCATTATTTCCCTTGATCAGCAGAATGTGTGATTCGTTGTTTACAACATGAAGAACATGTTTATACCTGTTACTGGCCACCTAAGCAATATTTCCCTTGATCAGCAGGATGTGTGATTCGTTGTTTACAACATGAAGAACATGTTTATACCTGTTACTGGCCACCTAAGCATTATTTCCCTTGATCAGCAGAATGTGTGATTCGTTGTTTACAACATGAAGAACATGTTTATACCTGTTACTGGCCACCTAAGCATTATTTCCCTTGTTCAGCAGAATGTGTGATTCGTTGTTTACAACATGAAGAACATGTTTATACCTGTTACTGGCCACCTAAGCATTATTTCCCTTGATCAGCAGGATGTGTGATTCGTTGTTTACAACATGAAGAACATGTTTATACCTGTTACTGGCCACCTAAGCATTATTTCCCTTGATCAGCAGAATGTGTGATTCGTTGTGTACAACATGAAGAACATGTTTATACCTGTTATTGGCCACCTAAGCAATATTTCCCTTGATCAGCAGAATGTGTGATTCGTTGTTTACAACATGAAGAACATGTTTATGCCTGTTACTGGCCACCTAAGCAATATTTCCCTTGATCAGCAGAATGTGTGATTCGTTGTTTACAACATGAAGAACATGTTTATACCTGTTACTGGCCAACTAAGCATTATTTCCCTTGATCAGCAGGATGTGTGATTCGTTGTTTACAACATGAAGAACATGTTGAGACCTGTTACTGGCCACCTAAGCAATATTTCCCTTGATCAGCAGAATGTGTGATTCGTTGTTTACAACATGAAGAACATGTTGAGACCTGTTACTGGCCACCAAAGCTTATTTCCCTTGATCAGCAGAATGTGTGATTCGTTGTTTACAACATGAAGAACATGTTGAGACCTGTTACTGGCCACCTAAGCATTATTTCCCTTGATCAGCAGAATGTGTGATTCGTTGTTTACAACATGAAGAACATGTTGAGACCTGTTACTGGCCACCTTAGCAATATTTCCCTTGATCAGCAGGATGTGTGATTCGTTGTTTACAACATGAAGAACATGTTTATACCTGTTACTGGCCACCTAAGCATTATTTCCCTTGATCAGCAGAATGTGTGATTCGTTGTTTACAACATGAAGAACATGTTTATACCTGTTACTGGCCACCTAAGCAATATTTCCCTTGATCAGCAGGATGTGTGATTCGTTGTTTACAACATGAAGAACATGTTTATACCTGTTACTGGCCACCTAAGCAATATTTCCCTTGATCAGCAGAATGTGTGATTCGTTGTTTACAACATGAAGAACATGTTTATACCTGTTACTGGCCACCTAGGCATTATTTCCCTTGATCAGCAGGATGTGTGATTCGTTGTTTACAACATGAAGAACATGTTGAGACCTGTTACTGGCCACCAAAGCATTATTTCCCTTGATCAGCACGATGTGTGATTCGTTGTTTACAACATGAAGAACATGTTGAGACCTGTTACTGGCCACCAAAGCATTATTTCCCTTGATCAGCAGGATGTGTGATTCATTGTTTTCATCATTGAGAACATGTTGAGACCTGTTACTGGCCACCAAAGCATTATTTCCCTTGATCAGCACGATGTGTGATTCGTTGTTTACAACATGAAGAACATGTTGAGACCTGTTACTGGCCACCAAAGCATTATTTCCCTTGATCAACACGATGTGTGATTCGTTGTTTACAACATGAAGAACATGTTGAGACCTGTTACTGGCCACCTAAGCATTATTTCCCTTGATCAGCAGGATGTGTGATTCATTGTTTTCATCATTGAGAACATGTTGAGACCTGTTACTGGCCACCAAAGCATTATTTCCCTTGATCAGCACGATGTGTGATTCATTGTTTACATAATTGAGAACATGTTGAGACCTGTTACTGGCCACCTAAGCATTATTTCCCTTGATCAGCAGGATGTGTGATTCATTGTTTACAACATGGATAACATGTTGTGTCCCGTTACTGACCACCTAAGCCTTATTTTCCTTGATCAGCAGGATGTGTGATTCATTGTTTGCAACATGCAGAACATGTTTAGACCTGTTACTGGCCACCTAAACATTATTTCCCTTGACCAACAGGATGTGTGATTCATTGTTTACAACATGGAGAACCAGTTGAGGCCTGTTACAGGCCACCTGTGCATTATTTCACTTGACCAGAAGGATGTGTGATTCACCAGTCCAAAGTACATGTTTTGCCAGTCAGCAGAATTTAAGCTTAATCATCTACCAACAGCTTTTCCCAAACTCGGGGTGTCGGAAATAACTGTTTCATAATAATTATTGTAGTAATTTCCAGATCTTGCTCAGCTTATACACGCAACAAAATAAACCAGGCGACTTTTGGTTGAATTTATACTTGGAATTTAAATAATTACTGTATGTATAATTTAAGATAATTTCTTGTATATTAATAATGAACTAAAAATTAAAGTTAAATTAAACAAAGTAAACTTGTGAATAAAATGTATTTTAAATAAATTATATATATTTTTAAATTGCATGTATTGAATATATTATTTTTTCACTTTGAAGTAAATTTTATACAAGTTTGCCTAACTAGAGTTTTATTTAACTTTAGCCTTACATCAGTAAAAATTTGAAATAGCACACTCTTTGGATTACCCAAGGATTGATAACATTAGGCACAATATGTTATAAGAATGAATTTATTTTCCATGTAAAGAAACCATTTTATACATATAAAAAGTTATTCATAATGTTCAGAATGCACCATTTGACCATTTCAACAAAGTTAGTATTGGGTTACTAAAACATCAGTTTATGTGGAAAAAGCATGCAACTTTGTTCATTGGAATGTATTAGTGTGAACAATGCAGCTATTTTTTATTGAATGAGCTTAGTTAAGCTGGGCTTAATGTTGTTGATTTTTACTCTTAAATCAGTTTCTGCATAGTTTCAACTATTTTTATTGAATGAGCTCAGTTAAGCTGGACTTAATGTTTGTGATTTTTACTCTTAAGTCAGTTTCTACATTGGCAAGTAGTTGCTCTTCAATAGCTTAATGTTGTACAACGCTGAAAATGTTTGCTCGCACAGATAGATGGGTAGGAAGGGCACAATATGCTTTAGTGCTTTGGTAGCAAGTTCATTAAATTCACCCTGCGCTAGAAACCAAAATTTTGCAAGTTCATTTTCCTGGTATACAACCTTCCATCATTTGCTGTTAGTTGGTCCTGTTCTTTTTCTGAAGGGCTATAAAATCTGCCTATGTCTTATTTCTGGAAAGGATACTTTATCCACTCATTCTGATCATCTGCCGGTGCTGGAAAGTACTTCCTCAAAGTTTTGATGGGCCCTTCAGGTATTCTGCTATGGCTTCTACATTATTTTTAGGCAAAGTTTCTTCTGATTAAGTCAGAAATTGTTCCAAAATAGGAAAGGAGCCTAAGAATTTCTTTTCTACATGACCTATCTACACTTGAAGTTTTCCTGTCATTGCTTCAATTTTCTCATGAGCCGTGAAAACACCTGGTTTTAGTACTTGCAATTTTTTGTTTAGTTCATTTAAGATGCTAGCTAGATATGTCACTTTTTACAACTATTCAAAGTCAACATAGTCGTTTGTTGAAAGGAAACTTTTCGTGCTTTCTATCTTCAAAAACATAAAAAATGTTAAGTAAAACGTATGTAGTTCAGCACCAAGCAGATAAGTGACTCAGTAAATACAATTCTACGTTTTCTATAGTTTTAATTCAACATTATAACTTGACTTAAGGAACTTCCTCGCGGACCCCCGGGTGTCCGCAGACAACACTTTGAGAAACACTGTTTTACGCTACACTGGATTGTCAGCAGTTTTGAAGAGTTCATGCTTTTCCACATTTCAGAACGCTGTTACTGAGCCAATTTCCATGGTAATTCTAGTACTCACTTGTTCTAAAACGCCGTGTACGTAGATATCATTAAGATTAGCCCAATGACATTAACTCTTCAGTAACACTAAAAAGCTTACCTGTAGTCTTCAGAGTTGCATGCATACCTTCATTTAAGAGGTCCTGAGTCTCTTTCGCTTTTCTTAATTTCGTGTAGAATAAGCTATCTAGATAAACTTTCCTAGGGCGTTACTTTATTTTCAAGAGACGAACGAATGAGAATGACAAGGGGGCACTTAGCACCTCGAGCAATGAAACCTTTGCTGCTCGTGCTTCTAACTTGGGAGGAGGTGGTGAAGTGAGAGGGTAGTAAGGATGGCCCGATTGAGGCGAGATGACAACAGTAGGCAGGGTTCCTAACAATTAGTTTAAAACTCTCCAGTGAGATCTCGTGAAACCAGGTCCCCTCTCCCCCTACGGCCCGGAACTCGAAGACCTCTCCGAAACTGGAGAGTAAGCGATGCACTTAACTGGCATGCCCAAACTCCCGCCGACGCTTGAAATCCTAAAATGACCAACCGGGGTGAAAAATTAAATGAAGTTAGGAGTAAAGATAAATGAACCTGCAGGAAATTTGGGAGATGTAACTATCCTTTACAGTATTCGCCTGCCTCGTTAGCATAGAGAGTAGCGTGTCTGCCTCACGTTCAAGAGGTCCCAAGTTAGAATCTCGGTCAGGGTGAGTTACCTGGATAAGGCTGTTACCGGGATTTTCTCTTATCCCTCAAGATGAATGCCGGGTAACTCTAAGCTCCATGGACCCCGGATTCATTTGAGCATCATTTCACCCAATTCAGTTATGACCTAACGTTGGAGGACGTAAAAATTACAAAAAAAAAATCCAGTATTCAGTTAGCCCATGGATGAGTGGTTAGACCACCTGGTTCTCACTAAGGCGGTCCCAGTTCGATCCCAGGAACCACAAAGTGAGATTTGTGGTGAACAACATGGCGCTGGGGCGGGTTTTCTCCGGGTCCTCGGTTTACCCGCCAGCATTTCACCAATTGTTCCATCATCATCTTTCCTATCACTCATCTTGCCCTCACACAATCATCCAGTTCCTTCACCCTCACACCAGACATCGAGCTGATCATCTATTCTGGTTCTCTATCACGACGCAGAGCTTCAGTTCCTTAGATCAGCCATTAACAGATAGAGGAACAAGAATCCCCTAACGCTGCGATAAACGGTACTACTAGGGATTTGGTGAAGAAGAAGATGAAGAGGAGGAGGAGGAAGAGGAGGAGGAGGAAGAGGAGGAAGAGGAAGAAGAAGAGGAGGAAGAGGAAGAAGAAGAGGAGGAAGAGGAAGAAGAAGAGGAGTAAGAGTAGGAAGAGGAGGAAGAGTAGGAAGAGGAGGAAGAGGAAGAGGAGGAAGAGGAAGAGGAGGAGGAGGAAGAGGAAGAGGGAGAGGAGAAGGAGAGGAGTAGAGGAGGAGGAAGAGGAGGAGGAAGAATTCATTTACCAATCCGGGGAAACCCTTAAAACAAATCATAGATCAACAAGTTAAGTTATGGGCATTGCACCCACGAACTAGCAAATGCGCACCACAGAAGCTACCACTTACGCCATCTCGCTCGTTTTCAGAAGATAAAAGCTACCATTTGATCTATTTCGTTTATTTGCCGTCCCCAAATATTACATTTACGTCACCAGGGAATTAGTGTTAAACCATTTTTTCCCACAACATTTGTATATTTTTCTGTCTTTAAAAATGGACCACTATTGTAACTCTAGGAATAATGGAAGCGTCATCAGTGCAAAGCTAAATACGGGTTGTTCGGCTACACCTCAGGCTGCAGCTAATGGGCTTTCTCCCTCAAAGCAATACGAGGGTGGTCTGAACATTTTCCGACCTAATAAACATACAAGACATCTTCTCAGATTTTGGTTTTCAACATGGCCTCCTTGTAACCCTACACACTTCTCCCACCGATGCTCCAATCTCTGTAACCCGTTCAAATAGTACTCGGCGTTTTTCTCTGCAAAATAATTGTTCACGAACGTGATTGCCTCTTTATTTGACGAAAATCTCTGTCCTCCGAGCGCAATTTGCAGATGAGTGAACAAAAAGATGTTGCTTTGTGCTAGATCTCATGTGTAAGGTGAATGGTCAAGCATTTCAAACCGTAATTCGTGGATTTTCACCATTGCAGCCGCTGAGGTGCGAGACGGTGCGTTGTCTAGGTGAAACAGGATTTCCTTTTTCTGCAAATGTGGCCGTTTTTCCCCAAGTTCTACCTTTATCTTGTCAAGTAATGATGCGTAGTATGCTCCTTTAATGGTTTTGCCTTTATGAATATAATCGATTAAACTAACACCATCAACAGTCGCCAACACTTTCCCAGCCAAAAAAAAAAAAAACAGTTTTAGCTTCTTTTGGAGCCAGTTCCCTCTTTGCAGTCCACTGTTTGGACTGTATTTTGGTTTCGGGCGTATAATGGTGTATCCAAGTTTCATCTACAGTAATTAGTTGGTACCAAAACTCGGATTTACTGCACCTAAACTGCGCCAACAGAGCGTCCAAAATGTTCATTCGAACAAGCTGTTGGTCTAACGTGAGCAAACGCGGCACCGAACGTGCGGACAGCTTTCTCGTATCTAAATGTTGTTTAATATGTGACAAACACATTCTTTTGACCTGCTCATAGCCTCTGCTATCTCTCGCACTTTAATTCGGTGGTCGCTGAACTTTGGTGATGTTTTCTTCGATGGTTTCAGTATTTGGACGTCCCGAACGTTCATCGTCTCCCAAGCTCTTAGGATCACGTTTAAATTCTTCTTCATCTTCATGGCATAGGCAATCATGTGCCTGTTCCGCCTTCGAAGTCCTCCAGCCATCGTTTCCTGGTTCTGTCCACCGATCTCCTACATTTAGGATGATACTGTAATATTTGTCTTGTAAGTCTATTATCTGGCATTCTTTCAACATGTTCCTTCCATTTTTGTTTGAGATCTTTTAACCTATTCATTCATACTAAAAATGTCCAGCTCTTCTCTTATATTTTCATTTCTTATTAAGTCCCTCTACGTGCATCCTTTCACACTTCTCAAGAATTTCATTTCTGAAGCCTGTATTTTACTCTGTTGATTTTTAGTTAACGTCCAAGTCTCACTTCCGTATGTCAGTATAGGTACAGCCATAACTTTGTAGAACTTTTATTTTGTTTCTTTGCGTATTTTGTTTCTAAATGTTCTATTTATTGTTCCACACACTCTTTGAAATTTGCATATTTTATTGTAGACATGATATTCCTTGCCATAACTAACATCAGTTACCAAGTAGTTAAAATGGCTTACCTGTTCAATGCAACGATTATTTATAACTAGTTTTGTTCTAATTGGCTCTTTCCCAATGAATGCCATTACCTTTGATTTTATAAAAGAAATTTTCATGTTATATTGCTTACAAAGTTCACTAAGTTTAAAAATAGATTTTTGCAGGGCAGACTCGCTATTTTGTATAATAACTAATTCGTCAGCAAACAATAAAATATTTAAAAAGTTTTTATCTGAAATCTTAAAACCTACATTCACTAGCTGCTTCCATTTGCACACTAAGTCCTCAATGTAAATACTAACGTTTAAATTCAGCTGCCAAAATTTCACTGTGGTAAATTATGGTGCATAGTCTCCATACACAAAATTCAACTTATCTTTGATTGCGTAGGCGTATTGCCTTTCAAAAACAAATATTTAATGACAGCTCGATATTTGATTTTGTCCATTTTCACAAAAACACTCACATCAACTCACTCAAACGACTGTTACATAACAACTGAATGTCCAAAATGGCTCTAACTTTGGTGAATTACTGCCAACAGATGGACAACAAAATGCACTAGGTTTTATTTACGAGTGCTGCCATCTTCGTGCTGAGATCGGAAACTTTTCAGACTCCCCTCGTAGCCCATGTACAACAATAACCACTGTGTGTGGTTCCACGCTCCAGAATATTCCTTTAGGTAGTTTCGATTAGGTTCTTTTTTCAAAACTTTTTCTCCGAATTCGTACCATATACAAGTATCTGGGTAGAGCCAGCGGTTAGTGGGCAGAGACACTGAGCTGAGTTGAATGGGATGCAGTGCACAGTACTGAGAGCAGTGCAATTGTGAGTGCTGCTTCAGTAGTTCAGTTGGGAGTTAAAGCTCTATTTTTAATTTATATGTGCCTCTTTAACTCTTGGCTGTCAGCGTCGCATTCCAGAATGAGCGTGAAATACCGCTTACTTTTGCTCAGAGTCCCAGAGCTTGAGGTCGCTTACATGTCGTAAATGTACGACATGGGACCACCGTGTTTACTTCCCTTCCTAAGTCATGCTGAGGATATTTTTTACACCGGAAAAAGTATATCGCCTCTACTGAGTATGAACGCACGACTTTGAGATTTTTATGCTTCGACTCGATGGACCAGTTATATCTTGCTCTAAAAATGTCAAGGGTAAAGTGTCTGCTAAGCTAAGTGACAAAGTGATAAAAAATTAAAACACACCATTGCTGGTGTCTTTATTTGTTACGGTATTATTTGCGTTTAACTGAAACCTGAAACAGTATGCAATATTGTCTTACAAAAGCATTAAATATTAATAGCTTTTATCGGATCTGCTTATATAAAATAGGATCCAAGACGGAACTTAATCACATTGAATTCAGTTGCAGCTATGCAAGTTCAAAATAAATTAATCGAGTTTCGCAAAATTAACTCCTTAACTAGTAATTAAATATTAACACCGTTTGGAATCTTGCATCTCGCAATAGAAGGGCGAGTTGGGGCGTGAAAATCACGTTTGCGGTTACGGTTTCAATGCATAGGATTGCGAATTTTTCAACCCATGTACACAACAATATGAGAAAACAGCATTGATAGCGATCCATGAGTTACAAACACTAATAGCTGGAGGACGTGTGGTACTAGAATTATCTCCTTTCTATGCTGCATAAATGCAGTGCAAGTCCTTTCTTGGGCTTTATTATTACTATTTCTATTACGTGCTTACATCAAAGATTGTACTCTATCTAAACAATCAAATGAATTCATCAGAAGTATACATTTTCCTAAAATGAAGTGCTAGAAAGGTATCTGTCCCTCTGTCAATATCTGGAAAACCGGCCAATGTTTTACGTTACACTTCCGTTGTGAATGATGACCATACGTTGTGTTATGCTACCTTAATTCTGAATTAGGTATTTTACACGAATAAGGCAGAATAAGCCGTGCTTCTGAGCGCTTTGTGAATAAGGACATGTTGCACAAAATTCACTGACATCTACACAAATACGAGTTGTGTTAAAAAACCGAACTTCTGAAATAGCGTACCAATCAGCATTGTGGCTACTGAGGGCACCTAGCACCAGGTTTAAACCACAAACTGTCATTTGCTACATTTCGCTCAGACAGTTAGCAAGCGAACCACAGTTGCTGAAGTAAGCACGTGTACAGATTGCTCGTCGAATTACTGACAAAGTAACAATGAAGATATTTGAAGAACAACATGTGTGTGAAATTATGCTACAAACTTGGATGCAGTCCTACTCACGTTCAAGAGGTCCCGAGTTCGAATCTCGGTCAGGGTGAGTTACCTGGATAAGGTTTTTTCCGGAGCTTTCCCTAATCCTGAAAGACGAATGTCAGGTAACTCTAAGCTCTATGGACCCTGGGCTCATTTGAGCATCATTTCACCCATTCAATTCATCGTCCGATATGACTTAACGTTCGAGGACGTAAATAAAAAAAACCAAAAAAGTGATATTGGTTGCGTTTATTATTATTATTATTATTATTATTATTATTATTATTATTATTATTATTATTATTATTATTATTATTATTATTATTATTATTATTATTATTATTATTATTATTATTATTATTATTATTATTATTATTATTATTATTATTATTATTATTATTATTATTATTATTATTATTATTATTATTATTATTATTATTATTATTATTATTATTATTATTATTATTATTATTATTATTATTATTATTATTATTATTATTATTATTATTATTATTATTATTATTATTATTATTATTATTATTATTATTATTATTATTATTATTATTATTATTATTATTATTATTATTATTATTATTATTATTATTATTATTATTATTATTATTATTATTATTATTATTATTATTATTATTATTATTATTATTATTATTATTATTATTAGTATTAGTATTATTATTATTAATAACATTATTATTATTATTAGTATTATTATTATTAATAACATTATTATTAATATTATTATCATTATTATTAATACTATTATTAATATTATTATCATTATTATGATTGTTATTATCATTATTATTATTATTATCATTATTATTAATAATAAGGAGGAAGAGGAGGAGGGGGAGGGGAAGAGGAACGGAGGAGGAGGAGGAGGAGGAGGAGGAGGAGGAGGAGGAGGAGGAGGAGGAGGAGGAGGAGGAGGAGGAGGAGGGAGAGGAGGAGGGAGAGGAGGAGGAAGAGGAAGAACACTACATATTCTGGTAGTAAAAACGTGTTTATGGGGATTCACTCCTCACTTCTTTTAATAGAAAAAATAGAAATAAAATCACAATAAGTGGCTTTATAATTATTAAACAATTTAGTCACTAATGTCGAAAATGTACATACAATCTTGGAATTAATACGTTTTCATTATTTTAATAATTGTCAACTTAGAGCCATTTTAATGCGGTTAGCATATTCATGGGCCGTCTTTTATTGATCCAATGCACACACTGGATCTTTTAGTGTCAATTTCCCTTTCCCAACTGTCGGCTCAATTATTCAAAACAATGTGTAGTTGTAAGTAGCCCTATAAAGTTGAATAAAATGCATCTCTTATTTCTTTCAGTTTTCTTCTGGTTTCTTTTGCGCCTCATTTAAAACAGCAGCTGTAACCTTCTGACTAAGAAAGTCTTTTTAACTTCATTTTTGTCACAATGTACGGCATTAGGAAGGGAAAACTTTAGTTCTTCTGTTCCCTAGTTCCCCTTTGCTTTCTTCCCCTAACATCACGAACAAACTTGGACAATTAAACTGGTCGCTGTCATCGCAGGGGAGATTCGCAGCAGAGGAAAGGGGGATGCCAGGGGGGATATTACACTGAGCTGTTTAGATGTAGCTGGATGTTTTCCAGAAGTTGGTTAAAGGGTGAAAGTTAATATCTCATCTCTAGAACCCCTCTTCAGCTTTCAATCTCGACACCTTCACATCGTGGAAACGTTGTTTGACAAGGTGTCTCAGCGGGGATGTTGTTGCTGTGTTGCTTTAAGAAATTGTTCAGAAACTGTTACTCCCGTTATTATTTATGAATATAAATTGTGTTGTTTTCATCTTTCTTTAGTTAAACATAACACTTATTACTGTATATACCTCACATATTCGTTGAACCTAGACTGTTATCTGTTGATACAGATTCACATGCTACAATTTTAGAACTCGCTCATTGTTCCTCCTTCAAAGGAGTTTTCTTCCTGTTAAGATGTGTTATTACCATTGGCCTTAACCACATCGATTTGATTCTTTCTATAACTCTTTTATTGGATCTTCTGACAAGGTTTTATATGCACTTAGTTTGCTAGAAATTTGTGTAGCAATTAACATCTAGAGTCTTTCATAGCAACCCTTATTCACTGCCATAATCACTGGCAGCGGGCTGACTTGATTTGGACCTCCCTCCGCGACACATAATATAAACTTCGTTCGGTACCACAGTTGGCACAACTGGAGTTTCGTTTTAAAGACACGAAATTTCATAATTTTTTGGTGTGGTTGGTTGCTGGTACACTACATTGGCTGCTGAAAGTACGGTAAGGAGACACTGTGATGGGAAAGCACTTACGTATATTTTTAAAGGAGCAGAGATGGACCTATACACGGAAGAAAACCTTGCGTTCTCTGAAACCATACATTTATCACTTGGAACAAATGCACATCTAATAACCATTTAAGCAAATAGAACCCTTCATATTGTCCCATAGTACAAGCCAATAAAATCAGAAATTCTCTAAACGCCTTACCCTGTACTCGTTCCCGTCTTTTCAAAAATAATAATAAATAAAAAATAAAAGTTAAATAAATGTATATAATCTTGTACATTTATTAAATTTTATATATAATATAAAGTCTGAGTAGCTGGCATGCTTCATTTATAAGAGTATTCACTCAGAGTGATCGATGTTCCCCTTTCCTTCAAAAACGTTTTCAACTCGTGTCCGAGTCATCTTCAGTGAAGTCTGCTACAACTACTGCATGAGAGCATTCGGCTGCCTCGCCAAGAAAGTTAAGACTCCGCCCATTGGAGGTCTCCTGATTTCTGATGCCAAACTTTGGAACTGGAACATTGGTACAAATTTTACTGGGCACAGATGATTGGTTGTCACCTGTGATATTAACAGATTGAAGTTGCATCGTCTCTGAATGTGAAGAAGATAAACTGTTGGATGTTTGTTGAGGCAAATGTACTTCCTCTTCTATCTCAGTTTCTGGAACGATACCCTGGTTACCAGCTTTCTGCTGAAATAGATGTACTTTCTCTTCCAACTGATTCATGGTTGTCCTAGATTTGTTAAATTCTGAGTTAAATTTTACTTTATCTATAGTATATGTTTTCATAATAGTTGACTGAGCTTCATCGGTCTTAACGTAATTAACTTGTTTAATAAATTGTAGAACACTATTAAATGATGGTATATCAAACTTCAGAATATCTTCCTTTTCACTATTTAGTATATAAATTTTTTCCCAAATATCCAGTTCACTAACAGATTTTACATGTCTAAGTAGTTGTATATTTTGACCAATTATACGGTTACATTTCCAGAAGTGATTGGCAATTGTTGTTTTGTCTATTTGTTTAAGTTTTATAATTTTCAAGTGTTCCATTTGACGAGTTTTAAGACTTCTCTTAGTTCTTCCAATATACTATGATTCAATTATTACAAGGTATTTTGTATACTCCAGAAAATGTTGATTTATCGATGGTGTTACTTAACGGTTTCATTAGTAAATTCTTGAGACTGAAGTTGCTTTTGGGGCTAACAATGAAACACCGCTAATTGATGTAAAATAGGATTGTAGTTGTTTTTTTTTTTTTTTTTTTTTTTTTACGTCCTCCAACGTAAAGTCATATCGGACGATGAATGGAATGGGTGAAATGATGCTCAAATGAGCCCGGGGTCCATAAAGCTTAGAGCTACCCGACATTCGTCTTTCAGGATAAGGGAAAACCTCGGAAAAAACCTTATCCAGGTAACTCACCCTGAGCGAGATTCGAACTCGGGACCTCTTGAACGTGAGGCAGACATGCTACCACCACGCTACCGAGGCCGGACTGTAGTTGTTTGCTTTGATATAAATATCCACATGCGTGTCCTTTCTATAAATGCCAAACTTCAGTTTATTATGATGTTTAAAAATCTTTAAATTCAAAAAGGGTAAGAATCCATTTTCTTCTATTTCCATGGTAAATTTAATAGACTCGTCTTAATAGTAACCAGAGTAACGTCAACTCACTCAGACATTTTTAAAGTGTGGTATAGATATGTAGGCTATAACCACTATGACATGGTAAGAGAGAGATCTCGAACCCTCCACCACAAATATTTCTGCCCATGCTAACCAGCTGGTCAGTTCTCTGGGTCAGTATGACCACAGAGCTCCTCGCAGGAGGAGGAGTTATTGCCCTCAGTTACTGCCGAGATGTCTAAGAGAGAGGTACATCCAGCTGTTGTACAACGAGTAATAATCAAGTTTCTTGTCAATGAAAACGTCGGTGCAGCTGAAATTTGCCGTCGGTTACTCCCACAGTTTGGGGAAAGAACCCTTTCATGGTCCAGAGTTAAACATTGGTGCCATGAGTTTAATAAAGGATGTGAACGTGTTGAAAACTTGGCCCACCCTTGCCGCCCATGCACCAGCTTCCATCCAGAAAACATCCAAGCTGTTCAAGACATCATCGAAGGGTATCGCCACGTCACAGTGCTTGAGATTTGTTGACAACTTCTCATAAGCTATGGGAGTGTCCAATCAATCATCCGAAAGGAGTTGAAATTGAGAAAAACGTCAGCTTGTTGGGTTTCGCGGTATCTCATTGCAGAACAGAAAGCAGTGCAAGTTCAAATGTATCGCATGCTTTTCACGCACTACGAAGAGGAATGTAATGCTTTTCTGGACAGAATCATCTTTTGTGATGAGACATGGGTGCATCATTACACATCCATATCAATGAGGACCAGTCTGGAGTGGAGGAGGAGTGGAGAGCAACCACCGGTGAAAGACTTCGTGCGCAACTGGCTCTGCACACGTCCTCGTACTTGCTATAAAGCTGGCATTAAAAACTCCCTGTCGGTTGGAACAAATGTATAGAAAACATGGGTGAGTATGTAGAAAAGTAAGAAAAATTTTACTTTCAATTATTCTTCATGTATAAATTTTCTGGAACGAAAGGCCTGTTTATATTTGATTGCCCCTCATACTTACAGCATAGCAAGTCGCCACAAAAGGAGCATATCTCATAGCATATGAGAACCCCTAGTGGTCTACCGAGGAACAAATGAGTCAGTTGAAGAATTTAATGTCATGGCCATGGTAGCACAGTTGGTTAGAGCAACCGCATGGAGGGCGTGAAATCCGTGGTTCAAATCCCGGCTATGGCATTGAATTTTTCAGTCAGGCTCTATTCATTCAAACATTTGTAAGAGTTGTTTGCAAAGCTATATAAACCTCAACAATAGTTGGTAAAGAAAATACGCCAGTAAGCAGGGAAAGCACATATTGTATTTCACCCAAAATTCTATACAGAGATTCCAGATAGGTAAATGTTTTGCTGTCCCAACAGTACTTTTTTATAAAAAGGTCTGTATTCGTCTATCTGTTTGTATGTCTGTGAATAGCTTAACTTAAAAAAGTAAAGTTGTATTGTGGTGTGGCAATTTCTCTTGATGTGGCCTTTTGGTGTGGTATGGCACAATGATTAATTATTATGTGTCGGTGAGCAAGAGTACTCTCTAAGGGTGCAGCAGTTATCATCAGCCAATGACATGTACTGCTTCAATTTCATGTGGAGTGTTTATTCCCACAGATCTTACTTGTCTGGTTGTTCGGCTTTTCTTATTTGCTCTCACTCTCGTTCCGTCGCGTTGTCTGTTTGAGAATATTTAATCCCACCACGTTTGAAATCTAACTGCACTACTACCTCGCCATCAGGTATTAAACTAACGTATCTTCTTCCTCTCGTTATAACCAACCGAGTGACGTTTCTCACCTCGCCCTACTCTCGGCTTCTTCCTAGAATTGTTTGTCTATCTCCACACTTTTTTTATTTGTTCTCTGTTTCACGCCTATCACGTGGTTTACGCTACATTTTATTGCGGAATTTATTTCTAAGATTTTACCTTATTGGTCATTTCCATTCACCGTCAACTGTGCAGCAGTCACGGGCCCAACTCCTAAAGTTGTATGACACTTCGGCACCATAACGGTACCCCATCCTGCCTCTACATATTTTCCTTAAACCTCGTTATTGTCTGAGGCTCCGTGATGATGACGGAATTTTGGGCTTCTATTGTCCTATTGTTTACGTATCCGACCTCGCCTGCCTGTTCTAGCTTAAGGCAACTTTTTCCTTATATTTATTTCATTTGCACGTTGTTCCTATTACAATATTTCTTTTTGACTTTAGTTCATATATTATCTATTCCCAATTGCTTATTAATAATTTATATGCAATAATTTCTAACATTCTTCTATCGGAAACCTGTGGTTTCCGCTTCAATTGCTACGGTGCTTCTTGCGCTAGACGAGTTAATGTCAAAGCAAATTATGGAACTCATGCCCACTGCGATTAACGCAAAGAATATATCGGCATGAATTCCGACGGTTAAATAACTGCTCATAAGTGAAAATTGCTTCATCTGTAAACATGACATGAAATGCTAATAGTACATCTTTAAAGGTGAAGAGGGTGACAAAACATTTTCTGCAGAATTCTTCTAACAGTGCGATGACTTGGGTGCAATTGTCGAGCGATGCTGTGAGAAACTTTTTGTTGATATTATTGTTTCATGATGGATTGGGGGGTGGGGGTTGATAGGAATTGTGAGAGGTGCAAAGGTACAGGATTTGGAACCCGGTGGCGAGATCATATGCTACATGACAAAACTACCAGGTGTTGTAGGGGTTTAAAAGGTACTTTAACTGCCTGTAACTGGGAGCGTAGATATGGATAGGGTAGAGCAGAAAGAAGTATCTACTTCAAAATAAACTGAGTAACTGTATTTCAGAGATGCCTAGCGTCTCCCTGGATCTGAATGAGATCAGGGGCGCTTTAGTAACATTTAAATACATAATAACATAATGCAACTATACCTTTAGCGATGCGTGGTTTGTATGGCTAAACCTTGTGCAACTGGCAAGAGATGTACGTTGCAGTGCACCCTGCTGGCGATCTTACTCGTAGTAGCACTTTAAAATAAACTCTTGTTAATGTTTATAGAGACCATCAGCAAGTCCCCTCTCAAATATCCCTGTCAAGTCCCGCGGGTGCTAACTCAACCAAGCTTAAATAGGGGTCCTACCTCAAAGGTCAACTCAGCGATTCCCACGCCATCTAATAATTTCCTCCAAACTGTTGCGCCATATTGTGCAATCATTGTTTAAATCATTGAAAACATGTTTCGATCTGTTACCGGTAACCTAAGCATTATTTCCCTTGACCAGCAGGATGTGTGATTCATTGTTTACAACATGGAGAACATGTTTCGACCTGTTCCTGGCCACCTAAGCATTATTTCCCTTGTTAAGCAGGATGTGTGATTCATTGTTTACAACATGGAGAACATGTTTCGACCTGTTCCTGGCCACCTAAGCATTATTTCCCTTGTTAAGCAGGATGTGTGATTCATTGTTTACAACATGGAGAACATGTTTCGACCTGTTCCTGGCCACCTAAGCATTATTTCCCTTGTTAAGCAGGATGTGTGATTCATTGTTTACAACATGGAGAACATGTTTAGACCTGTTAGTTACCACCTAAGCATTATCTTCCTTAACCAGCAGGATGTGTGATTCATTGTTTACAACATGGAGAACATGTTTAGACCTGTTACTGGCCAGCTAAGCATTATTTCCCTTGATCAGCAGGATGTGTGATTCGTTGTTTACAACATGCAGAACCTGTTGAGGCCTGTTACTGGCCAGCTAAGCATTATTTCCCTTGATCAGCAGGATGTGTGATTCGTTGTTTACAACATGCAGAACATGTTTAGACCTGTTCCTGGCCACCAAAGCATTATTTCCCTTGTTCAGCAGGATGTGTGATTCGTTGTTTACAACATGCAGAACATGTTTAGACCTGTTACTGGCCACCAAAGCATCATTTCCCTTGATCAGCAGGATGTGTGACTCATTGTTTACAACATGCAGAACATGTTTAGACCTGTTCCTGGCCACCAAAGCATTATTTCCCTTGATCAGCAGGATGTGTGATTCGTTGTTTACAACATACAGAACCTGTTTAGGCCTGTTACTGGCCAGCTAAGCATTATTTCCCTTGATCAAGAGGATGTGTGATTCGTTGTTTACAACATGCAGAACCTGTTGAGGCCTGTTACTGGCCAGCTAAGCATTATTTCCCTTGATCAGCAGGATGTGTGATTCAGTGTTTACAACATGCAGAACCTGTTGAGACCTGCTACTGCCCACCTAAGCATTATTACCCTTGATCAGCAGGATGTGCGATTCATTGTTTACAACATGGAGAATATGTTGAGACCTGTTACCGACCAACTAAGCATTATTTCCCTTGATCAGCAGGATGTATGATTCATTGCTTACAACATGGAGAACCAGTTGAGGCCTGTTACTGGCCACCAAAGCATTATTTCCCTTGATCTCAGGATGTATGAATCATTGCTTACAACATGGAGAACCAGTTGAGGCCTGTTACTCGCCACCTAAGCATTATTTCCCTTGATCTCAGGATGTATGATTCATTGTTTATAACATGGAGAACAAGTTGAGGCCTGTTACTGGCCACCTAAGCAATACTTCCCTTGATCAGCAGGATGTATGATTCATTGTTTACAACATGGAGAACAAGTTGTGGCCTGTTACTGACCACCTAAGCAATACTTCCCTTGATCAGCAGGATGTATGATCCATTGTTTACAACATGGAGAACATGTTGAGGCCTGTTACAGGCCACCTGTGTATTATTTCCCTTGACCAGCAGGATGTGTGATTCACCAGTCGAAATTACATGTCTTGTCAGTCAGCAGAATTTAAGCTTAATCGTCAACAAACAGCTTTGCTCAAACTCAAGGCACCGGAAATGAATGTTACATAATAATGGTTATAGTAATTTCCAGATCTTGCTCAGCCGAAAGACGCAACTTTATTATTTAAAAAAATTATAATATTCTTTGTCCTTTGCTTCTATTTCTACAATCAATATTTTACTTTCAATTGTTCTTTTTAACTTCATTTCCTGTTTGCTATAATTCACTTATTTTTTAATAATTGTCAATTAAATTCTATCTAAAGTAACTGCTTTACTTTTAAAGATGTTAATGTCACTTGTATTTCTAAAAATTGCTGAACCATGGATTCAATAGTGTAATTTTAAATGTTACTTAACTATCAAACTATTTTCTAATGTTACAAAGCAAATTTTGCGTTTTTGATTAAAAGCCTTGAATTTTCACTGGTTCTATGAATATCACTGTATAAATTTTATTGGTATGTACTTTCACATACACATGTAAGAGTTTAGTCATCATATTTTACCGTTCCCTGATATATCTCAATAATTTTTAGTAGCACTACATTAATATTTATTCGTTGGTCTTTAAAGCATATATAGCATATTGTCGCGCCAACGGGCATAAAAGTTCGGCGCAAATAGATAACAGAGGATAGTGTTTCACGGTAATCAATAGCTGGCATAAGTAGTTAAAGATATCGCGAGATCTGCCGAAACAAACAAACCGAGATAAATGGAAATTTCTGGTGACATCTTGGTTGATAGAGATTATTTGGTTTCTTTATTGTTCCAGAAATATCTTGAATTTATCAATGAGGTATTTAAGAAGCCGACGAGTCTGTTGGGAACAGTCGTAAGCACTAAACAGCTGTAGAGCTTTAGTTAATTGGTGTAATTAATCATTTCTTCTCACTAGCCGTGAATAGGCTAAGATATTGGTTTGTCTCATAAATTCGTTCGATTATTGTTACGTGTTTACGACAAAGAACGCCTTCACTGTATGCCCGCATCACAACTACGGCAACGAAGTTGCCTAATTATCTAGGGGTAATCTGTTTACATACGCAAGGTCATCGAAAGTAAACAAGGCAATGAACTTTTCAAAACAAACTTTATTTTGTGCAGTATGCACCATTATTATCAATAACATATCTCCATTTCTCAGGAAGCTTATCAATAACATTTTTCCAAAATCTTGCAGTTTTCTGGTTGACGAACTTTTCTACGGTGAGTCTGCAATCCTCCAAGGAAGTAAGGCGTTTGCCATCAAGGAAGTTTTGCAGGGATCGGAATAAATGATAGTCGGATGGGGCAATGTCTGGAGAATAAGGCGAGTGAGGTAATACATCCCAGTCGAAATCCCATAATTTCTGAAGAGTTACCATAGAAGTGTGTGGTTTGGCATTATCTTGATGAAAGATGACTCCGCCATTAGATGCTAACTCTGGCCTTTTTTCTTCTAGGGCAACCTTCAGATTATCCAACTGAGAACAGTATTTCTCTGAAGTGATGGTCTCCCCAGGAGGTAGAAATTCGTATAAATAATTCTTTTCCAGTCCCACCAAATGCACAGCATAATCTTCTCAGGATGAAGCCCTGGTTTAGGAATTGAGAATGGTGGTTCCCCTTTATTACCCCATGACTTTCTCTTTCGGATGTTGTACACAATCCACTTTTCGTCTCCTGTAACTAGCTGTTTCAGAAAAGGGGCAGTTTTATTGCGTCTTATCAATGCGTCACAGATGGAAATGCGCTGAACTAAATTTTATTCACTCAGTTCGTGCGGAACACATACATCCCTATTATTTACGTAACCAAGTTTCCTTAGATCCCTGGCTACAGTTGCATGAGATAAGTTTAGCTCCTGACCTACCTCCCGAGTTGTTATTCTGGGGTTGCTCGTAATCATGTCCTTTATCCTTTCCTCATCCGTAACCACAGGTCGTCCAGAACGAGGTTTGTCTTTCACAAAGAAGTTCCCAGCTCGAAATCAAGTAAATCATTTTTGACATGCCCGATTCGCCACTGCATCTTCTCCGTAAACAGCACAAATTTTCCGTTGAGTTTGTGAGGCTGTTTTACCTTTACGGTAATAAAACAGCATTAAATATCGAAAATGTTCCTTCTTGCCTTCCATATTAACATTCACAAGTTACAGCTCCACACTGTTGCATCCACAAACTCGTACTGAAGTTTGGTTAACAATTCTTACATAAGTTGACCTATTTACCTTTGGCCGTGAGGTCGCTGTGGTTTGTGTTCATAGCATTCTTTTCAATTATTGTATTTGTAAACAAACCCCATATTGTTAGGCAACTTATTTGACGTAGAAGTAATGGGGGCATGCAGTGTTCTCAGGTGTTCTTAGTCGTAAACACGTAACAAGAATCGAACGAATTTATGAGACAACCCGATATTTGACTGATAGAGTCAACATGAAAAATTCAATGCCACGGCCGGGATTTGAACCACGGATCTCCTGGTTTCCGTCCAGTCACTCTAACCCATTGAGCTACCATAGTCAACGTGCCGTCCTGACATTAAATTCTCCAGTTGACTCATATATTACCCTGGTAGACCACTCGCGGCTCTCGCATTCGAGATACACCATTTGTGGCGACTTACTATCGTAAGTACTTGAGTCCCAGGCTTCATCATTTAACTCTTATTATTTTAGTTAATTGATGGAATTTAATCATTTCTTCACACTAGCCGTGTATAGGCTAAAGTATTTGATATATAGAGTCAACATGAAAAATTCAATGCCACGGCTGGGATTTGAACCTCGTATCTCCTGGTTTCCGTCCAGTCGCTCTAACCCATTGAGCTACCATGGCTAACGTAGCTGTAGAGTGTTGTTGTAACGAGAGCTGATGTAATCAGAACGCTGTTATTGTCATTGACCTTGGTAGATTGTGTTGTGTATGTGACGTAATATTGTTAGGTGAGAATTGAACAGTGCATTTCAACGGAAATGAACATTTGGAATATAGGCAAAATGGAATTTCAATTCTAGGAACCCACAAAGTCACAATATTTTCATTTTTAACATTTTCTCTCAGATAAAAACCATCATGCTTTCTTCATCCACACAACCTTCACGTAGCCATACTTTGCGTTTAATATGTTCTCAAGTGCCACCAAATGCATAATGTACACTATAGTCTCTTTTGTTTACCTGTTATTTTCACTAGAGTTCACTTTTCTTTGTGAAGTTATATAGCTAGTTGACGTTTTATAACCGTTGTTATACTACTTCTGAAACACCCGGCTTACGTTGTTTTCTTCAACTCTCTTTCAGACTTTCTTTTTTCTGTTTTTAATCTCTTCTCTTCAGCCGTGATCTTTTTCTCCTCTAATTGGTGTTTGTAAGTGAGGTTGTTAGGATTTCACTTCTCGGTTTCCACTGTCTTGCCTGCACTTCAGAAGCCTTCGTTAAAGGAGATATGTTACCAATGATTTTCGTTTAAAAAATGATTTCGTAGAAATGTCTGGAATACTAAACACTGGTCAAAGTTTTCATTACGGCATATAAACTACAAGAAAAAGGTACAGCCTGAAAGGCATACTTGGGTAGTAACTAATTGACAGAAGCCAGAACTAATCAAGGTCCACATTTATAAAATAGTGATTTCACAAAGGTCAATGTTTAGAAACCGTAATTAGATTTGAAGCTGATGAAGGAACATATTCTCAAAATTCTATTTTAGCCTAAGTTAATGAAGGTTCAGGAAACACAATTAATGCAAGATCTGATGCAGATGTGAATTTAACACGCTTTCTCTTGTTTGTTCCAGGTTCCAGAATCTTATTCGGATTCACGTAAGGACAAAATCCAGAATGCATCCGAATTTTAAAGCAAAATTCCTTAGGATAAATCAAGACTGTTAAATCTTTCTGCAGGGTGCAGTGTAAGCAGATTGGTAAGTCCCAAAATAACATTTTGATAAGTGCTCTATGTGGTTAAAAATAACCAATTTCTTCCACACTAGCCGTGTGTAGACTAAGGTTTGAATTAATAGAGCCAGACTGAGAAATTCAAAGTCATAGCTGGGATTTGAACCGCAGATCTCCCGCTCTCCTTTGTGTTTGCTCTAAACCACTAGCTACTATGCCAACATGCCGACATGACATTAATTTCTCCAACTGACTCATATATTTCCCGGTAGATCTCTAGGAGCTCTCATATGCTATAAGACACGCACCTTTTGTGGCGACTTACTTTGCTGTAAGTAGTTAAGTCCCAGGCTTCATAGTTTAAACCACTAGTAAGTTGCCACAAAATGTGTGTGTCTCATGTCATATGAGAACTCCTAGTGGTCTAGCGGGAAACATACGAGTCAGTTGGGGAATTTAATGTCATGTCGGCACGTTGGCCACTGTAGCTCAGTTGGTTAGAGCAACCGCACGGAGAGCGGGAGATCTGTGGTTCAAATTCCGGCTATGGCTTTGAATTTTTCAGTCTGGCTCTATCCTTTCATAGTGCGTCCTACATACGGCTAGTGTAATAAAACAATTAATTTCCATTAATTGACCTAATAGTGGTTAACTATAAAGCCCGGGCCTTAAAGTACTTACAGCATAGTAAAGTCGCCATTAAGGTAGTCGTCTCATGTGTTTATAAGAACTCCTAGTGGTTTACCTGGAAAAACACGGCTCAGTTGGAGATTTAATGTCATGTTGGTACGTTGGTTCACAGTAGCTCCAAATGGTTAGAGCGGCTGGGCGGAAACCAAGAAGATTCGTGGTTCAAATCCGGCTATGGCGTTGATTTTTTCAGTCTGGCTCTGCCCTTTCATAGTGCGTCCTACACACGGCTAAGATGAAAACGCAATTAATTTCCAATGTCCTTAGTGCTTTCCTAAATTCTTGCTGATTTTTTCATAACTGACAAACCGTAAGAGATAGACATCTTATTGCATAACAAATTTGGATTTGTTTAAAGCACACCTTGTGTCAAGTACACTTTCCTTGTGAAGTGAAATCATCTCGGAGATATTCCTTACTATTTGTTTGGATTATCCAGTATTTAAAATATTCTCAAATGGGAAGTTGTTATTCGGTTTGTCTTTATGCAGGGTCACGCAAAGGGGAAAACAGCATTTTAAAGCCTTCAGATCGCGACCAGCTTTTAAACATTTGGCTGTACTGTATCCCATACTGTATCCTTGCACCTACGAGAAAAAATATGCTCTAAAACAATTTTGCAAATGTTAACCTCGATTAACACAAAATAGCAGATATATATGCAATAAGTTTAGTTATGGTCTGAAGGAAACGAGATTAGCTGGTTTGAGTGCACTATCATTAGTTTAAATGGCTTCAATTTGTTTTATTAAATTGCATCAATTTACAGAGTGTGTTGTTTCTCATTAGGTAAAACCAATCCGTAAAAGTTGTCACGGTAGCTTTTACAGACTAAGCATTTAGAGGCTCATTTTAGGGGCTGTTCCCCGTTCCCATTTTCAACCGCTTTTAGAACGTACGCGGATAACATTTTATACACTCAGTGGCCAATGAAGTCACTTGCTAATGAATTTTACCCGTCATCCGTACCCCCGTGTCATCCACCGCAATTAGTAAAGGGGTTGCAAAAGCCGAGTCCGATGAGGGGAAGAAGTTGTAGGAAAACTGACCGGGGGCTCAACTAAACTAACCCCACATGCGCCTCGATGTTTTCTAAAGCTTCTGTTTTGAGGGTTCATTGCGCCTGAAAACTGTATTTCCCGGTCAGTTATCGATATTAATTTTGGCAGCATTTGAAACTTTAGGTACTAAGAAGCAGCAAGCAGAATAAGAGGACTAAGAATATGGAACGCCGAAATACAAGAATTAATAAAAAGAAAAAATATGTATTTACAATACTTGAATGACAGATCAGAACAAAATAGAATGAATTATAATAAGGCAAGAGCAAAAGTTAAAAGAATATACAAGGAAACTAAATAGAGAACACTGGGGACAAATACATATCAGATCTAGAACATAACCTACATGGCCGCCAGATAAAGTTTATAAATTTATTAGAAACCTAATCCAATGAAAAAATACAAAGCAAATATAAAAATCATTAAAGATGAAGAATTATAGAAATATTATAAAAATCTCTGGAAACACAGGAGATAACAAAATTGGGAAATAGATAAATTATACAGAGCAGAAGTAGACCGGTTAGAAATGGAAGAATTAGTGTAAAGTATAGCTAAAAGTAGAACTAGGAAAGCCTGCGGATAGATAATATTAATATAGAAATTAATTAAATATGCTCTAAAGAATTACATGACAGATTACTGTATCTATATAACAAGTGTTGGGAAACAAAAGAAATACCGCAAGAACAGAAGATAGCTAAAGTGATACCAATATTTAAGAAAGGTGAAAGCACAAGACCTGAAAATTATAGAGGGATTAGTTTATTGTGTGCTGTCTACAAAATAATATGCCAAAATAATAAGTACTCGGTTAAACAAAATAACAGATGCAATACTCCCAGAAGAACAAACTAGTTTTAGAAAAGAAAGAAGCAACATTGACAATGTTTTTACTCTTAAACAAATAATAGAAAAACGACGAGAACAAAATTTAGAGACGCACTTACTATTTATTGACTATTATAAAGCTTTTGACAAAGTATCACGAATGATACTGTGGAAAATTTTAAATAACAGAGGCATATCTTTACAACTAATTGAAGTTATAAAAAGTATTTACATTGACACCAAAAATAAAAATAAATAAAAGAGAACCAGTATTAGTTAATGGTGGCGTAAGACAATGTTGTCCTTTATCAACCGCACTTTTTAATTTGTATGTTGACGGAATGTAAGGATTTGGTCGAATAAAGTCAATGGAGGCATTAATGTATCAGGAGCCAAACTGAAAACTATGTTGTATGCAGATGATCAAATAATAATGCCACAAATGAAGATGATCTGCAGAAAATGCTGTATAGTCTAGATAACATTGCTACAGAATATGGAATGAAAATATCAGCAAATAAATCCAAAACCATGGCATTAAAGGAATTAATCCAGTAAGATCAAAAATAGTGTTAGATAATATAATAATTGAGCAGAAATCACACTTTAAGTATTTAGGATGTAATGTCTCGTACCAAGAGGCAGCTGATATAATAGAGAAAATAAATAAATTCAACTATATAACAGGCACAATAAAAAGAGCATTAAAAAATAAAGCAAGAAAGGACTCTTTAGTAAAACTATAGAAAACAATGGCAATACCAACTCTGATCTGTGGATCAGAAACATAGACACTAACAAAAAGAAATAGGACGAGATACAGTCATCAGAAATTAAATTCCTAAGAGGAATAGCTGGATGATACCAAAATTGATAAAAAACGTAGTCTGGAAATTAGGAGAGAGTTAAAACTAGAAGAAATGAACCATACTATTGAAAGAATGGAAATCAATGGAAAGAACATGTTTCAGAGGATGAATAATAACAGAATACCAAAAATAGCCTTAAACTATAAACCTATAGGAAGAAGAAACATGGAAGACCGAAGAAAAGATGGCAGACCAATTTGGAGCCGTATCGGGTGAAACAATCCAAAGCCGTGAGGTAGAAGAAGAAGGAAGAAGAAGAAGAAGAAGAAGAAGAAGAAGAGAAGAAGAAGAAGAAGAAGGAATTAGAAGAAGGAGAAGTAGAAGAAGGAGAAGTAGAAGAAGGAGAAGAGAAGAAGAGAAGAGAAGAAGAAGAAGAAGAAGAAAGAAGAAGAAGAAGAAGAAGAAGAAGAAGAAGAAGAAGAAGAAGAAGAAGAAGAAGAAGAAGAAGAAAGAAGAAGAAGAAGAAGAAGAAGAAGAAGAAGAAGAAGAAGAAGAAGAAGAAGAAGAAGAAGAAGAAGAAGAAGAAGAAGAAGAAGAAGAAGAAGAATGAAGAAGAAGAAGAAGAAGAAGAGAGAAGAAGAAGAAAAGAAGAAGAAGAAGAAGAAGAAGAAGAAGAAGAAGAAGAAGAAGAAGAAGAAGAAGAAGAAGAAGAAGAAGAAGAAGAAGAAGAAGAAGAAGAAGAAGAAGAAGAAGAAGAAGAAGAAGAAGAAGAAGAAGAAGAAGAAGAAGAAGAAGAAGAAGAAGAAGAAGAAGAAGAAGAAGAAGAAGAAGAAGAAGAAGAAGAAGAAGAAGAAGAAGAAGAAGAAGAAGAGAAGAGAAGAAGAAGAAGAAGAAGAAGAAGAAGAAGAAGAAGAAGAAGAGAAGAAGAAGAGAAGAAGAAGAAGGAGAAGAAGAAGAAGAAGAAGAAGAAGAAGGAAGAAGAAGAGAAGAAAGAAGAAGAAAGAAGAAGAAGAGAAGAAGAAAGGAGAAGAAGGAGAAGAAGAAGAGAAGAAGAAGGAGAAGAAGGAGAAGAAGAAGGAAGAGAAGGAGAAGAAGAAGAAGAAGGAGAAAGAAGAAGGAGAAGAAGGAGGAGAAGAAGGAAGAAGAAGAAGGAGGAGAAGGAGAAGAAGAAGGAGGAGAAGAAGAAGAAGAAGAAGGAAGAAGAAGAGAGGAGGAGAAGAAGAAGAAGGAGAGGAGAAGAAGAAGAAGAGGAGGAGAAGAAAGAAGAGGAGGAGAGAAGGAGAGAAGAGAGAGGAGGAGGAGAAGAAGAAGAAGGAGGAGGAGAAGAAGAAGAAGAAGGAGGAGGAGAAGAAGAAGAAGGGAGGAGGAGGAGAAGACAGAAGAAGAAGGAGGAGGAGGAGAAGAAGAAGAAGGAGGAGGAGGAGATGAAGAAGAAGAAGGAGGAGGAGGAGAAGAAGAAGAAGGAGGAGGAGAAGGATAGAAGAAGATAGGAGGGAGAAGAAGAAGAATGAAGGAGGAGGAGA